>PVIJ01001405.1:0-127500 GCA_004024925.1 Scalopus aquaticus
ACCGCCAAGAAGTAAACGCAGATGTTTAATTACACCCAAGCAGCTTTATAGAACAGGGGGCTGATGTCTGACACAAAATGAACAGTTTCCTGTTGTGGTAGGCTTTCTTCGGAAAGGAAGGGAAAGGGAAGAAAAAAAACAAACGTCTACATGGGGCAGATCATTCCAGGTGTGCATGAAAGTGGCAAATTAGTAAGGGTTCTTGTGCATACATAATGCCTCGTAAATGCCGGGGTCCTAACAGCACTAAGTGCGATCATTTTTATAGCCTTTTGTCTGCTAAGTTTTGCTGAGAAGAGTGGAGGGGCCTCTCAGATTAGAATCCAGCCCGTGCCTTCACGGGGGACAAAACAGCAGTCTCTGGAAGTGTTCACATCATTTCTTTATTTTTTAAAAGACCGGTTGGCAGGGTGGCCGGCTGGGCTGCTGGTTATTTTGTGTTGTTGTTTGGGTGGTTATTTTTGTTGTGTTCTTCTTCGTGGCCATGGCTCTGAAGGGTGGTTTCTTCCACCAGCCTCTCCCAGGCTAGCTGTGAATAGTGCCCATTTTGAGATTAGGAGATTAGGTTATTCATCACTTGAGATGCTTCCCGCTGTGCCGCTACTATCAGAGCGCAGCCAAATCAAAACATCTCTGGAAGGCATTTCAGAATAATTGAATGCATCATAATTTCCCTATTAATACATATCTCATATTACAGATTATGCATGAAATGTTCACATTATCTGTTACTTTTTGTTAACGTCTTGCTCCTTGCCAGTAAATTTAATACAGAGTGAATCAGCATGCTATGATGAAGGGATAGGTTACTGATAGCCATTTTTTTCAGGATTCAGTAGAAAATTAAAGTAAATCGATCATTTTATAGCCCCACTGGAATGGCTACAAGGGCATGTTGCTAAGCAAATGGTAATTTAAATGTACTGTGTAATTTTTCTATGCAATTTACTGAAGGCAGATTTTATTTCTCAGTTAATATCAGATGCTCGTTATCTGTTAGTGCATGATGTATTTGTGATAGACAAATTATTAATCTATGTTTTAATCAAACACTGTGGCTTGACAACTAGTCAGGTAAGCACTATAGGAGAAAAATCCTATACCCTAGAAGAATACCACTATTATTAATACCTGGAAAAAAAAGAAAGAGGATTAATTCAATACCTACTTGTTTAAAAAGCATGCACTACATTCTAACAAAAAATAATCAGAGTGACTCTTAATGAAATTTAATAGAAATATCCGTATCTCATAACAAAAAGTTAAATTCAGTATTTTCAAATTGACTGTAGGTAGGCCTGCGTTTCAAGAAAGTAATCTGGCCACAAAGACATCCTGTTTTAGAACTAAGATTTTGACACAATTTTAAATGCAATGTGGAAGCACATAACTATGCAGTGGGAATTTAAGAAACTTTTTAAGAAAATGACATTGTCCGTGATGAAGACTTGTCTTCTTGGGCATATCCAAATAGCAAATGATTACTTTCTTTTTCCTCAAAAATGAAGCACATCCTCTCTATCAGGACTTTTAATTTTATCACACATCAAAAATTTCCCCAGAAAGTTCCTTCTCTTAGGACATAAGAATACATAAAAGAACCTCTGTTGGATGACATCCATTATTTCTATGAAATTAAAAAAAAAAGGAGGGCCCCATTTACCCTTCAGGTTGCTAAAGTAAAGGCAAGATCCTCCTGCTGCTGGTGTACAAAATGTATTATTGTCATTAATGAAAAAGTTAATGGGCCATTTTCTTATATATCAATTTACATTTTACAATTTGAGTATACAAATGATATGTACAGCAGAGAGCTGATTATTTTTGCTCAAGGAAATAGTTTTAATGTGTTTTTATGGACATCAAATGTTGTGAATAATGATGCATCCACAGAATGCAAATAGGATGACAGCTCTTGGGCTGTGATCAACAGTCCTTGGATAAAAGGTCTGCTGGGACAGTCATGTTGCAGGGAGGGCCTGAACAGTAAAAAATGGGAAACAAGGAGGACACCGGGATGTATGAAAGGTAGATCAGCAGATGGAATTTGCAGGATGTCACTCACAAGCAGACATCAGATAATATTCCTGGTATTAAGAGGGAAATGTATTTAAAAGAGAAAGCGTCTGTGTAGCACTGAACTGCACAGAGAGTGCTGATTCTGTCGATAAAATCATCTGAAATGATATGGCTCGACATATAGGAAATGAATTTGAAGAAGGCGTATATACCACCATCCCAAATAGCTTTCAGTTACTCAATTCTCTCTGTGGGTATCACTCTGCATCGTCACTGAGAGGCAGTCACTGCTGCAGGCCAATGG
The DNA here is from genome assembly GCA_004024925.1 of Scalopus aquaticus. Taxonomy (NCBI): domain Eukaryota; kingdom Metazoa; phylum Chordata; class Mammalia; order Eulipotyphla; family Talpidae; genus Scalopus; species Scalopus aquaticus. Next base: position 2,324 of record PVIJ01001405.1, read on the forward strand.
GGACATCTCCAGGAATACTACACAACAGAGTCCTTTGCAGGAGATGTGAAAAATAGCTCCTTGAATTGACTCAAAGTCATCATGTCAGCTCTGCCATTAGGCCACGGGTACAGTCCCTGAAAGGCAGCTGTGCCCTTCATTGGTCATTGGAATTTGTAGGCAGATGCCATCTCCACATCACAGCCCTGTGTTCCATCCCAACACACCTGTGCCTTCAGGGTAACTGAGTATCTGGGTGCCTGGCTGTAGTCACACAGCACCCCCAAATCCACTCTCTCACAATTGACCTGACCAATTCCTACCTGGGACTGGAGTGTTGCAACATAAGCCTACAGACAGGCACACACTCACACACTCACACATATGCACACACACACACCCCCAGGCTCTGCCGGCAGAATGCCAGGACATCTGGATGGAAGTGAAAAGTTCAGTCAATCATTCATTTCCCCTTTTCATCTACATATTTGGGAAAGGGAATTCAGTACTCTCCCATCAGTGAGGAATCTCATTTAAACACACACACACACACACTTTTAAACAGGAAAAAAATAGAAGTGAGTCTGAGTTGCCTACTTAAAACACTATTAAACAGGAAAAAATAGAAGTGAGGCTTAGTTGTCTATTAAAAAAAAAAAAACTATGGGTGATAACTTTGTAGGAAGCTAAATATGGATTATTTTGAAAGAAATGCACAGAAGACCATGTAAATAAACAAAATGTTTCACAAACACTTCTCTACCTGTTTCCTAGTCACTTGAAAGAGGAAGGGGCCACAAACAGAAGCAAGCATGACCTGAAAATAGCACCCCTGATAAACTTAAATTAAAACAGGAAAAAGATTCTTTTATTAAAACATTGGCTTTCCCAAACCAACCACAATGCAGCAAGACTAGAAAAGTATATTATGCCTTCAGTATATAATAAGAGACAGCTGAATGTAAAGAAATACCTACCCACATGTGAATATAAATAAGAAACATAATGGAGATGGACAAATTGCTCTTCAGAATGAAATACAGTGATGGAAGCGGAAATGCATTGCTCTGAGAATTCAGGATTATCAAATCTTTATTTTTCATTTTTTTAACAAGGCAAGAATTGATAAATTGGCAAAGCTTTTGTTCCAAGATTACTTTCTTATATATTTCTTTCACTACTTCCCACTCTGTACCCAAAATCTCATCTGTACGTTGTTGCCTTTTAGTCAATGATAAGAGAGGTTTCCTAGGCTGTTTCCCCAACACTGAGTAAAAAAGTGCATAGTAAAAACAACTACATCTACCACAAAAAAATGAATCCCACCTTTGAAAGCTCCTTCCCGCAAACAAGTAAATTACAAGTCACAGGAAATGAGGGACCCGTGAGCTTATATTGAAACCTAGATAACTGGAATTATTTGAAATTTGAAACACTGAACACAAAATAATTAAATTTGGAAAGGCTCCTAGAAAATTATTTAAGCTCCCAAACATTACTTCAAAGAGAGTGTCCTTCCCACCCACCTCTATCCAAAACAGTTACTTCTTTAACTTCTTCCTCTGGTCTGGAAATCCGCATGCCTACATCCTCTTATATTTGAATAAATTTTCTCTGCCAAAATCCAGCACCATTGCCTTTAGGCACACATAGGAAGTGAAGTTCTATCTTTAGCTATCCTTCTATGCATGACTAAAAGCTGAAGAGAATTAACTGACCTCATATGTACATGAAATAATTGCACAATAAAAATGAGTTCTTCTAAAAAACTATATGTAGTTTCATATATATATTTATTATGCTTTATTACATATGTCTTTTAAATCTTGACATGTAAGCATGTTTTAAAAAATATATTACATTGCAACAGATCATTCAGTTAATAGAATTTTATAATATCATTTAAACATATGATTTTAAGTATAATTGAGTATACTGATTTTAATATGTACAGAATTTTCAAGTTTATTTCCTCCACCTGATTATCCAAGAAATAAAAATTGCCATTGGACCCTAGGTAGTTTGCCAGACTTAGGGAAGATAGTGCACATAACTTAAATTGAAACAAGATTTGTGTTTCACCTTTCCAGTCTAGGTCTAAAAAATCTTATTCTAACTCCTCTACAAAGAAAGTAGAGAATCTCTAGGAGATTCCATTTCCAATGGAATCAGGTATCACCTGAAAAATATTCAACACACAAAAGATTTTAACTCAGAAAATCAGAAAATGAAGAGCTAACCAGTTCCAGTCACCTAAAAGAACTCACATTTTCCCAGCGTATTCACTGCCCCTTTCTTCCCATAAACAATGTTTTAAAATTAACAGAATAAACAATAGTTAAGTAATCCATTATCCCAATCCTTACAATCACTTTCATTATTGATTCCACAATGTGTTCTAGTTCTTATACAGGTTTCCCCCATTATCTGAAAGTAGACTATTCCTATTTGGTATAATTTGGTAGATTTTCTTGGATCTGAGACTGTGCAAAAATTTTTCCATACAAGTCAATGATAATTGATTCAGATATTAACTTACAGAATCACAGTAAATAGAAACATTCACTTTTCAAATAGTAGGGGAATCTGTCCAGAAGCATACATACATTTTTCATACTGTAGATAGCACGTACAGTATAGTCTTTTCCACTTCACACCATAGATTAGGCATTCTTCATGCTTATCATGACTGAATGGTCTCTGAAAAGTCCATCTTTTTAATAAATGAATAAGTGATTTTTTTTTCTTCAGGAAGCAGTACCATTATTTTGTTTTTCAAGAAGAAACTTTTACCCTCAAATATTAAATGAAAGAGTTCAAGGCTCGAGGGATCATTTTTGAAAGCTTAATATTCTTTGCGTTGATGTCTATATCTGAGGTTGACTAGGTTTCTTACTTAGCAATGAACTGAGGTCCTAGCTTGAAAGTCCAGAGATGTATTTCATTCATAGTCAGTCACAGACTGTAACAGAACTTAACCAATCAAGAGGACTGAAAAGTACAGAGGTCGCAGTTCGCTAGTCCATATCGGAGAGTCAGAGCCTGACTTGACAGCAGGCTTCTTCAACAAAAGAATTATTTACAAATTCCAAGCTCTCTCTTTGGAGCTATTCTCTAGGCCACTAATGCAGTACAGCAGCCAGAGCCATTTGTGGGTACATTTTGTAGCCAAATGAAAAATACATAGAAAACATCTCACAAAAATGGACCAAATCAATAAAGCAAATAAACGCCTCTCTTCAGCACTCAGCAGGTACAACCTTATTTTGCCACCATTCTGAAGTAAATCAGCAATCTCTCTTGAAAAATAAAAAAAAAGAATATTTCACCACAAATTGACTGCATTTAATGAAATGCAAGCTCTCCTGCCCAGACAGAGAAAATTTGAAATCAATAGTCAAATTCCCCATTTTCTTTTAAGTGAGAGAAACTAAACGTGAAACTTTATTGTTGTCCCAAGAATTATCCCATGGTTCTTCATGTTGTGGCAAGAACCCTGCCAATTCTTCACTTTTCAGGAAAAAAGAAAGACAAAGCACAGGAAATAAATCAACAAATGATTGTCTCCTTTGGCCAACAGATTAAGAAGAAAAATAATTTTCTCGCTAAGATTATATTCAGGACACCAATACTTGAAAGGCATTGTAAAAATGCAACCATTATTTTTTTAATTGAAAGAATGTCCTCTCAAATAAACTTTTGTAGCACTTTCTCAAAACCAACAACTGAAAAAAAACACCATGTTGAAGTAGGTTTTTTTTTTTGTTTTTGTTTTTTTTTTTAAAGAAAGACATTTAATATGGTGCTTCAACCACCATGGTGGAATACTTTCAAACTGGCACCAAGATAGACACTTGGGCAAACAGAAACTGTGGGTAATATTTTATGATTCCAACCACCAGGCAATGTTTCTGTCAAGTGAGCTTGAGAAGGAGAATGCTTCTAAAGGGCCAGGGTTTCCTGGCCTCTGTTGATGGGAATTTGCACATGTAGAAAGGTCCCAGGGCAAAATCTGTGGCACTTCGGTGCCCCCTTGTGTCCAATTTGGCACCAGCACAAACTACACCAGGTCTGTGTACAAAGTGGAGCTGAAATTTCTTAAATCTCACAAGAGTGCAGGGTGGGGTGGGGAAAAAATGAAATTTTCTACCTCTGTCTATGAAAAAGTCAGTTGCTGGTGCCATGAGAGATTTCGACATTGCTGTTTTCTTATGACACTTCAGATGCCTTCCACCTGAACTCACTGGCTGAATTTCATCTGAAGATAAACCAGAATGAACAGTCTTATATCCCTGATAACCAAACTCCCACAGACATGGAAATCATTTTAGATTGAAAGCTATTATATTCTTATTATCAGGACAAAAAAAATGGAGATAGTATTTAGTCTTTTGAATAGAGACTTTTTTGACCTCAAATCTCTCCCAAATGTTGAGCCTTGCCAGACTATTTTATACATTTCCTTGACAGTAACTATTTCATTCCTCCACCATTGTTCTTTTTTCTACATGCAAAATGACTTTGTAGAAAATTGGGTCACCAATGGATGCAAGAATGTAACTATATTTATCAGCTCCATTCTCAGCACCTACACACACCTCAAAGCATTAAAAACCAATTCTCCGTGTAATAAAGCTCGGAAATTTTTCAAATTCAATGTTGGGTTGAGGGTGAAGGACAATTTTCCCCACAAATACAAATTTGCTTGTGATGTTTATCTCTGTAGATGGCTTGACTGCAGATCCAGAATTGGATTGCAGTTCTGTCTGCAAGAATTACCTGGGAACCATCCATTCCTTCTCAACATATTTATTCACACAGCTCCAAAGACATTCCAAAGTGGAGGTTATATGTTTTGTTGTTGGTTTGTTTTGTTTCGTTTTGTTTTCGACAGAAACAGCTGTAGAAGGCTTCAAACTTTGTATCAAAGGGTGGGAGGATAAGGGAGCCAGAATTAATCAGAGAAACAAAAGGAGGAAACCAAAGCAGTGAGGAGGGAATCACATGAATGGGAAAGGGAGAGAGAAGAAAGTGAGAGAGGCCACAGATCTTGATTAGAATGCCTCTTCTGTCTCTGGTGGAAACACAGCAATTGTCACTTCCTATGTGCTCTATTTCCAATGATTTCTAAATCATTACAAATACATGTGGGAATTCAAAGCATTTATGGCAGTCTTCATGCTTTTGGTAATCCAGCGGGTGGCATGGATGATGGCATTCTTCCGTTTACCTTCAAAAACAGGTAAAACTAGTCCCATCACCACAGCTTGTCCCTGTAAATCACACTGTGCATTTTCAACAGGATGAAGAAAACCCCTTGGTGACTCTTCAGGACAGAAAACCACTATTGTATAGTACTTCCATTGAACATTTTCATTCAAAAATAAAAGGGGGGGGGTCTACGGATTAAAGAGCAATGACTTTTCTTCTCTGATCTCAATCATGGCCTTCTTCCTCTCACGCAGCAAACAGATTGTGTGCTTTGCAGCTTCATCTGCTATCAACAGTGCCTTTAGCTGCTTGCTTTTCCTTTGGTCAAATGGTTTGTACTTCCATGCCCTCTGCCCCCTGCCACTAATGACATTTATTTTAAAAGACTAATTCTAGATTGGGTTGTGAGTCTCTGGGGGAATAAAAACTGTCACAAATAAGGATGGAATCTATCACATTGACATCTGCTGTGGTGCTTTTCAACTCAGGATTTGCCACTGTCTGGACACAGGGCAGTACCTGGAATACTTGCCAAGTAAGGTCAGAAATAATATGTTGCTATGAGTAAGTAGTAACTACTGATAAAGTTATTTTCTTTGCTAAATATGTAGAACGTAAATGAGAGTAACTTCGAGGTTATACATAAAGTAGAAACACTATAAATTGCATTCCAGGATTTTGTTTTAGCAGACAGAAGAGAGAGGGTTGGAGGCCCTCAGCAGTATAGGATTCCGTGCCTGACCCCTGACCAGGAGCCAATCAGGGGTAAGCCTCAGGTAAAAAATTTACCAAAAGAGTTAAACCATCTTCTCCTCCTAAAGGAATCTTCAGCACTAGTTGACCTATGAAAGAAGGAGCAATCCTCAGTGACCTGTACCTACAGCTGCAGAAGGTAAGGAATTCTAGAATATACATAGGTGTATATATTCTAAGGTGGGGAACTTGACATGGGTATCACCCACATTCTACCTAAAAATGTCTTTCCCCAGATAGTCTCACAACCTGTTCACTTACTTCATTCAGGTCTCTGCACAAAAGCTGTCACTTAAGAGAGGCCTATCCCAAATAGGCTTCACCCTATCTGAGCAATGACAACTCAGACAGTCTCAGTCTACATTATGTCTTTTTTCTTCATAGCACTTATTCCCATTTGACATTAGATTATATTTTCTTATTGGCTAGACCCTACTGGTAAATTTCACGGTGTTTTATGTACTGTTGTATCTCCCATGCACAGAAGATTATCTGCACAGTAAGTGCCCAGTAAATATTTGTCAACTGGCCAACTGAAGGAACTTCGGGGAGGTCCAAGTTCATCCAAGTAAGTATTCCCCACATGTAAACATGCCTTTACAAGCAGGCTGGAGAACTTCTGATCCAATCAATTAGCTTTTGCTTTTCCAATTTGTGGATGATATTCTTAAGAGTACCCACATCAGGAAAAACTCAAAGCCCCAGGGCTAGCAAAATACAGGATGCTGATTTATGGCTCTCAAACTTTATCACATATCAGAATCACCTAAACAGTTTGTTCAAAATCAGATATGAGGCTGTATCTCCAGTGTTTCTGATTCAATAAATTTGGAGAACTGGGAATCTGAATTTCTACCAAGTATCCTGATGATGCTGATATGATTGGTTTGATAACCACGCTTAAACATCACTTTTTCTATAAAATTCAGCACTAATGGCAACAGGGAACAATGGCTAAGTACTTTAAGAAATTAAAACAGAGACATATTATGAAGTACAACATGAATGTCCCATGCTTTTTCTTTTCATAAAATGGAGGCTGTTAAGCAATGGCTGGCTTGCTGGGGTGGATGTGGCATGGACTGGGTTAAACTGCTCTATGTTATTAGGGGTGACTAAGTGCTGATATTGATAGAACTGATAGAAGGCATGCAGGATTCAAGATAGAAGTGGCCTGAGCACTGCAGTTCTTAAAGGGAGTGAGTCTTGTGAGAGTTGATGCAGAAGGAAATATCAGGCCAGTCTGTGGGTGGTGCAGGGGAGGGCCTCCATTAGGAGAAGGGCCACTTTGGAGCGGTCACAGGAAGCGTTCAACCTGGCAGTTAGTGGCGGGCAGCCAGGGTCTTGGGGTTGGCAGAGTTCGCCACACAGAGTGGCTGTCATGTCAGGCTAGCCGTTATCTGGGTCAGCCACCTGTGGGGCCTGTTGCTTTTAAATGGTCCTCTCCAGCCTTTGGTTTTCATTGTTCTCTTACAACAGGAAAAGAAAAGATGTAACATCTTATAAGAAGGCAGATCCTATGTTGTTCTGATGTTCATTGTTCACATCTCACACATGATAATTGTGATGGGCACTTACCATGACTGAGACAGAGCAAACTACCACCACAGTTTGAGGTGGAGTCTGCTTCTGGAGTCAAACTGTTAGGGAAATGAAATCTAGCATTTCTGCATCAACACACTGAGTATATTTCCTGAGTGGAAATGTATGATGGGCCCATGAACTGTATAAAAGCATGATGAGCAAGGGAAAGAGAATCTCCATGCTTTTGGTAAGTTCCTAAGCAAGTAATTCACTGTATACACAAAAAATGAAATCTTGGTCTGTGTACTAATATAAATCTGTCAAGGCTGAAGATTCTTTTCTTTACTATTAATGCCTAAAGAGCCAATTCCGAAATAGTGCCAGGAATGAGCTAATACTTAGAACAATGAGAACTTACTCTAACGTGTTACTCTAACGTGTTACTCTAACGTGTCCCTAGGTGGGTTTTTCATATCTGTGAGAACCGATTCTCCACCTCCATTTCCCGAAAACTCTTTCTGTTCTCTCCTCCAAATTAAAGCAAGTCATCTCTTTCATGGAGACACAACCCCCTCCCCTTCTATTTAATCCCAAAAATGCAACTTAGATTTATTGAGGTTTGGTTTGATTTGAAGCTGTCCTCATTCAAATGCTATTTCTTACCCCAAATCCTTCCAACAGGAAACCTTCCTTCCATTCTGAAACTTATTTATTTTTGTTATTCCAGATGTATGTGCCAATCAGTTTAGCTCCTGCCAATTCTTGTTTATTAATAATGCTAACGAAAGAATTGAAATTCTACCAGATTTCAATCTCTTTTTTCATGCCTCAATAATGAGTCCTAAAAGAGATGAATTCTGATATTGTCTCAGCCACTCAAAGGACTAGGTACAATCAGAAATTTGACTGGCTTTTGCCTACCTTGCATGAACTCCAGAGGGCTATTCGTACTGCTAACTGCCACTGTATATGTGCAGATAATTTGCATTTTCATTGTTCTTTATTTTATGTTATTAGCTATTCATGAGATGAATATCGCATTCAACAACTAATCTATAAAGATTTTGCTTTAAATAACAATGTGCCTTTCTTGTTGTAGGAGGTGGGATGGAGGATGGACGTCCCATTTATAAATCTTGTACAAAGAATTGAGAGATGAATGACACGTGGGCTCTTCCTTGCCATATGTAAAATCAGGATCTCAAAGAGAGTGGCATAAAAGTTAGAAGAAACAGACTGCACTACATAGGTTTTTATCTATAAGGGCCATATGAGCCAGCTGGACCTACTGAGAAAGGTCCTTCACCAGTCAGGCACAGGGAAGAAAAGGTCAGGTTTAACCATAGTATGTAATGAACCTGTAAATGACTAATTATTCCTCTCACCAAACAGCACAATCTGCATGTGAGGTGAAAACCAACACAGAAAGCATCTGAACTCATTTTTTTTTCAGTTGGATATAGTTCAAGTTTCATACTCATTGCTTTCCACATTCCCCAATAAAAGGCTTATGTCTATATTAACACAAATTGAAAAGAAAAAATGCAAAGATCCCACTCTCTTTTTGGTTTCAGGAAAGAGTACATTAATTCAGAAAAAGAAAAATAATCCAGATTGAATGCGAGGCCCCAGCTGTGGGGGGGGGGTGGATTCTGTAAGTGTGTGCATAGATTGGGGAGATCCACTTAGCCGTGCATCTCTACCTACCTTGATATGAATGTTGATATAGATAACCTCTATATAAGTTAGTTTTAAAAGTGGATCAATGATTTCATTTACCAAGAGGTGAGCACAGGGCCTTGCCTGTACTCAAGAGATTTCACGGAATCCCACTGTGGTTATCTAGGTAGGGGCTGCTTCCCCTTGGAGGCAGTGAATTGTTGGGTCTTGACATGCTTAGGGAGGAGGTGACCACCTCTCCCAGGGAATAAAAAAATCCATAAGGAGAACTCCATTTTTTTTCAATAATACAACTTTGAAGCCTGGAAATTTGATAGAAAGATACTGGTGGCAGCAGTAATGTGACCTAGTGCCATGGATAAAATAGAGAAAAATAGCCATCTAAAATTTAAGGTTTTTATTAAAGGAGAATATATCTTTTTCATCCTTTTGCCTCCCTGATATTTGGCAAATACTGAAGCATGATGGCAAATGATAATGGCTACTATTGATGGAACTTCGTAACCACCAGGCATGGTTCTAAGACTTTACAGGTTCCAATCCACGGTATCTCAAAAAAAAAAAAAAAAAATCCTGCCAGTGAGCTACTATCATCATTTCCATTTTACAGATGAGAAAACTGAAGCATGGTGAATGTATAAAACTCGGCCAAGGTCAGACAGCTAATAAATGGCAGAATGAGGTTTACATTCAAGGGATCTGTTTCTAGAGCTGCACCTGTAACTTATGTGCTAAATAGCCTTTTAGGAGCATAACAAATGCTGAGCAGAAATGTTGAATTTGATTGAATAGCTGAATTCTATAGTTTCAAACTGTAAATATGAATGCATACAAAATTTAAAAATCATGCCTATCTATCACACACACACACTGGAGTTTACAGTGATTATATATAATCTCGTGGTGACTGTAATAACAGTTTAAAATGATATTCCCTGAGAACCCTTAATTCTTCAAAAAATTAGAATCTATTTGGCCAGTAAATTATTTGGCAACATTTGCAGATATTTCTCAACTGCAAACACACAACCAATTGGGGATAAACGTTGTGAAAATGTAGTGTTTATTTTGTCCACTCCTTTGTCCTTTATTTCAGTAGCCAGTTCTTCTGTCCTTCCCGCACCCAGCTGTCCAATTCTGGCCTGCATTCAGAGTGTAGCACAATTTTTCTTTAATCCTATCACAGCAGGACACTGCCACAGAGCATCTTTTAGTCCCCAAACTCTCTAAAGTTTTGTAGACGACATTTTAGCTATGGATCCCCTCTTTTCCAGAATCAGAGATTTCACTGGATACCTTAAATCTCAAAGGTATAAATAGACATTCTGGAGGATCTGATGCCTCTTTGCTGAGTCCTTTCGCTCAAATGTCTGAGACCCAAACAAACAGGCAGAGTGGTGGTGGAGGCTGGGCCACCGCAACTGTGTGGGTAATCGAGGCAAGTCCCAAAGAAGAGCCTGCACATGGTTAACTCTAACCCAGAAAGTTTGGTCCTGCCTCAGCTCTGTTCTCCCAGTACCTCAGCTGAGCCATTTGTTTGATATGCAATTTACCCCCCCACGGAGCCAAAAGAGGACAGTAAGTGACCTCCCCTCCCCAGGAGGAAGGTGTCCTTTTTCCCTGGCCTCATTACTCTGCCCTTAACCTTTAACTTCCTTTCAGAGACTCCTGTGGTTCCTCAAGCTGTTTGAACTTAGATTTGTGCAAAGCTACCCAAAATTTGGCTGTCATGTTTCCTTGCCAAAGGCCTTGCTCTTGCTTAATAAGGGGGGGAGGGATGTTAATTCCCATACAGATTGCACTGCATGTCCACTGCATGTGGCTGTGAACACCCAGCCTGGTCCCACAAAGAGTCTACACCTCCTAACATCCTGCTGAGCTCAAAGGGCTTGCCACAGGGTGAATGAAGATGAAACCAGAAGAGTCCTGTCCAGGAGTACTAGAAGAAAATAATCCTTTGGAAAGGAAACTCATTCTTTGCTTGGAAAGACACCTCTTGACAAAGTTTTGATGCTACATGAATGCTTCAAACATTCTAAACTACTCCCCAAATGTGTACTTTAGCTTAAAAAACACATAATGAGGCATATTCGCTGTAAGAAAAAATAGAAAATACAGATGAAGAACAAGAAAAAATTGAGTTGTAATCCCTCCAGATATTTTTCCGTGGACATATGCTTACGAAGTGGGATAAACAGTATTTTATAGGTTTCAATTTTATCATAATCATCTTTCAATATCCATTATATACATATAAAGCATCATTTGTAGAATTTGGAAGATTTTCCCTCTGAACGATTTCCCTTTCGCCTAGCTTTTAGATTGCTTCCAAGCTTTCTCTGCTTTAAGTATCACGGCAGTGACTGAACAATGAGCAGATCAGTGGAGAGGAAGAGCTCTAGGTGGGTCCAAATCCTAAATAGCCATGTAACTTGGACACTTGGACATATTTTAGAAAATCCTCCCATGCCTCATTTCACCATCTGTTTCAGGGGAAAGTAATTGTAAGAACATAACTCATTGCACTGTTCTGAGCCTTAAGTGAGAAAATATATGTACAGTGCCTGGCTCATTTTGAGCAGCCAGTAAGAGTTGGCTGTGATTAAATTACTCATCATATGATCACTTCTTTAGAACATATTCCTAGATGGGGCTACAAGGCCCAAACGTTCTTGAGGCTATTTTTTCATATTGTTAATTGTCCACCAATTTCCTTTTTCACCAGTAAGAGTGGAAATAGGCCTTCCCCCTTCACACACACGTAAACTCCCCCACTTTGGCACAATGTCCTTTCTACCTAAGGCAGGCTAGGAGAATGAAAAAGCCCTTGAATTTGGAGAGAGAAATTCTGAAGTCTAGTCCCAATTTGAATCCTCAGTTCTCTGACCCTCGGAGTCTTCATCTATTACAAAAGGCAAGAGAGGGCTGGGAAAGCAATTAGTAGTATTCACCTAAAACACCGTAAGATTGAGTAAATACAATAAGCTATGAAAGTAGTTTTTCAGCTATACCTTGTCATACATATATAAGATACTTTAGTCCACTTAGGATTTGACTCTAGCTATCCCCTAGAATCTATATAGAAGATGTACTTATAATTCAATTCCATGCAATTTAATATTTATTGAGCATTTATTATGTGTCAGATACTGAGTAAAACACCAAAGCTGGGCAGAAACCGCAAAGGAAATAGGAACCATGTGAAAATGTAGCTGAGAGGAAAGACAGGGAAAGTTATAGATAAGTAATACAAACTAAATAAAATTAGGGCAAATTCGAAAACATTTTATATTTTTAAAGGCCATTGAAGTTTTTTTGTCCAAGTCATCACACTATCACCCCAAAGTTATCTGTAGGCAAAAAATTGAGAGATGGGGAGGTATTCCTGAACAATCACAACCTCAACCATAAAAAGAAAACAAGAAAAGCAAACATAGTATCTTTGCCACGTTCAGATGTCAAAAATAAATGCCTCTGAGTTCCTCATGTCCACATACTTGATGGCATCTGCCCGTGAGTACTAGGGTCGGGGGGCCAGGGAGAAAGGCCTGTGGTCAAAAAGGAGGTGTGTGGGCCGGGGCACACACATACCATCCTCCACCAGCCAGGAGAGACCATCTCACCCCACCAATTGTGCCTCATTCTTATTCTCAAGCCCTCACAAGCTTCTTTTCTGTCTTAATCAGCCCTGATCTGCTTTTAGCAGACAATAATAGAAATAAAGAGCAGCATAAATTTTGGCATGTGTGTGCTTCCCCCACACACACACCCCTTAATCTTCTATCCAAAAGAGAAGAGTGTTCTCTCTTTTACAGGCTTCTATTGTTTTAGAAAAGAAAAATTTTAAGGCAGGAAGAACTGAGACCATAACAGACAACACCTCCTTATAGCAAAGCTGTATATTTCATCATCGGCTGGACAGATCTTAATTTACAATAGACATCACCGGCCCTGCATGTTGGGTTGAAATAATGGAAAGATTTCTTTATGAAACTTGTAATGAAAAATATAAATTGTATATCTTTTCATGATTAACACTGACTAATTCTACTGATGCTGAGTAACATGTGCTGATGAGATGGATTATCTCAGAAACATAATTTTACTAAGCACTGCTATGTAATTTGTTAAACATTTAGTAATAAGTATGTCTAATAAAATATGAAAAAAAATATTTAGAAAATGAACCATAATTTTAATATAATTTTAATTAATGGGAGTGCAATTGCGGTGGTTTAAATTACATTCCCAGTGGTAAGAAGCCTTTCAAACCTAATTTGTAAGCCAAGATGGTGGCTCTAATGACTGGCAGCAAAGTTTCTTCAACAGATTTCATGGGGCATGATCCAAAGATAATAGGTTCTCAGCCCAATGACAATCCAATTACAATGCCAATCAAAGCCAACTTCATGCACTCTAATTATCAGATTTAGCTGTCAGCTCAAATACAAACATAACACTTTTATTTAAATAAAAATTTAATTTAGGAAAAAAAAAGACGACTTCATGTGTGATTTATTGAGACTGCCAGAGCAATCTAACTTATTTCCCTGGTAATATAATAAAATCAGTCTTGTATTTAAAAAAAGAACAGTGAAAACTTTTTCTCTGCCACCCATTCTCCTGTATCTGCTATGCTATATTATTTAAGAGTTAATCTAAGCAAAAAAGCATGACCTAACATGGCAGCAGATATTTGCCAACTAGAAGTAGATTAAATAGAGTAGCAAGGTTTCAATGAGACAAAAAGTCCAAGTGAACAAAAGACAAAATCTAATTTTGTCAGGAGAAATTGTGCTTCCACTAAAATCCATTGCCAATGCCAGAAGCTGAGGACACTGGCTTTCTCTTATGGGCACTGAATCAGAGTAGATATATGGGCCAGGTAAAAAGAAAGATAAGGCAATCAACATCCACATTAAAAAGATTCTAAGACAATTGACATTCAGATCACAAATAGCAATAATCGAGAGCATCCATGATGGGAGCAAACGCTCCTCACATCAGCCCCAATACTGACTCTCTGTTTCTGTTATATTTCCCTTTAGAAATCAAAGTGAAAAATATTTCTTAGAGCAACACTGCCCCACAGAAATGTGTGATCCACAAATGCAAGCCACATATGTCATTTAAAATTTCCAGTGGCCACATTTTTTTCAAAAGCAATAAGAAGAAACAAAATTAGTTTTTGTTTTTTTTTTACATTTATTTATTTATACATACAAGCTGGGGTACAGGCCAGAGGCGTGGGGTGGCGAGAGGGTTCACCAGAGACAGAGCGGGCAGCAGAACAGGCAGATCAGAAACACACTGCTGAGGGGAGCAGCGGGGAGGCAGGAGAGGTCTGCCGCACCATGTGGGATTCTCCCCGGCTGGGCGTCGAACTCACATAGCCACTGCCGACAGCTCCACAGCACAGCGCCCAACCGCTGCGCCACCAGGGAGGCCCCACAAAATTAGTTTTGATAATGCATTTTACATAGCCCGAGAGAGCCAAAATATTACCATTTCACCAGTCAATATTCTTTAAAAGATTTAATGAGAAATTTTGCATTTTTTCTCATAGGAAGTTTTCAAAGTCAGTGCAAATTTACACTCGTGACAGACCTCAATTCAGCCACATTTTATGTGCCCACAGCCACCAGCGGGGAGTGGCTACTACTCTCTTGCAGGCTGGCCCTAAAAGAAGACAGAGAAGCAGCTGCCTTTAAGGTTTAGTTGTAGGTTCTAAAGACTGCTTCTCCCCAGGATAAAAATAAATGCAATGTGTACTTATTGGTTTTCCAAAGAAACTAAAATGTCCCCTAGTATTTCATTTCTTAAGACTGTAGGATATACTACAGACATGTATATTGCACATATGTACATATATGTACATACTACATGTATAAACATACATCATCTGTATATGCATATATATGATATATGAAAAGCTTTTTCTTTTCCAAATGTATCTAGTGAACATGTAATATAAAAATATTCAATCCTCTTGCAATGTGTATTTGCATAAAATGAAAGACAGGTCTTGTCAGGAATGCAAGAAGTAACATGAGCAGAGGAGTAATGGGGAGATGCAGAAACAAGCTTTGCCTCCACCAGCTTTAAGTCCCAGACCACAGATGGAAGTCTCTGAAAACCTTCCACTGAGATCTCCTTTGTTCAATCGGAGGACACACTTGGGAACATATTGAACATATTGACACTCTTCCAGGCCTCAGGTAGCTTTCCATCCTTAACCCCAAGGCCAAATATTGTCCCTTGAAAGCCTACTTTGTAATTCTTCTAGTGTTTAAAAGGCACTTTTAAACTTCCAAACTTACCACAAAGTATTAGACAAGAATCACAGCAGGTTAAAACAAAGAGTTAATTTGTTTTATCTTACATACCTGGAGTTGGGAGTTACTTGAATTGCACATGCAAATAGATGCAGACATATGCAAATCAGGGTTTCTCCATATAAATTGAGTGGAAAAAAGCCTATAGTAGTATTAGTAATATTCAGGGATTTTGCGGTGTTTAAAGGGAAATTATTTCCTTCCTTCAATTTCAAATGCGAGTAGCTTTCTCAGACTTATCCGGTTGAAACCAAAAGTCACCAGACCTCAAGGTACAATGATTTTTAAAAAGATTTAACCAGATATTCAGTAAATTGAGATCAAGCTATGGCTAAGCTTCAATCATTACATCTTAAATGCAACTCTCCTGGGGGGGTGGGGACACAAAAACTAAACTAAGTTCTTTACTAAAGGATAGAGGAGTTCTCCAAATCTCAGCTTTATATCTGACAATAACATAATTAAAAGTGCTTCCAAGAATAGAGTAATAATACATCACAGGAATAGGTTGCTTTCAATAATAGTAACATAGATTGTGGTATTTTTGCACACATTATCCCACTCTATTTCCAGAATCAATCCATAGCCTTGTAGTAATCAGTTTTGTTTTTATGACAAAGCCATGAAGTAATATAACTGGTATTATCATCCCCTATTTGGATGTGACCCCAGGTCTTTATTCATTTTAATGTCAGATCCAGCTGCCTCCTGGATCACTGTGCCCTGATAGACCAAAGACCTCACCATCAACAAGCCCCCAACCAAGCACAATCATTCCCCAAAAAGCCAGTCCTTGGGAGGTGCCTTATTTCAATTCTCGGCGCCATTGTCTAATTTGACACACAAAAACATTGTCACACTCAAACCTTCTCCTTCCCTGGTCTTCTGCTCAGGCTAAAACAGACTTCAAGTTATCTACAGACACCATTAAAAAGATTAAACCCCAATTTTTCACAGTAACAGAGAGAATCACCACTAGGGAACTATGGCTGGTAGGCAGATCTTCCCACTCATATTTTGAAATCACCCTTGGTTTGGTAACTCATACAATTAGTATGTAGAGGGGCTTCCATTGCATGCTTTAGATGAGTATGGAAACACAACTTTTCTTCAATGCCCCAAAGCCCAGCTCAGACAAAATAAGATTCCACTAAGCAAGAATAATAGAAAGGAAATAAACATAAAGACTAAAAAGCAGTCAGTCTGATGATGCAACACAGCTGGGACACCTTTAGCTTATGCTGTCCCAGGGGTGGATGGTCCTTGCCTCCTTCCCAAATTGCTGCCAGGGGGTAAGTGGCTGTCCCTTATCCCTGAGCACTCTACAGCAAAGCTCTGGCACCTTTACCTTCCATAAGGGGTGAAAGCATGAGATCAGAGAGTAATGAGTCTTCTCTTAGTCTAGTTGAGATCCTTTCTATGAACTTAATTTCTCTGTGAGAATACTCAGTATCCCAAATATCTGTGAGGGAGACCACCTCAACCTTCACCCCACTCACATATAGGACTGGGATTACCAGGTGGCCTTGAAAGAACTGAGCGAAGTCCAACTTAATAAATCTAAGATGCATGGAATGTTCACATGCAGTAGCAGGAGGGCAATTCAAACAAGTCCAGTATTTGCAAAAATCTCTCTACTAACTCTCCAAAAGCCTGTTAATCATTTATATTTCTTCTCATAAGAAGATACTTGAATGTTCTAAATTATAAAATGTAAATCACGTTCATTTTAAAAGAAATCCACAAAATAATCAGTAATTTGAGGACAATCATAAAAGTCACCTATAACCCTATGATCACCACCATCTCTTATCAGAATGCACCCCTTGGCCGTCAGTTCTTGCATATCCCACCTCTCCTCACTACAGTGAAGTCACAACATTGACCTGCATCACATTCACTCCACATGAATTAAACATTTTTTTTTTTTCAGCAAGAACTTTTACGATTAGTTCCAAAGTATTCAATGTGGGACATTGCTGAAAAAGATTCCCATTCTGTCCTCACAGACATCACCGTCATTTTACTCCCTTGTTCTGAGACATTTGCCCCCTTCTTCAGCCCCTGCCTTTGGAATATTTGCCAGATATTTCATAGCAACATCTCCACTCCTTTTCAACAGATATGCTGGATTAATTGCCACACCATTATGCCTGCTTACCCCACACATCTGTACTCCACCCCACGGTGCCCTCACTGCCACCATATCACCACTCCGGGAAGAGATTGAATACTCGAGAAAGACAAGTTAAATAAAATGAATAAAATATTGCATTATACTAGGTTATCTGAGATCAAGAGATTTAAACATGCACCAAACTTAGAATTTTAAATTGTGGGTTACCAGACTTAAGACTTATGCCAATTTGTATGAAGAGTTTCCAAACAGTGCATTAGTGCAAGAAATAACTAGGCTCTTTGTATCCTAACCAGTTTTTACCAACCCATTTTACTAGGGGGCTATAGTCAAATATCACTCAATGAAGGGATATGCTCTAAGAAATGTATCACTAGTTGATATTTTCATTATTGTATGAATGTCATAGAGTATAATAACACAAACCTCAATGGGGCAGATAGTCTGCTACACAAGTAGGCTATATGGTATAGTGTACTGGAACAATCATGGTATAAATGGTCTGTCACAGACCAAAACATTGTTAAGCAACTGATGACCATACACCATATACCCTATGTCTATGGCCTCTGAATTCTCCATGATGATTGTTTTAGACTCCAAACATCTTAAGTGCTAGGGGTCAGCATACCTCAGCTGCCATGACTGGATTAATTTAATTTCATGTTTGGCCCATCGTGGCTATCTTAAAATCTAGTTAGTTACATTCCAGTAGCTCCTTGTCCAATATAGCCTTGACTCCCTCTTTTCTGAGGGTGTCATTGCTGAGGTCCAATAGTAATTTCAACAATGATTCCATATGAATGGTGTTATGTACAAATCACCTCATGACTTTTTTTTTTTTTCCCAAAACCGGTCATTCTGATGTCTCTGTCTCCGTTTATGAAAGCTGGCTCAAAGTGGAATACATCACCCATTCCTTTCCCTCTATGTTTCCAATTTGGTTTCAGCTCTTCAGACTCTATCATCACATTCATCTATTCTATCCCTTCTCTTCTCATTTCCCCCACTAGATCTGAGGGCCTCACTGTCTTTTAAGCTAGTGTGAACTCAAACTTTTCTCTGTTCCACCACCAATCTTTTTAAAGTAAAGCTCTAATCGCATCTCTTCCATATTCAATAACATCAGTGATGACTCATTCCCATAATTTACAAATTAATCTGCCTGGCATTCAAAATGCTTCCCAAATAGAAGTTAGATTTATAGCTGCATTTCTCACCACTGCAAAGGTACTTCATGCTAGATCCACATAGTGCTCTTACCCACACCCCAGTGTGCCGCCTCACTTTTCCATCTCTGTGCCATTCTTCCTGTTGTTATCGCTGCCAGGAGTATCTTTTTCTAATCTCCATGAATAAAACACTGCCAACCTTTAAGGTCCTTTCCTGAAATCTGCTGAATTTTCCTGAGCAAAATGGTTTCTCCATTTTTTTTTGTAATTTAATTATTTTTATTGTTATTATTATTTATGTCTTTTACATTATTGTGTATTCCCCATAGGTTTGCCACCACCAATTCACCCATGAACCATCACCACAGTTCCCTGTGCTCCCTCTCCATTTTTAAGCCCCTGCAACATTTAGTTTCTCCCTCTCTTGCAACTTTCATAATTCTTCATGCATCCTATTTCTTTATGTCCCTTTTTACCCATCTAGAAGGACTGTTATCTGCCATATGCCAGGTGTAGCAGCAAAATTATAAAGTAGATCCCTAAGATTCCTACACTTTGGTTTACACACACTTTCACTCGCTCCTGTGAAAAAACTTTTACAAATGGAATAAAGTTTCAAGTCAGTGGAGTATCTGCATGCACCTGAACTATTCACAGGAGCCTGTCAAAAGTAGTTTTCCCATCAGTAAGTGAAATCAGAGAGTCAAATTACAAGTGGAATCTGGGCCTCCTTGGTGGCGCAGGATTTAAAGTCTCAGCACCATCAAGCTATCACCAGTCACTGTGGCATGAGTTTGATCCCCCTGGCCAGGGAGTTGACCCACATAGCATAGCTGACCTTTCCTGTCTCACCTGCTGCCTGTTTTGTTCCCCTCTCTATCTCTGCTGAATCGTCTCATCCCGCGCACCTCTAGCCGACACCCCAGTCTTCTATTCATAAATTAATAAAATAAAAATCATAATAAAAAAAAAACAAATTACAAGTGGAATTTGACACAGGAGTTCTCATTGCTAGTTTGAAAATAGTGGGGACCACATGGTCAGGAATGCAGTCAGCTTCTAGGATTTGGAAGGAAGCCCCAGCAAGAAAAGCAGCAAGGACAAAGTCTTACAGGGACAAAGAACTAAGTTCTTCGAAGAATGACTTTCAAAGTGAATTAGAGCATCCAAACAAAACAGCCCAGCTGCCACCTTGATATGTCCCTAGTGAAACCCTGAGCAAAGAACCCAGCTACACACAAAATTTCTAATCTACAGATGCTAATAAGTAGGTGTTTTAAGCAGCTAAATTTTGGGTTTTTTATAAAACAGCAATAAAAAAATGAATTCATGGGGGGCAATATCTTATTCATGTTATTATACCCAGCAGTGTCAAGCACAGTGCCTTGTGCATAGAAGTATATTAAGAAATATTTAACTTCCAACTGCATAAATTTTGGGGTGATGCAGTTTTGTCAACAAGAATAAATAGGCAAAATAAAATGCAAACAGAGTAAAGTCTTTATATCTCTAAATAGAGGGAATTGGGGAAATAATTTGTAAACCCAGTATGGCCACATCCTAGCACTAAAATCCTGAGACTATATCCTGGAATAAACTCAGTTCTTAAAAGTTGTTCTGTTTTTTAGAAAACTTATTTCAAGAAATACAGAGTTGTGAGCATTTGTTGAAAAAATTCCAGTGACATCACTGAACTGGCACCATCCCGAATTCTCTAAAGGCCCTCACCATCTACACTTCCAAATCCAAAACTTCAGTCTCAAAGTTATTAATTTCTCCTTTCAGCACTATTCCTCTCTTCCTGTTCAAACTTACAATGTTTCTGTCTTCTAATGTCTTCTAAATCTCAAAATGTGAACAAACCTGTATATGGCTCACATTTAAACATCACATTTTCCACTTTCTCTTCAAGTGACCTAAACCCACTCATGCTACTCCTGCCATTAAGAGCCTGGAGGGAAGAAAACAGTCACCCAGAAGACACAGGGCAACCCAGCTTCATGGCCAAGTTCTCCATTGGAAAAGTCTCCAGGTCCCAAGTGAGTCATCTGATACACTAAGATGCAGTTTTCTCCTTGGTTAAACAAATTCCAAGCACAGACTTCTTAGAGCTGTTGTCATATTCTAAAGGAAAATGAAGAACAAAAGTCCTTGAAAGGTACAGCAGACCTGGCATTTTAATTATCCGAAGGGAATCCCTGAACCTCCCATTTGCCTGTATATTCTGTAACTGTGTTTGCTGAAATTATGAAAGATTGTAGACAGCTAACATGTGTGTTGGGCCATTCATTACTTTTTCCTTGGTACAGTCAGACTATTATTTACCCAATAAACCATAACTGCAGTGGAGGTCCAATAATTCTGCATCTGAGAGGGATTTGCTGTGGAAAAAGTTATTACAGTCCATCAGATCAAAAAATCACTTTTAAAGAAGTGTCCAAATACAGATGTACACAATGGGCTCAAGTCATTACAGACTATTTTGCCAAATAATACACATTTTCAAAATTACCGTAGCGTCTATCATATACCTCACTGTGTACTTATCCCACACGTAGAAGGGATGCTAGTGTTCAAAATATGAGAGAAAAGAAGAAAATAAAAGAAAAAAAGGACATATGCCACCATTTCAAAACATAAAGGTTATATTACAAATGTAGAGAAGCCTTAAATTTTAAAATATGGAGTATTTTTGTTCTAATTCATATTGTGCAAGTTGTTTTTATTATTATTATTTTTTATCTCAAATCCAATCTACTGAAAAGACACTGTCAGCCTTCACTCTAAATGTTCTGCATGTTGTCTGTTTGTGTTACTTTAAAAGGTCTGAACAAAGAGCTTGCCATATTGCAACAATTTGGAAAACCACCAAAGTCACAATAGCTGGTGACTATCTTTGCTTCTTTCAGTTTTGCTCCACAGAAAGAAATCAAGGCATCCCTCTTTGATGTCTGTTTTGTTTTGTTTTTGTAATCACTCGTGCACACGGTGTGTACCTACAGAATGACAGAGGCACGGGTTCATGAGAATAGAGATAAAATGAAAATGCTCAAAATTCCTAATGCTAAAAGACTTGATTATGATAAATACTTCAAATTCATACACAGATGTAAATAGCTGAGATTTATCAAAAGTTGATTTGTATTAATTAATGCTTTCCATTTAAGGGTAGGAGAGTAGCACTAAAAATAAAATCACCATTCTATAATCACCAAGTGGGTTCTGGAAACGCTCATATGATGGTTTTGTTTGTGCTGTTTTCTTTTTAACCCCTTCCCCCATCACCAAGTTGCCTGTGTGTGTGTATGTGTGTGCTTGTTCTTGTGTTCTTTTTCTTTTCTTCTTCTTTCTTTTTTTCTTTCCTCCCAGTCTCCTCTCTCTCCCTCTTTCTCTCTCTGAATATCCAATTAATTATGGTGACCTAACTACTCTTCTGACTCATCCACATTAGAATTGTTTTTGAAGACTTCTTGAAATATGTGCTTACTATTTTATTGAAAACTTAAAAATCAGAAACTGCTTTTTCACTTTCTTTTCCTTTTTATCAAGATCAGTATTTTTCCCCCTGCCTAGAAATGATCCCTTCAAAAAGTCAGCAAAATATTTTGGCTGTCTTCAGCAGCACTTTGGGTTTCTCTGTTACAAATTGTATAAACATTTTCCAGACAGGAGAATTTGAAGGGTTTAAATTATTTTTTCAAATGATGTCTGTATTCTAGCACATTCACATTTACAAGAGGAAGATGGAGGCAAGGAAACTACCACAGAACATAATATGTCTGGAATCAGGGACTATTGAGCTCTATGCAAATCTGGGAAGGGAAAATATCTTCCTCCCACACTATCCACAGCAAGGATTCTGAATTTCCAAGGCTGATGAAACAAATGCTCTCGTTGGATGTAGTCTGTCATTCATATTGAGCTCACATATTTTACTTCCTGAAACCAAACAAATACTGATAAACTACTTCAGTGAGCCTTTAATCAAAATTTCAGCAGTACACAGTTGGCGACAGAAAGATCAGTCTGTGGAGCCTGAAACCCTTTCATCATCAAATATACAGAAATAATAATTATATTTATCTGTTTGGTTCAGGCTGCACACCAAGATTTACCCTTGCCCTAAGGACATAGAAATCATCAGGCATTGTCATCTCCAAAGGAAAAAAAAAATCTTTAATAATTTAGAGGTTAAACGGCTCTCAATAGTTGTGGGGGCTGAGGAAAAGGAAATAAAAATAATGCATTACTTTTAGCATTTCCCCCTGTAATGTGATAATAAGCTGTGTTGTATACTATCCAATTAACACTTCTGATAATAACCCTGAAAGCACTAGTAAGCATCTTGCCTGACCAATAAAAAATGTTTTTCATTTGGGGGGAAGGGATTGTCACATAATTCTGTTTCCGTTCTTTTAGGGCGCGCGCGCGCGTGTGTGTGTGCGCGCGCGCGCGTGTGTGTGTGCGCGCGCGCGCGTGTGTGTGTGTGTGTGTGTGTGTGTGTGTGTGTGTGTGTGTAAACATATTTCAATCCAACTTATTCCAAAAATTAGATCATATGAACAGAGGAGTTGAGTTTGAAAGACATTTATGACAGCAACAGTGTAACAAAAGCAAAAACAGACACTATCTTAGTGAACTGTGGCTATGCGTCCAGGAAGCCAGACTGAGGGAACAGGAGGAGGAGTCAGAAAGGAGGGAAAGCTAGGGAGCGTGAGTTCTGAGTCTATCACTATGGACATATGAGACTTACCCCTCTGGGGGTGGGGGGTGCTCACGAACCAAGAAGGGGTGCTCAAGAACCCTACCACTGCAGTGTTAGGAGACTAGCACATTTACTCTCTAATCCAGTTTTCATTGAAAGTTGTTTTGACCCTGAGAGCCTTGAGACCCCAGTCTTCAAGGCTGCATCTGACCAGAGCTAAACCTGCTCAAGCTGAAGAGAAAGCCCTGAAGTAGAGAAGCTGCAAGGAGCTGGAGGTGGGAAATCATCAGCATGGACAGGGATTGCTCGCCAGGTTTCAGAGACCAAGAGAATGTGGCTGGCTCTACTACATATTTCTTGCTTAAATAACTTGAAATGATATTTTAAAACTCCTCTTAAAAAGTAAGTATAAGTTTCAAGTCATGGAAAGACATGGAACGACCCACCATGCATGTTACCATCCTAGCGGTAGATGGCAACAAAACCCTTGATAGTGGATGTGGTATGGTATACACATTTGCTGAAATGTGAACTTCACTCCTGAAACCTATACGTGCTATAAACCAAGGGTACCACAATTAAAATATATATAAAACTGAATCTGAAAAAGTTATATACTGTATGGTTCTAACTCTATGACATTCTGGAAAATGCAAAACTATGAAGACATTAAAAAGATCAGTGGCTGCCAGGCGTTGAGGGAGGTGGGGGTGAGGAAGGAATAGATGAAGGATGAATATTTGGAGGGGGAGTGATTATATTATCTATGCTATTATATTGATAGATATATCGTTATAGATTTGTCCAAATCCATAAAATAGACAACACCGGGAGTGTACTGTCATGTAAACTATGGACTCCAGATGATTATGATGGGTCAGTGCAGGTTTATCGATTGTAGCAACTGTACCCCTCAGGTGGGAGGTGTTGCTAATGTGGAAGATAATGCAAGTGTGGATGCAGGGCTATATGGGGAATTCCTGTATCTTCCTCTCAATCTTTCTGAACCTAAATTTGCTCTAAAAAAATCTTGATTTATAAGAAAAAAAAGTAAATATAAGGGCTTTGAGTATAGCAATTAATGTTGCATTTTATAGGAAATCACCTTTGTAAAACACACCCATAATCATAAGAAAGTCGTTTCTATTTCCTCCTCAATTTGTCTCAGGAAAAATACTGCCACTCTCCTCTTCACTCCACTCCCCTTTTAAATAACCTCTTTGTCACGTTTTTCTTTTTACCAACTTCTCACTTGCCTCAACAGATTTTCTTTTTATTTCTCTCTCTCTATTTTTTCTTTGTCTCAACTGCCCTTACCTGACCACATTCTTTAAGAGTTATGGGACATACTCTTACCTAATTAAAACAATAAAATTAGCCAAAAAACTGCCATTGAATCAATTTTAAGTCATTTGATTATTAGAATACTAGCTATTGAAATAACAAGAAAATCTGTCCTACTTGTTACAATGAATATTGGCAAAACATCTAAATTTAAGTTCTGTTTTGGTCTCTTTACAGAGAGGGGGAATGAGGAAGGGAGGAAGAGGAAGAAAAAGGGGGAAGAAGGAGGAGAATAGGAGAAAAGGAATAAGGAAAGGAGGAAAGGAGGGAGGGAGTTTTGTAATTTTGTTTTAAATTTTTAATTTTTTCTTGCTTCAGTTAGGATAGATCCTATGAGCCCATCACTTCAGGATATATTTGCCCCATTTTGACACTTTCCCTGGGCAAACACTCCCACTGCTTCATTATAATTCCTGAATCTAGGGGTCATTAGAATCTCCTGTTAGAACTTACTAGAATGCCTACAGTTGCCACATCTCTAATTTAAGAGGACATACACCTGCTTTAATTACAGGGCCCTTGAGAGATAACAAGATATAAGTAACATGACCAGATGAGAGTCAATTGCTGAAATTGTTTCCTGATAAAAAGTGTTTAGCTCTAGAGGCTAAAGCTCACTAACTCTTTCCTACACAGCATCAAGGTGTCAGCAGCAATACGGCTACTGGGAATAATTGAAATGCCTCTCTTCATTGAGAAACTGCCCATATAGTAAACAAGGTCCACACGACATGGCAGTAGATGTTAAGAGTCATTTCTGCCTTGTTCTGTCATCAGAAGGGAATCTGGACATGAGAAAATCGCAGTGTAATATCCCAGGGCAGATATTATCCAACATTAATGTCTCCCTTCAGTGAATGTAATCTTAAGCATCCAACTACCATCCTTGGGATTCAGTCCTCTGTTTGTTTGCTATGTTTGTTTTCATCTTATCTTATTTTTGTGTATGAATCTTTGAAAAAAACTTTTAAAATGTATGTATTTCTTTTAATTTGCAACCTTCAAGCCTCCGATTAATGGAGGAGCGGTTAAATGGAATGACATTATTAGGAACTGTAGGCAGAGCATTCAAAATAGTTCTCAACTCTAAGTCTGTACCATCTCACCCCTAGAATAATATCCCTGCCACTGGGCAAGTCTACTGTCACCAGCCCGTCTCACTTAAACTCAGGGGGTTAAGACAAAAGGGTTTATTTCATGCTCACACAAACTCTGCTACAGTTCCAAGTACCTCTCCAAAGCAGTTCTCAATGGAAAGTAACTCAGAGATACAAGTTGCTTCCATCTTTGATCTCTGCCTTCTGGCCAAGGACCTACAGGGTATCCACAACAGGGGAAAAGAGAGCTTCAAGGTCAGGCACTGACTGCTAAATGCATTGCCTAGATGTGAAATGCTGTTCATAGCCCTTCGGCCAGAATCAAAAGCCTGGTGTTAGTTAGCATGGGGGTGAAACGCTGGGATAGTCAGGAGCAGTAACTGTCTTGGCCACACGTCTCAATAATATGCTCTTCATACACACAACAAACTAATATTCCACAAATACTATTTTTACTGTATTCTTTCCTCAGTATGTCTTAGTACCTGACATTTTTAAATGATTTAATATTGACTCATTTTTCCCCATATGTATCAGTCTCCAAGAGGTCATAATTTAAGATAGTTTTCTTGACAAAGTAATACTGTGGTCATCGTGGAGATTCTGCTTGGTGCAAAGAAAAGGTTCTGGGAAGAGAGCATAAGTTCAGGGAAGGCCAGGCCAATGTCTGTCTCCTTCACTACTGTATCTGCTTCACTAGCACCTATTGCCATATGGGCACTGTTTTGAAAATGTAATGGAATTTTATTATTTTTCCTGTGCTTGTTTCTATTTCCAGAAGCAAGTCTAACCTCCTTTCCACTAGCAATGACCTTTCGTTCTACCACTGCCTCCCCATCCTCACCATCACCAACACCACATACTGTCACAAGTTTAACAACAGATGAACCCAGCAATGAAACTTGGATCTAAAACTTATGAGACACTTTCACAAGTATATTTTGAACTAGCAACTATTATGCAAGATACGCAAAGTAGGTTTAATTATTTCATTTTGTAGGAGAAGCAGAATGTCAGGTGCATCAAATTTTTTCTGTTGCTTCTAACTTTTAGTCCAAAGGGTTTTCTCACCATTCTGGTATTCATAAGCCACGCCTGCATGTTCTTCCTATGCTGCTGTCTGCAATCTACCCTGCTCTTCTACCCGCCTTCCCGCTCCCTCCCTGCTCCTCCTTCTAGACCTGGTGCACTGTCTCCCTCCTCCAGAGTACTTGTTCACTGTTTCACACCAAAACATTCTCTCCCCTTCTAATTGTGTTAGGACATCTGATCTATAGCAGGATCATCCTCACCAGTGCTCTGAATCGTCTCTCTAAACGCATTGGAAAATCTCTTGGAAAGAAATTGTATCTTCCATGAAATTTTTATAATTGTATCTTTCCCTGCACACCGCATCTAGCAGTGTGCTTGGGATATAGTTGCTGACCATTTCCATTATACTTTGAAGCAAGAAGAAAAGAAAATCTGAATGTCATCCACACATATTGAAGTAGCCAGTCTAAATGGCACCTGGGTTGACTTTGTTTATAGACTCCCACTTGATATTTTACAGCTATTACAGAGTTTAAAGCCACTCTCATTTTGATAGATCTAAAAAATGTTTTGTTTATGAGTTCAAAATTTCTTGTGAAGAACTAAACATCTATTTTTACTCTCGGGAACATTTCGTAAAGAGAATAAATGGGGCAAGAATCATTAGCAAATCTTTTAATAACTAAATGGAAATGGAAAAATAAATTACGAGACTTAATCATTATCAATTTTAATTCAGCCCTCTTTTTCTCACAATAAAACTGGGGGCGGTGGGAGGGCAGGGAGATAGATTTATAGGATGGTGTACTATTAGTCCTCAGTGGTATCAACTTTAAATTGGTGAATATAATCAAATCTACCTTAAAGCCATTTTTCTTTTATTTTGGGCACAACAATCTATATAATAACTACCTACTATGGAAACTAGCATTTATGTTAATTTGTGCAAGGCTGCCCATAATCAAGTATCCTGAAAATTGTTTATCTCACTTGTGTTTTAGGTAATCCATCGCCTAATAACACTTGTTATTCAGAGTCATGCCCCCTTAGTCTCAGATAGTGGGATTACAGAAATTTTATAGCATGTCTGCAGAATGGAATTTTTTTCCAAAATACATGAGCTAAAGACACTTTTAAATTAAATTGTCCCATATATTGAACATGTTTGCTGTGTTACAACAGTAGGATGCAGACCCAAACAAAATACGATTCCTCTAAGTTGCCAGTGGGATTTTGTGGGTG
This sequence comes from Scalopus aquaticus, assembly GCA_004024925.1. Classification (NCBI taxonomy): domain Eukaryota; kingdom Metazoa; phylum Chordata; class Mammalia; order Eulipotyphla; family Talpidae; genus Scalopus; species Scalopus aquaticus. The sequence continues at coordinate 30,535 of PVIJ01001405.1, forward strand.
GTGAGAAAAACACATGACATTCTAGTTAAAGAGGGTAGTTGAAATTCTCCACGCTTATCATCAGCATCTTCAAATCACACACTTCCACAGCCCAGCATTCTCTTGGCTTATACTCATATTTCTTCTCAACTTTACAGAGTGGGGAAGCTAGTGAATGAGAAAGGAGATAAAGATGTGGGTAAGGTTTCTAAAGGGTTGAGTCAGATATGTATTTAGATAGGCAGAAACAGAATTTCACACTAGGATTAAGAAAAGGGTAACATACTGGCTTATTTCCACCCACCAACATACCCCCATAAAGAAAGGATCAAAATGCTAAGACAAAGTAGGTCACAGTGAAATTTAAAGTGTAGATGTTTTCAAATTATGCAGGGCATTTATGCTAATTGAACTGACAATAGTCTATGATTATTTTGGTTGCCTCTCTAAAATTATTAAAAGATCTGCGCTGACATAAAGGGGTATGTAAAAGCAAAGTTTTATTACAGATGTCAAATTTGTTGAAGAGTGATTCACGATAGATTGCTTTATTGAGGCAAGTAATAAGTTTAATTACAAATCTTTTCAAATCTTTTCCCCCTCTTAACTCAATAAAGCAAAAGAAGAAGGTATGGCTTATCTTCAAAGAAGAGGCAAAAATTATTCCCGCGAACAATGTGGCAAAAACTAATTTAATCCCTAGAAGTTTAAAACTTAACAAAAAAGAAAAAAAGAAAAAGAAAGAAAGAAAAGAAAGGATCAGCAAAAATACGACTGGAGTTGGTGGTGTATGACTACACCAAGCACTGTTTTGTTGAGACAGGAAAAAGATTTATGTTCCATGGTAAAAGAATGTGTGTAGTGTGAATGATACTGAAAGGTAACTGAACAGAGGCTGATGCACCAGATAAGGGAGCAAATACTCACAGAGTCATGTGTTGGGTCAGAGATAGGTCGGGGGAAGCATGCTAAACACCTCTGCGCAGGCACTGAATGACCGCAGGTGATTTTTTTATAAGTGTACTCTTTACTTTTCTACTCTGCACATCGGTTAGCTTTTTAAAAATTAAAACTCATGTACTTCCACATTTATGTACAAATATCTTTGCCTTATGAATTAACTTTTAAAGAAATATGTTGGGTGTGGGGAAGTGCATGACATAAAGGACCATTACAAAAGGGACCTGAATTCCAAATGGGACACCAGGAATATCCTACTAATGGGCCCAGGACTGAGCCCCCCACTCCATTTTCAGAAGAATTTGGTGCAATTTTTCAGTCACATTTGATGACGAAGCATTTGGACAAGAGATGAATACAATGTAATAGTGTTCGTGTCATTCACCCCTTCTGATTTTCCAAAGGGAGTAATTTTTCCTAACTTTTGAATGTTCTGTTTGTATTTCTCAAGTTGCTTTATAGTGGTTATCTTACATTCTAATTTTTTCTACATCACAATATTTTCCTTATTTGGGGATTCCTTATGTTTCCATATACAGTACCTTACAAAAATTAATTAAAGCAATTGTTAAATTGATTTGTTCCACTCTTTTCATGCTGGTTTATAGCAATAATAAATGAGTTGACCATAAAAGTTGTATGTATGTGCCAAGCTCTACAGGAAATACAGGAGAAAATGTCCCCTAACCCTCAACCTGCAAACCAGTTGGACAATCAAGACAAAGAAGGACTAAACAAGAGTGGATTATGGAAGTCAGCTCAGGTATCAATTATTATTGTAAAGGGTTATTTCTGGAGCAAAGGAAAGTAAGTATGAAAGCAATTTGAGAAAAAATAATAGAACGTGGGTTGAATTCATAAGATAAAGCTTCAAGGAGGAGATGAAGTTAAAGTTACGCTCTGAAATATGATATATTTGCAAATGGACAGAAACTAAGGGTGAAGGAAATTACCATTCATTGAAGACCTATTACACTGGTCAACAGTGAGATCATTACTGACTTTAAAAGGTCCTAATATGTAGTATCTTGGTGTGCTGAACATGAATATAACCCTCAAAAATTTTAATTAGCTCTCATTTTGAAGATATTTCATATAATTCATTTTATATGTTTCACCGTGTAAATTTATCCAGTAGGACTGCAACAACATCCTAAATCGGCCTAGAATGATGTCATATTGCGTCGCATTGCATAATACCATCATGCACACATTATCCAGAGTTGATTGCATCATTTTCTGATGCAATGCAATACTAATGTCAGACGGCTGCTGAAGTAAGCTGACGTCAACAGTGCACTAGATAAAGCCCTGTTGGAAAGGTTGAGCATTGAAAATAGTTCAGACTTTGTGCAAGACGGTTGAAGCTACTGTTCCATAGAACTGCTATTATTTTGAGCCTCCCTGGTGGCGCAGCGGTTGAGCGCTGCGCTGTGGAGCTGTCGGCAGCGCGCTATGCCAGTTCGACGCCCAGCCGGGGAGAATCCCACATGGTGCAGCAGACCTCTCCTGTCTCACCCGCTGCTCCCCTCAGCAGTGTATTTCTGATCTGCCTGTTCTGCTCCCCACTCTGTCTCTGGTGAATCCTCTCGCCGCCCCATGCCTCTGGCCTGTACCCCAGCTTGTATGTATAAATAAATAAATCTTTAAATAAAAAAAAACTGCTATTATTTTATCCCTTTAGGCACAATACACAACAGTAATGCCTTGAAAGTGTGTTAATAGCATGGACAATTTCTGCCATATTTGTAGGGAAGTGACATTTACCAACCAGAAGAAAAGTATCACTTCTCAAGTGAAGAAGGCTTATCATCTTTACTTCGGATGCAAGGTTGGTGACCAAGACAAGCCTTGGGCCCTGCATATATGCTGTGCTACATGTACAACACAGCTTTCACAGTGGTGAAATGGCAAAAGACCATCAATGCCATTTGCAGTCCCCATGGTGTGGAGAGAGCCAAGCAACCGCATAAAAGACTGTGACTTCTGCTTGGTTCCTCCTCTTTCCAGCGGAACAACAAAGCAAAAGAAGTCGAGAATAGCCAAAGATTCCGTCTGCATTAAGACCAGTTCCACATGGTGAGGGACTTCCTGTTCCAGAACCTCAGCAGAATAGTCTCTTGATTCATCTGATGAGGACAAGGGTGAACCGACCTGTTCTTCCCCTGTTTTATCAGCATGCAGTGATCCAGATTTTCACTGTGGTGCATCATCAACCCCACACAGACTAACACAGGAAGAATTCAATGACCTGTTTTGTGATTTGGACTTAGCCAATTACAAGTCACAGACAGTTGTTAGGATCAAGAGACTCCGACAATGGAATACAATGGAATAGAAGAAGATGTCACAATTACTTTATATAGAAAGCGCCACCAGCAGTTGGATCCTTTCTTCACAAAGGAAAGTACTCTGGTATTCTATTCTGATATTGAGGACCTCCTGAATGCCTTAGAAATCACTCATGACCCACAAGAATGGAGACCATTTCTAGACTCTTCGAAACTGAGTCTTAAGGCTGTGCTTTTGCACAATGGAAACCGTCTTCCATCTATTCTATTCCTGAACGGCTGTATAAGAGACAAGTGAAGAAATCTAAGAAGCAGTCTATAATTTGATTTCTTACAGGTATTAACCATAGGACTATTACTATTGGCACACATTTTGTGATGTAAATATCAATTTATTACAGATTACAAAAAAAAACTAGAGCCAAAATTAGAATTTGACTGTCATATTCATGATAGAAAATGACTAATTTTATTTCAGTAACATAACTTTTGTAAAAATGTGTTGACCAGTGTTACAGGCCAAGTTTTATAAGTCGATGTAATTATATTCATTTCACAATTGAGAGATATGAAACAGGGTGAGATTTGGAGACTTTTAGTAATATTTCCAGAGACAACCCTCTATTAAGCGGTACAGCTTAGGTTCATTCCAGGTCTGTCCAATCCTAATTTTTGAATGCTTTTTGCTACGTGGGCAAAGGAGTGATAGATGGAGTAAGAGAGAGTGGTGAAGACAGCTAGATGGTATGCCTGACTGGCAAACCAAAGCATCCTAGATATCATGTATGCCAATTCCTTTGTTTTACAAAGTGTGTGTGAACCAGAAATACAAAAGGAATATTAACCAATAGAACTTTACAAACAGGACAAGACAACCCACTCAAGTTAGAGCGATGGACATGGGATATTTTAGATAATTCGCTACCACAGCCTGAGTGTTTTTCTGTAGAGTAGAGCTCTTCAAACCCAATCTTCCCCCCTAAAGGAATTCAAATACTTGGTGTCTCTGGGTTGAAGGGTCCATCAGAATTTCTGAGCAATGAAGAGGCCAAAGGAGGTGAGTTGCTCACAGAAAGTTTCCATGGCCATGAAGGAGGCAGTGCTGCTCGTGATCTTAATAGGCCTGGAAGCAAAATGAGTTGGCTTCTGAAAACCCTACACCAAAAAATGAACCGCTGTATTTTGGGGTATTGGCTACATTCCCAGCACTATGCTTATGAATCTACATCTCCACACTGATGGACATCCTGGTAGAAACACTGGCTTGTGTAACACAGTATAGGGTCAGCACACTGGCTCTAGGCTTCAAGTCTCATTCTCTTACAGTGTGAGACATGACCTTGGACAATTTACCTCTTTGGGCTTCAGTTTCCTGATCTGGAAAATAATACAATATAGCTCATAGGGTTATTGAGAGAATTAATTTAGTTGATCTAAGTAAAGCTCACAGAGATACCCGGAAGCTAGTAAACACCCAATAAACCTCAAGAGTTGAGGAGGAGGAAAAGGAGGGTCAGGGCCCCTGAGGCTGTTTGTTGAGCCTATTGTAACTGGTCCAATTTTAATTTCTTCTTTGGTTATCTGTGTACTCACAAGTCTTATGCAGATACAAAAACAGATAACTGTTTCTGTTTCACCAGATTTGATTCATCAGTATGGTCAGTAGCATTGTATAGAAATGTGCTATATATAGAAGCATATTAAGATGAAATTCTTCTGGTTCCATTAATAAAATCTATGCTATAATCCAGGACAGCAAAATATATGTTGTGGTAACAAGTAGCCCTGAAATTTCAGTGACTTAACACCCCACACCCCCATACACGCACACCCGTTGTGACTTGGATAATTCTCTACTTGGAGGTAACTTAGGCACTTTGGTAACTTGTATCTCGCAATCCTTGATCTAACATCCTTCACTTCTGATACACAAATGAAGAGAGCAAAGAGGGTGAGAGGGGGAAAGGAAAGGGCAAGAGAGAGGAAGGCAGCAAGAAAGAGAAACTGTACGTATGTAAACAGCCCACCCACTTTTAACTGCCTTAAACTGGAAGCAACATATCACTTCTATTCATGTTTCTTCAGTAAGAATGAGTCATGTAAACACACCGACAGGGATAGGTGGTCAGTGGCATTCTCTTATGTAGACTCATTCTATCCCACATGATTGCAGGGTTTGTAGTTAAAAATGCCTAAATTAGGGCCTCCCTGGTGGCGCAGCGGTTGGGCGCTGCGCTGTGGAGCTGTCGGCAGCGAGCGATCCAAGTTCAATGCCCAGCTGGGGAGAATCACACATGGTGCTGCGGAACTCTCCTGCTTCGCCCGCTGCTCCCCTCAGCAGTGTATTTCTGATCTGCCTGTTCTGCTCCCCACTCTGTCTCTGGTGAACCTTCTCGCCGCCCCGCGCCTCTGGCCTGTACCCCAGCTTGTATGTGTAAATAAATAAATCTTAAAAATTAAAAAAAAATTGCCTAAATTAGAGCATGTGAGCAGACTCATGGCCACTGAAACTTCAATTGGTTCCACTTACTGCAAATGGATATTCCTCCAATGAAGTGTGCATAATTGAAATATTTTCATGAGTAGATTCTGGGATACAGAAAAGGTCTTGAATAAACATCTTTAATAAGCACCTTTAATAAATAATTTCAGTTATTTCCTAACAGATGTTATAAGGAAAAAAATAGAATTTTATGAAGTATCTGAAAAAAGTGGGAAGCATTTAATTCTATAAATACAAAATGTCACCATAAGGGAGCATACATTGAGATAAATTTTTAAGATCTGTTTCTATCCCAATGAGAGGGACAATTTTCCTATAACATTGGCTGGATGATCAGTTTCTCTGACAGAAACTTGAATCTGTGGGTCACCATTCCCACTTAAACTACTTAAGAATGCTTTTTTCAAACTAGGGTTCTAGGACCAAGAGTTTCATATAAAGATAATTCTAACTTTTTTTTTTTTTTTGGCCAAACACCTTTTTGATTTTTATCGTTTTGTTTCAAAACTTCAATCAACTAAACAAGCTGCATGCACTAAATCACGATTAATTTTAAACACTTATGAATGAAATACATGATTGTAGGTACACACGTGTGTGTGTAAGAGCTCTATTAATGGCCACAAACCAATGAGACATACAAGCAAAATCAAGTATTATTGTCTGTAAGAACACACCATTTCAACATTGTGGGGAGAAATCAAAAAAACTGTGCTACCCCTATATTGTTGTGCATGCTCATATGCGTGCGCGCGCACACACACACACACACACACACAATAGCTGTGGTATTATTGCTTTTGGAAAAAGAAAGGTACTAGAGGTTGAAAAGTTGCTTCAAAAAATCTGAAAAATTCTGCTTTCAAATTTCTTTAGGAGCATCTATAATTTTCATTCTACTTAAGAAACTGGGATTTCAAATGATAATGTCTAGATCATTGACATACTTTGTGCGAGACAAACTTTATAAGATCTAAGTCATTAAACCCATACTCAAAGTTTTAAGTCAAAATAAACTGCATTTTATATAGAAACTACTTTTTTGACAAAATTTCATCAACTTTCCCAGATATTAACAACTACCAGTCCCAATTGAATTAGGTAAGAAGATAGTTATATCCAGTTATACATAGATATTTCTGTATTTAGGTGTAGACCATCGCTAGCAAGTCAAGAGTACCACATTAAATTGATTTCATTAAAATAAAAAGCAAGACACTTGTAATTTAAGTGCTTGAGGTGATCTTATCACAGGGAAACCTACGATTTCCATTGAGTTGTTAGAAATATTGTAAAAAAACTATGAGACACTCCATTACTACCTTTAAGGCCCTGGAACATTCCATAGTGTGGCAATAGGGGTTTTCATAAAGCAAATCTCCTGATTTAGCATAGCAGACCTCTATAGGTAAATGGTTTTATCAAATCATACACAAAAATATGTTTGAATTAAACATCATATAAATATATATATAAAACACAAATATACACATATGTATCTATGTGTGTATATATGTGTCTGTGTGTTTGTGTGTGTGAGTGTATCCTTCCCAGGTAGATTTCTCTATTGATCACTTCTTTTTTAAAGGATTAGAAACTCTTCCATCCACAGTTAAACACAGGTTAAATTTCCATTCTGTGACCCGATTCCTCTCAGGTTTCCATGTATATCTCAGGACTACACTTCCTTAGGAGACACTGGACATTAAGGGTAATATTTAAGGACTCCTGGGCCAAAACAGCATACTCAGTTCCCTGAGGGAGGTATTTCTTTCATACTCTTTCTTTTTTTTTTTTTTTTATGTATACAAGCTGGGGTACAGGCCAGAGGCGCGGGGTGGTGAGAGGGTTCACCAGAGACAGAGTGGGGAGCAGAACAGGCAGATCAGAGATACACTGCTGAGGGGAGCAGCAGGCGAGGCAGGAGAGGTCTGCTGCACCATGTGGGATTTTCCCCGGCTGGGCATCGAACCGGCATCGCCCGCGGCCAACAGCTCCACAGCGCAGCGCCCAACCGCTGCGCCACCGGGGAGGCCCCATACTCTTTCTTTTGTTGTTGTTGTTGTTGTCGTCGTCCTAACAGAAGCTTGTAGGTCTCACCCAGTTGAAATTAGTTAATTCTCTGAGAGTCATTCTAGCCTCCTTTATTTTTTTTTTAAAGCTCCAGGTACTTTTAAGCTGTCAGACTCCAAAGAATGGGACTACAACCCCAAGGACACCACCTTGGCTAAATGTCTTCCCTTTGGCCTTGCTTTCTTTCCAGGTCCACTCACCCTTAGAAAATACTAACTAGGCAGTTTTGCTAGGCACTGGATTACATATAAAACAGAGGAGGATTCAGACCACGCACTCCACTAACTCAAACAACATTTGCAGATGAATATACTTCCTATGCAGCACAACTGGTTATGTTGTAGAGGTGGGCATCCAAAGTTACAGGATCAGAATACAGCCCTGGAAAATTGTCACAGGGCAGTAATAATAGTTTTCTTCTTGGTCATAAAGGAGAGTAATACATTTTCTTAGACGAGAAGAGGAAAGAAAAGCTGAGAGTCGACATTCAGGAGAAAAGATAGTATGAAAGAAGTAGGAGCCAGACAGGAGGGGGCACACCCAGCCAGTACAGCTTCCCCTGGCTCCTCTGATCCTCAGAACTGCTCATAACCTCAGGTCTCACTGACTCTTCCTTTGCTTTCTCCCAGATCCCTCAGCCCAAGCAACTCTCTCTACTCTCCACTCAAAGCGTTAAGACAGAGCCTACCTGTCCAAAAACATGGAGGGAAAATGTACGCTTTGAGAGTCACTAGAGAAAAAAAAAACTATCCAACAATAAGCAAGAGAGTACATCTCTGGATATTTCTCTAGTTCTTCTTTAAAAAGAAAAATAAACTTACCCTTATGTCACAAGTGCAGGACAAGTAAAATAAATCATGTGTGTTCATATGCAGAAGCTGTGGCTTTAAAACGGCTACAATCCAGCAATGAAGAACTTTCCAGGAAAATGTAATTGATGGGTATATTCATCCTCCCAAGAATTATTGAACATATGCTATATTCTTTAACTATTTCTTGCCCGCTGCATTGATTAAATAATTTATTAATTTCAGATTAATTATTGAACTGGGGGCACATGTGGAGTATATAATGATTTCCATGCTAATCTTAATGCTTTTTTTTTAATAGAGCATCTTGTGGTACTGATATTCCATAGAACACATTTTGGGAAAAGCTGATCTTGTCTTGATTTCTCTCATCCATCTGATCATCCAGCCTCTCCTTGAATGTTCTAGGGAACAGTTCATATCATCAGAAGAACCATATTTTGTGGCCAGAAAGCAATGATCTTCACTGTTAGAAAGCTGCTGTTGTGGGTAGTATTGGTAACAATAATGGTAGTAGTAGTAGTAGTAATAGCAGTAATAGTAATAAACCAAAACCTGCCACCTTGAATCATCATTTGCTTTACCCTAGTTCTGCTTTCTGTAGAAACTTAATGAATTAGTAAAAAGTAAAATTTGGTATTATAGAAGCGGCACCTCAATTAGACAGACTGAAAGAGTAAAGAAACTAGCTATTTCATTCAAACTAAAGCTGAAAAATCAATCAATGCATTGTTTGCCTTTACACTGTGATGTTCAGAACTGTCTTATTTTTAAAATGCATCAGAGAGGGCAGGGTGGCGACCTCCACGCGAGTGGGCACGTCAAGGGGCAGGCACTGCTGCCGGGAGTTCAGAATCTGGCTCCCATAAGCTAAGGGTGAGTGTGCGCTGTCTAGCCATAAAGATCGATCTCTAAGAACCTCAGAGACATCTTTGGATTTTGTTTCCTGAGAAGAAATCATGGTTTCATGTTGCTTTAAACACAGACCTTTCTGACAAATACATTAACATCGTCAGAACAAAGCACAAACTGATAACTTTCCTTGGAGACTTGAGCTACAGACATGAAGCTGGTACTAACAGCCTGAGACATGCAGCTTGCAGCTTCCGATCCTATCTGGTCAAACAGAATTCAGTGTGTACTTGATGAATATCTCAGGGGGCAGAGAGAGAAGGCACCCTCATTTTGCAGCCTTTTATCAGCATTTGGTTCTGGATCACCCCAGTTTTTTTCCTTCCGTAATAGCCAAATAATTCTTGAGTCTTTCATGAATTTGCTGCATATATCTTTTCGGCTAGCTAATTAACACTGTGATTTTTGTTCTACATATGTTGTGTAGTAGTTGATACTGTCCTACCCTTACAAAACATATTAAGCTCAATAAATATATTTATGAGAATTACTTTCTATAGTCCTTATGCAATCAGCCATGCTGGGTATGATGGCCCAAGACGATGAAAACCCATTGACTTTTGTAGCAAATTAGTCTACCACCTAATCGGTGAACCCTGCTAAGCTTTTGAATTATGACGAGAAACAGCAGCTCAGTTAGAACACTCAAATGAATTATATCAATTCATAAACTTGTTCATGTCCAGATTTCATTAGCCACACATTAACAGCATTTTATGTTTATTACTGCTCTGACATAATCTATAAATAACTGAAATGCTAATCATAGTGTTCTGCCGGGCATCATCATTTAATCATAAAGAGATACATTATTATAAACTATAATAGATAATAACAAGTCTGGGTCAATGGCCGCATATTAAAAGATCACAATTATATCCTATAAGGGTATGTACCTCATACATTTGGTGACACATAGGTCCATATCTAATCACTTGCAAATGTTTCCCCTCTGACATACTTATGGTACAAGGTGACACAATTAAGAAAATATGCTTGTGAAATAGTACAATCCTTGAACATCAAAGTAAACAGAGAACAATTAATAGTGGGAAAAAAACATCTTCTTGCCAATGCCAATTCCATTAACCCTTTATTGGTAGGTTTGTTTATCAACAAAAAAGGGAAAGCGTGTCAGCAATATATGGAAGAACCAGAGAAGGGGGGAAAGAAAAAAAAGGCAAACAACAACAACAAAAAAGCATGTGCAACTTATCCATGTAAGCAGAAGAGCTATTAAATAAAAGCTAAATCCAGTTACAATTGAGTTAAAATTGTAAAACAAAGCTTAACTACTGATTAGATCTTCTCTAAGTCCTATTAATGGTTCATTGCAAACTGTAACACAGTAATCTTATATTACATTATAAAATAATTTCATGTAAGAATATTCGCACTTCCTTGAGAGAGGTAATAACTTTCAAACTCAGCAAAGCTACTAATTTTGAATGGCCCTGTTATTATTGTTCATGCCATGATGCTGTCATCACCATCTTGTTTTGACTAGTTGATGACAGAGCACTGATCAAGTTTGGATATTGATTTAACAAGATGATGGGGTCATTACCTTTGGAGCTTATGTGAGTCCCATGTTTTTGCTTCAGGAAAATATCCTGATGAAATACCAGCTGCTACACAAATAATTTCTAAAATAGATTATCAGGAGAAAGAGCTTTTAATGAGAAAAGAGTCTGACCCAGAGTCCAGAAATTAATGACAGATTATTAAACTAAAGTATTTTATACCAAGAATTAGCCACTAATTTAAAGTCTTAGCTGAGCAGGACGCTGAGATAGAGTCTGTCATTGCAAGCACTTGCACCTCAGAGCTCAGGGTGAATTGAGGGAGATAAAGAAAGGAATGTAAAACACTATGGAAACCAACCTCTGGAGACTTAATATTCTGATCAGCTCACCTCCGAACATCTGGCTCTTAAATGTTCAAGCACAAAAACAAGAGAGCTAATGAAAGCAGCACATATTATCTCTCCCATCAATGTACCTCACAAACACCTGCTAAAATTAAAACAAATTGAATCTTGATTGCTGATTAAGTACCCCTTCTTTAGCTAGATATTCTGTCATTATTTGCCCTGGCGCACAATGCATAAACTGATGAATGGCGAGTGGTGGGCTGCAGCAGCAAAGGTGGATAAAAGGCGATTCAAAGTAGATGAATATAAATGGTAACAGATTAACTTTGTGTACTCTAACCCAGCAAAAAAAAGAGTGAGTTTTCACCCTCTATCCCCCACCCAAGAATTAAAGTGGTAAGCCTGCATTTAAAATAGAAAGGTGAGACTGAATATTATAATGTACCCCCTTCCCCCGCAAAGTTCGCTGTCAGGCAGTCCTTGCTGCATTTAATTTACTCACCCTAGCTTGGTGACTGAACTTAAAAAGTACACTTGACCCGTATTACTGAGTGCTTTTATTCAGTATGTTAGCTGCTGCAAATGCCTTTTTTTAGTTTTTGCTTTTTAGTTCATTCATTCATTTATTTATCTGAATTTGTAAACCTTTCCAGACACCACTGGTAATGCTGAAAACAGACCTTCCAAGACACATTTGGCTTGTCCATATATGAAACAAATACTTGGACTGTGGTTAAAAGAAATAAAAGTTACACAATTTACTGCCAATAAACCAAGAGAATATTCAGTGTGCACACCAGTTAGAATAAAAATACCCATTTGAGTTTTCATCACACATATATAAATACCTTCCTATGTGAACACTGCTGACAGATGTGTGGCTAATCTACCATGTTAACTTCATTTGAGAAATTGTGGTTTTGTTCAAACTTTATTAGCTAAACTCGAATTGATCCTGATAAGTTTTAACTCAATATTTTACCTGGTTCAAGTATATTTCCAGAATTCACACAACTCAACAGCTCCCCTGTATTTGTAATACATTCACATAAATTTCCTGTTAAAATAATCAACCTGTATTTGTTTCAATGTCTTTTGATTAAAATTAACAACTTAAAAAAAAAGTGTGAGGTGAGAGAGAACTAACAGTGTGTAAATCCTACGACCACGTCCTGCACAACTCAGGCTTATTTATTTATTTATTGGACTAACACAATAAGGTCACAACAGCACATATGTTTGGCATATGTATTTCATCATTGATGATTATCCTCTCTCTAAAAAGTAGCTTTAGAATGATAGGTTACTCCAAGATCTCCTATTGGGCATTAAGACAAAAGGAAAGAAATGTCCATGAATCACTTATTGTTCCTTGACTTTTTTTCTTATTGCATTCTAAATTATTTAAATATACTATTAGGCATCATATTGGAAAAAACAGATGTTTTCTAATTATGAACTGATTTTACAGTGTGATGGTGTCACATATTTAAATTACAAATACACATTTTTAGCATTCCAGCTGTGCTTTACAAGAGTTTAATTTGCTTCTTCTGATATGTCACATTGCACCTGCCTTTTTAAAACTCCTATAAATGTAAAACATTACTCAAACACAATTATTAAGACATGCTGAAGAATTCTAAAGATTCTGAAGAGCTTATAGAAGATGAATTTTATATAAAGATTCAATAATGAATCTACCAAATGTGTATTTGGAGTAACATTTACAAATATTTTTAGATGAATATGAATTTGGACTGATGATTTGTGTATGCATATAAGGATGTATGGTAGTATATAGAATTGAATTTTATTTTTATAGCACCTTTCATATAAACTACATCTTTAAGCATAATCATACAAACTTGACTTTAAAATACCTGCTGTGTGTTCACAACATGAAAATAAAAATCCAGCATCCATTAAGAACTTAAAGAGAACTTTTATTGGGTGGAGAGTAAGAAAGTACTTTGCCAAGAATGTGAACATTAAACTATTATTCCTCCCCTTTTTGAGGACAACTCTATGACACTATCAGACCGATCAACCATTTCTGGAAAATATTCTAAAAACTGAAGATTTAAATTAATTTGAGCTGTCCTACAAAATCACTGGCCAGTGAGCTAATAGTCATGGACCCATTTTTACCAGGTTGTCTTTATCTCATTGAGAGATATAGTTTCTTAAAGGTGCTTGAGATCTATGGGAAACATTTGACCTACACAAAGTTCGATGACATCTTAGGGTTTAAGATGTCATGCAATGAGTGTCAAACTAAATAAATTCACATACATATGTGAATGGCGATAAGTCCATAAGCAAAAGCACCAACAACATATGTGATGTTATTTGAAAAATGAAAATAGACTATGCGCTTTATTTCTGGAAATCCACAGAAATATTTTAAACTTTAAAATAAGAAATAAGTTAGATAAACCTATATATAAAATCTCTACAACAGGAATATTTCTTTTATACTTGTATAAATATTCAAGAGGTATTTCATTTTTTATATACTCCTTAGAAATAATTTTAGTAATGTATGTTCATATTAAAAGTGACTATCCAAGACTATTTCAAGAGGAAATAAACCAGATGTACGTTGTTCACCCAATCCTGCTTCCACATAAGAAAAAGAAGCTTTCCCTCAACACTGTTTTGAAGAAATGACATGTATAAATGATTGTGTGTAGTGCTTTCCCCCCTTTTCTATTTTACAATAATGGCTGAAAATAAACCATTTATAATCCTTTCAAATCTTAATATGACTAAATGATTTATTTCTGCAAAAACTGATTTCACTGTCCTCAGAATAAAATATTCAAGACAAAGACAATAAGAACATATACACTGTGAGACTGGACACCCCCTCCCCCACTGTGAGTAGCTAACATAATGGTGAATTGACTTTTTTTAAAGAGAAGTCTGAAGATTAAATGAGGATGGTAAAAGTATTACGGCAGTAAATTTTACTAGCAAACAAATAAAATCACATTGTAAAACCTTTCCCAAAAAGAGGCTTTAACTGCAATGCATAATCATATATAAAAACCTAAAATGGAATTTTTTATCCATTAAAGTGTGAACAAGCTAATTCAGAATAAATAGGAGGGCATTTGGAACAATAAAGTGTTCAGCCAACTCTCTTATTGAACAAAGAACTTATTTTAATCATAAGGTTATTGACTGTAAAGCAAAGTGTTTCTGCAAACAGAGAAGTTTCAAAATGAGGTATCCATACTTTTCACTTTCCATACGCTGTAATGGTCTCTCACAGCCTGATACTGTCTACCTACAACAAGTTTCTTTTCTTGATTCTCCTGAGCTATTCATGCCAATCTCTAAGCCCAGCTCTCTGAGTGATCCCTGAGTGATCCTTCTGGCCCTTAGTGTCCTGCTGCCTTGACTTAGCCCCTAAATTCCAGAAAGCCAACTGTGTGAATGGAGCAGATAACCAAGGATGAGGTAACCCCGAGAGTGAAGTGACCCTTGGCTCTTTGGTTCTGGTGACCAACCCTGTCTATTCACCATTCATCAAACCTTCCTGCTCTAGATTTAGCCTTGTATTCCCCACCATGAAGTGTGTCTGTCTCAAGCATGGAAGACACTGAGGTATCCCTAGATGTCTACCTAGCAGGGAGGTTCAGGAAATAAGATGAGAAAGTGTGAGAGCAGGGGACCCAATTTTGCTTTGAAAAGGAGCCCGAGACTAAAAATGTACAACAGCAGGCAATATTTAATTCTTTCTTAAACTGACAACCAATACTACATTTAGTCTGCCATAAAATGACAGTGACAGACCTCAATCTAAGTAGGAAAGTCTCTTGCAGTTGCAGAAGCAGCTGCTCTATTTTGAAAAGGGACAAGAATGTGAATTCAAAAGCTGCATGCATGAATGAGATACATTTTAAAATGGTTCCCTTGGGATGCTCAAAACTTGAAAGTCTATAGACAGTTTTCCAGAAAAGTTATTCTCGATGTACAGCTGAGACCTCAGTGAACAGATCAGTTAATGCAGGAAATAAACAGGTTAATAAACAGAATTGCAAAGAGCTTCTAAATGACATCAGCTGACCTAAACTCCCAGATCTTCTATTTCTTAATATTCTGTCAATTTTCCTTTATATATTCTTTTGATCATTATGCGTAAGTCCTCTAGATCCTCTTACATGACCACAGTTATTGTATCCAATATTCTCATATATAAGATGGTGAGATCACCTCACTTGGATCCTCACAGAAACCTTGAGTCTGATCCCCAACTTTACCCTGAAGGGTTTTCTGACACTCGCAGTTTTTCTACCTTCACTCTATAACTTCTTTATAGATCATTCCATGCTTCCCTGTTAAAATAGAAGTTACTCAGGCATATCAGATACACCCTTCTCCTCACACCCTCGAAACACAGAAAATGATAATGTTGCAGTAGACAAATTAATATAATCATCTGACATAATCCAAGAGAAGTTTCATATAGCCAAGGAATGGCTGAAGCCCTGAGGTAAGACAGGGAAGTTAGACAAGACAGGAAAAGAAAAGGGGGGCTTCCAGTCACCGCCCCCGGTACCTCTTTCCAGCCACGTGGCATTCTTGATAACTATAGACCAGAACTGAGTGGAAGATGCTTTGTGAGGTAACTAGAGTCAAACCTCACTCACTGTGCCACACATTCCCCACCCCTGTCAGCCTCTCCTGGTTTGTGCTGTTTCACAGGCTGCAGTTTTAGCAAGGAACCAAGAGCAGATCAGGTGGGGACATGCTGGATCTGAGATAAAAATATTTAAGTTGAGAAGAGCCCTGGGAGAGATAGCGCTGGACACTACAGATTTTATGCACTGTTTTTGGAATGAGAAAATAGGAATGATGCTTAAAGTTACCTAAATTGAGATATTCAGTTAAAACAGAAAATTCTCCCCATTTCAAATGAATGGCTGTTTGATGCTGGACATTTGGCCACCAGCATAAGATTTGAGAGGAGGAGTTTAATAAAAAAGCAGAGTAATAAGATGCTCCAGGAAGGATCAACTGACCAAGCAAGATGTTTTCACCAGCCTGGTCTGGATAGGTCACACCTCACTCTTAGATAAGCAAGACAACCAAAAGAAGCTTGGCGAAATATTATCCAACATAAAATTAGAGGACAAAAAGACCTAAGAGAGAACAAGCACACACAAAAAGGCTTTTTCCTTAACTAAAGGGGAAAAAAAACTCCTTAACATACTCAATAAAATTGAAGAAAATTGCCCTCAAAAGCAAAAGATAAGTGATAAAATGATCAGGAAACAGATTGGTTTGAGAAGAGAATGAGTTGACAAGCATGTATAGTTTATAAAGAAGTTGAATAAATTAAGAAAAGCTTGAAAGAGGTCCAGAATTCAGTTATTATAAGTGAATCTGCATTAGGAGGCAATGCACAGACTCTGGGAAAAATTTGGTCACTGACATCAAAGCCATTACAAGTTTCATTTCTAGTGGGTAAAGAGAAATGGCAAAGTGGAATCACAAGACAAAAGCTATAGAAAATAGAGACTGCAGAATTGTCTAAGGACAACTACAAAAAAGGGGGAGGCAGTATAAACAAAATCCTATTTGTATATGAAAAGAAATCTAGTTTACATACAAGAAATGAAAAAGGGTCAAGCTGGTCTTATACTTGTGCTGGGCATGGACTACTGGGCAACAATGAAAAGATGTCTACACAATATGCAGGGGAAAATTAGGATTCTAGAAGTTTAAATATGAATAATTGGGGTACATTTACAAGGGCAACAAAAAGACATACAAATACATAGAAATTATAATATCCATATACTTATCTTTTAAATAAATTACGCAAAGATTTTTAAGCTAAATATTGGTACACATTCAATGGTGGCAAATAAACACAATCATAAGCCTAAAGTTTTAAGGTGTGATTATCATATTAAGAATATTAATACTCTTAGAAATATTTTTTTGAAAAGAAGTGTTCACAAAAACATTATTTAACTTTTTTACCCAATTGTAATACCCAGATTATATTAATACAGATTGGTAAGTAATTTAATGAATAGAAAGTAATAGGAGGCAATTTCTTCATCTTATCTAGTGGTTAATGAAAAGCAGCTTTTTTTCTCCATGCTGGTAGTTGGAGAAATATAGGCTTAAGAAGTTTTATTTTAATGTAAAGGTAATTACAGCTGTTAAAAACAAATCTTTGCCTTATAAATAACTACAGGGGGGGGAAATTAAATAGAAGGGAAGAAGGAAGAGGAGAAGAAAGGAGGGAGAGGAGGAGGGAGGGAGGGAGGTTAGTAAGGAAGAAAGAAAAGGAAAATTATAAAGCAACAGAGAAAACAAGAATGAAGAGATAAGAAACATAAAGCACTGTTTGCTTCAAACAAATGTAAGAAATGATATCAAATATAGCAATATCACATATGTAGAACTATTATTTAAAAATAAACAAAATATTTGAGATTGAGGTAAATCACCCTGAAAGTATACCACTAACAGAAACATAGCTAACACAAAAGGCCAACAAGAGATTCAAAGAGAGGGCTATTTTTCAATATCATATAATCACAATAAAAACAAAGCTAGAGTCACACCATAACATTAGATATAGAAGAATTAAAATTAAAAACTTAAATGGAACACAAAGAATCATTATATAATTTGTAAGATCTGCCATTTAATAATAATAATAATACCAACAATAAAATGTTTTCTGAATAATAGAGTATCTATGTTTGTAAAGGGAAAACTTCATTACTATGGCGGCATTATGCTAAATTGAAGTAAAGAAGTAAATGATTGAAAGGATTTAAAGAAATAGTAAAGTGAACTATCATTTATTGATTATTATTTACATGCTAGGTATTGAACTAAGTTCTTTAGTAAGTAGTTCATTAGATTTTAACGACTCCATAAGGTAGGTTTATGGTCCTTCTCAAACACTGAGAATCTGAGACCAAATCTTGTATAACTTGCTCACCTTCTCACAGTTGGTAATGCCAAAGAAGCACTTCGAAGCTATGCAGGTCTCTTAGAGAAACTAAAAAGAGTTCTAGCAAATGGCCAAATATCAACTAAATGTACAGCAATAAGTCATTTTCTTCTATATCTAGAGCAACAACTACAACAAAGAAACATGTTTCTCAAAGTGCAACAAAAACATGGATTTCTCCCCAGAGAGAACTGTAGTAAGAAATTACTCAGGAGCAAATGAAGAATATTATAGATCTTCACTGAAAAGCATTAGAGAATACATAAACAGACATTATGTGCCTCAGATATAGAAGACTGAATTTTTTAAAATGTCAATTCTTTATTTCCTGTGATTAGCGTTATTACAATTAATATCTACTTTCTTTTTTAACTTGCCAAAGTGACTTTTAGAGTTCAGTGTAAGAAGTAATATAAGGCCTTCTCTAAACTTATGCTGTGTGTCTAGTAAGGAAAGAGAATATATTTATCTTGCCTAGCTTCCCTAGCCCAGGGGAGGAAGCCCATAAATATTTATTGAATGAAAAATAGCTAAGAAATTTTTGAAAAATATTCTAATTAATGTTTCTAGCTAAATGAAACTAATATGTCTAACATTCTAACTAATCTGTTAAAACTTGCCTCAATAAAGGTTATCTTTGATATACAAAAATCCAAATTGATAGGAGGAACACAAAATGTCTTATATGGTTCCAAGGAAACAATTAAAAATAAAAACAACTGGTTTATGAGAAAATTCATTCAAAGGTTATTAATAATAGTAAAAAAAATTGCCTCTACCTAATGATAATACAGCAGTAAAATTAATTATATCATGTCCATATAAAGAATAATACAGTCTTTTAATGTACTGTTGAATATTTAATAACTTTTATTCTGTTTATCCTTTCTACCAATGATTATAAAGTAATGATAAAAGAAAAAGCAAAATGCAAGAGTATGAACAAATCAAGACCTGATTTCTAAACATATATAGACTTAAGCTTTGAAAAAAAAAAAAGGAAAGAAATCTATTAAAACATCAACAGTAGTTATATATGTGTTGTGGAATTATCCATTATATTTTACTTTTTTATTTATATATTTTAAAATTTTCCATGTTTTCTGTAAAGAGCTTATTTAACTTTAAAATGAGAGAAAAATTAATCCTTTAAGACCAGTTTATTCAAGGTAGCAGAACTAGATTACAAAAAGTGACTAGCCTTCCTTTCTATTTTGGTGTCTCCAAATTTCAGAAGATGTCAATTTCCATATGCTGTAAAGTCCTAGGGAAAATCTGATTTTCAATCTGTGGAAGCAAAAGAGAATTATTCCCCAAAAGTAATGCTGTCTACAGTCTGTCTTATACTCTTGACCTGAGATTCACAACACCAAATTGAAAATATTTGTGTTTAAGAAAAACTAAGCAATTCCAAATAACTTTTAAAAGCACTCTTTTTCTCAGTGCTTGAGTAGTTGATATAAGAAAGGTTTCCTTGAGATATAAAGGAGGAAAAATGCCCATGAAGCAAACAGAAATATTTAAAAAACAGTAATCAGGGCAAACAACTTCCCAACTCAGGATTATCAAAATGATGAAAGCACTAATTAGCAGTACAATGCTTGGAAGAGAAATATATTTGTAATGTCTTTGATGTTCTTTAACATTTTAAAAACAAAACAAGGATATCCAAGAATTACAGCAAAGCCTTCTCCTTGGTGATTATTAACTGGAACACTCTACCTTACATGAGAATGGAACTAAATTGATCATTTCAGTGATTCAACAGAATCATTTTTGGAAAGTATCAGTGTTTAAAAAGAAACTAACAAAGTATGTTTCCACTTGTTTTTAGAGTTTTTAGCAAGAGAATAATTGATTTTTATTATATGTTCTAATTCCTTAGAAGAAAAGAGAGAAACATTCAAATAGCCCCAATGAAGAATGGATAAACTTTGAATAAGATTGTTCATCTATGTATAACTATATTCACACTTCCACACTTGTAGACAAGTCTCGATGTCAGTGAGTTCATTTTAGGAATATATAAAAACGAGTTGTCAGGTTTAAAATAGGAACATGCATCTTACTCAGGAATCTTTCATTTTTAATGGATAAGAAATGTAGTGGCTTTTGAAGCTTCCGGATAAGGAAGCCTGGACCAAGGCTTTTAGGAATGTACTCTTACATGCACTCACATGCATAGAATTACCCTAGCAACCAACCACCCCAATGGGATGATCTACAATAGAAAATCTAATTTCTACGCAGTAGAGCTCTGCTGGGTTTAAATGGAAACGCTTAAATAAAATAAAGCCAACATTAACAACAATGCTTTTTAAAAATAACATACTGAGTTATAGGGTACACTTATAGGCTGCCATCATCTGATTTCATGTGATTCTCACAACAGCAGGAAAGGCATTTCCTATTTTGCATTTGAGGTCACACCAGCTCAGAGGACCCAATGGTTTACAAGATGGTACAGCGCAGGCCATGGGTGGGACTAAAGCTGGTGTCTTGGGAAGGCTTTCCTAGTATTCTCTCCACTAAATCATGTGGGTTTTTCAAGGAAACAAGTTTCTAAATAAGGCCCCTCCTACTCTCCCTTGGGTAACTTTAATAAACTCAGTGTAAAACAAACAACAAATTGGCTGTTCCTAAGCAGATGGCGCTGCTCAGCTACTGTTGAGAGAGGAGGCCTCCAACATGAAAACTTTCTCCAACATCACTTACTTTCTCTTTCATCATGCTTGAGAAGTCAGACAATTCATATTCGGCATCCTTGTGCCCGGCACAATCCTCGCTACCCTGCCGGACTGGGCCAGTCATGTGGAAGATCAGGTTGTGGGGTGAAGGCAGGCACACACCACTGCCATCAAGTCCTGCCCCACAACCAAAATCCTAAATCCAGACATAATGAGAAAAGGTAATGGGGACCAGTCACCCTTGGTATGTAGCAAATAGGTTATAACTATGCCATACATAAGGTAATAGTGAGTCTCCAATTTCACAAAAATTCAAAATGTTTATTTGGAACTTTTAGAAAATTCAGTCTTTAATATTTTCTCCAATATTTGGTTTTCCTTTCCGTAATTACCTTCTCTTGCACCACCCACCATACAGCCATCTTCAAATCCCTCCCAATATACCCTGGTACCAGGTAAATATTATTAAATTTCTATGTCCTGAGGTAGAAAATATTAGTCTAGAAGCTGATCATCAGTTCTTAAATTGGTGGAAAAGTTCAGAAACAGGAAGATTAGTGATATCATTCACTTAATATGAGTAAATATACTTATTGCGCATCTACTATGTGCCAGGCATAATTCTAGGTGCTGAGATACAGCAAAGAATAAAACAATGTGCTTACTCTCTGGAGTTTACATCCTGAGCAGGGACGCTGGGAGATGAAAACACACAGGAATGCAGGGTGGAGGTAAGGACCAACATTGAAAATCCAGCAAGCCACAAAGTAGAACAGTGACTGCCAGGGGTGCTACTTGAGGCCAGACTCCCTGAGTGGAGACTGGCAGGGAACGTGTTCAGGCAGAAGGAGCAGCAAATGCATAGTCCCTCAGAAGGAATTCCTTGGTGGTTCAAAGGAACAGCAAGGACGCTAGAGATAGCCAGAGCTGAGAGAACAGAGAGAAGACATAGAGGATAAACTCAGATTGTAGAAGAGCCATTCAGATAGTCAGTGTTAGAAAATGTTGTCATAAGGACCTAAGGAGCAAGCTAAGCCACTTTTCAGCCCCAGGAGTCCTAGCAATGATGAAGGCCCCCGCACCCCAGCTTAGACAGGCTTTGGTCTCTCCCTCCAACTATACTGGCATTTACCAACTAGCCCTCCAAGTCCATTTGTCACCCATACAACCACATCCACCTGGGTGATTGCCACACCACACCAAAAACCCACACAGGAGAATAAAACCGCCACCCCAGGGGCCTGTCACACTGTAACACCACCCCCTGCCCCCCGCTGCTGTGGGCCTGCTCTGCTGCTGTATCTCCACTCTTGCGGAAACTAAACTCTAAAGGCCCTGGTTTATTTGAAATTTCCAACCAGGTCAGGCCCTTTCAAGTCTCCAGATACAGATCTTTTTGCTGTGATGCCTCCTGTCCACACACCCTGAGCCTTCTTGTAGTTGTCTGCGGAATTTCACTCATCATTCAAGCCCTACTTATGTGCAACTCCTCTGAGATACCTCCCCCAACCACTTCTGAAAAATTAATCATTTTCACCATTGCACTTGTTCCCTTCGCCCAACCTTTATAGATAGCCAAACATGGGTGTGTGTCCAAGTCCTGGTACACAGGAAATGAAAATGTATAAAATATTGTCATATTCTAGAAGGATTTGTATTATGATCAGAGACAAATTAAAATAACTTTACATTACACTGTGATTATATAAAATACTATAATGCAAAAGACTCTGGGAAGTTGAATGTTTTCTTTTTCATTAAGGAGAAGCAGAAAAAGCAGCAGAGGAGTGACACCATTTGAGTTGAATCTTGAAGGTAAAGAGTGACTAACCAGGTGAATGAAAAACGACCTAGGACCGGACACGCCTCAGGCAGAAGCAGCAAAATCCATGTGTGGGGATATGAAAGTGCCCGCCATCTGTGAGGAATAGTGAGCAGATCTCACTCTTGAATGTGCCCCCGGAAAGGTGAACTCTGAGGAGTGTGTGTGTGGGGGGGGGGGGGGGGGGTGACTTCCAGGGAGACAGAAAAAGCAGGTGGCAAAAGGCTCTGAAGGGCCAATAATCACTTAGTAGGGAATGGTCATTGTCAGAGACTTGAAACCAAGAAACGACACTACCCAGTGACGATTATTGTAGCATTTACCCAAATCATACTGAAATTAAACTTTTATGCTTTTGGTATTTCAAGTCAACTGGAACTCTCAGAGGCCAGCTTGTTTCCTTCCCAATTCTGAATTGTATCCTAAATTGTTAATAACGCCAGAAGCCTGTCTTCTTCGAAGTCCTTGAGATGTGATTATATAAAAAGCAAAAAGGCACAGAACTATTGTTTGGGGCAAATTATCTGTTGGTAAATATAGAAAAAGTTTGAGGCAAAAATAAAAAAAATCATTAACAATTTTAAATGAAAACTCAAATTTTAAGTGAGGAAAAATGACATGAGAAATTAGAAGGAAGAACAAAGCCTCTAGACTACAATAAAAGACTTCAGTCACTGGGTAGGTAAAGGAAAAATAGAGTTTGTTGGAAGTAATTTAGTGACTACTTATGGAATTACAATAAAGGTGACAAAAATCCTAGAATTTGTAAGGCAAATGTAAATATAAATATAAATCAATTACAGGCTTATTATTTCATTAAATTGAAGATGGAAAGGACCAATTCTTGAGTCACAGCGTTTGCCTCCTGGGGTCCTAGATAGCTTTCCCTGTCAAATTAAAATAAAAAAGATAAATAAACATGAGAAATTAAGAATGTCGAAGTGTATGAAGGGAAAAAGAAAGAAGGGGGGAAATGATGTTTCACAATTATTATCCAGGCTAAGAGAAACAAAATTACTTGATCATAAATTCAAGATAATCTGGTTTTCTTTATGAGATCCCATTTTATTAATGAAAGGAAGGTAACACCTTATTGTACCCGGGTGAATTAAAATGCCTATTTGAAGAAGCAATCCTCCATAGGGGTCTTTAATAGAATCTGTGAATGGTTCTAGAGCCAGATAATTTAGCTGTAAAAAGGCAATATTAATATTAACCTCTCCATGTGCACAGACCTACCTTAAGGGGCACAGGGACAGGGAAATGTTAACAGAATGAACAAGGCACATCATTTCTTTTTTAAAAAAATCTGCACTATTTCTGGGGCAAAAATTGGATAAACCTCTTCTACGAAATTGCTTACAACATGCACTGTTATCCCTTTATGCCTTTTTCTCCTAACAACACTGACCAGCAATTTAGCACTTTCAGTGTTCATATTATTTTCTGACTTTGTATTCAGGGAGTATGACTTGTAAGAAGTCTAATAGCAAAGCATTTAATCGAAATAAACGGAATAGAAAATGAACTTCCAAATGCAGAGCATTCTCAACAGGAGCCATGACAACACAATTCCAAATTAGAGGCAGCTGCTCAGCAGGGTCCCTGGAGACCATGACTTAATAAAATAAAAACAGAATGTTCCAGGGAAGAGGCAACTGTACTTTAATTGAGCAACTGGTCAGTTGGTGAGAAATATAGCTATAATAATAAATGCCTCTTTTGTCCAGACCTATAGTTAGCTTTTTATAGAAATGCCAATACATTTAATTCTCTCATTATAATTCCCATCACCAATCCCATATTCTGCCCTCATCGCCATCTTCCATATTATTGTAAAACATCTATTGTAAAACATTTCCAATCCATCATATGTAGCCCATATGTCTTCCTCTTCCTGATGCCCCACTCTGTCCATGTCTCTCCCCTACTCAAACACACTCAAACACCTTCAACCACTCATCATTACTTACTCCACTCCTACTTGAACTTTCTGTCTTTTACCATAAGACTCAATCCACATCTATCAGCTTCTAGCATGTTAATTACAGTAGCTCTCTCTAATGTCATTCCCCAAATATCTTCATCCCCTTCCTACCCCAGTAACAATTTCCCAGCATCTAGATTTTCTTCTTTATCCCCAAACCCACTTATTAAAATTCTACTAGTTCAAGTCCTATTCAAAAATCACCACTTCCATGCTTTCCTTTAATTATCCCACAATGAAGTAAGCTCTCCTAGTTCGTGTTGCTTTTTAAATGATACTTATCAAATTTCATCTTATAATATAATGACTGTAGTATAAGTACAGTCATTTAAAATGACTGTAAATGCATCTTATATCTTCCACACACACACTAAAATGAGTTCTTGAAAAATACCGTTTAACCTAGTAGAGAAATAAAGGTCTTTCAGGTCAACAAACAAAGTGTGAAGCAAGATATTTTACCAACTAGTTGTACAAATTCAATAAGGAATCAACTCTCCTAAGTTGTTTGTTAACAGTAAAATGGGTGATAATTATACCTGCCTTAATTCACTTAAGTATGTAGTGTTAGTACAATGCCAAGGATATACTAAATGCTCAATAAATGATTGCTACTATTGCCATTCAAGTGTGACTGCCAAACTCAAAAGGTTACAGCTTCTCCCCAGTTCTCTCGCCATGGTGTGAGGAAGCCCAAACCACAAGCAGAGCTCACGGATAGGTGTTCTGGTCAATAGCCCCAGACATGTTTCAGCCTGCAGTGAGTGACAACTGCAGGAATATGAGGAAGCAAATTTTAAAAATTAGTTCAGTTCCCAACTTTTGAGTCTTTCAGCTGTGGTCCCAGACACTGCGGAGTGCAGACAAGCTGTCTCAACTATGTCCTTATTGAATTTCTGACTCAAAGAATCAATAAGCCAAACAAATAATGCTAGTAAATTTGGGGACAACTTGTTATACAGTCATATTAACTGGAAGGGCAATTAGGTAATTACTTGTTTTTTAAGTGCTCAACTGGATTACATGCTCATGAATATGGAGGGGGAATGAAAGGAAACCATTGTTAAGTTGAACGAGTTATTTTAAATCCTCCATATGATTGCTTAGCATGTCAAAACTGTGGCAAGCCCATCCTTGGATAGTCAAAAGTTAGTTGCAATAACTGGATAAATGAGTGAGGTTTCACCCTACATACTGTTTACCCAAAGATCAGAAATGAGATAAATGGACAACAGTAACCAACCCAGCAAACGAACAACATCCAGAGTTAATCTAGTAAGAGCAATTACTTAATAACTCTCAAGAAAAAGTACATTTTGCCCTTTTGAGAATTCTGAAATGCTTTTTGAAATAAAGCTTCATTGTCTAGCACGAAGCCTCACTTTATTATAGTATATGAGAAATCCTGACTCGTAGCTAAAATCTGAGATTAGTGGTGCCTGCCCATCATAAAAACTGCACACATATCTGGAGAGAACAGGAAGGCCTATCTTTTTCTAGTTTTGATTTTCTGATCCACAAAATATTATACCAATTATATCAATCAGAGAAGTGAAGGCCAAAGAAATTCAGTATCTCACCATCTTATACAGATCATAGAAGCAAAGGACTAAACTTTCTTCAAGTTCTTTCTCTAAGACAGTACCTTAATTCTCTCTCTGCTGACAGTACCTCTCAACAGAAGGAAGCATGATAGTTCTATATAAATAAGAATGTGAGCTTTCCTATTTCTTTTTTTAATAAAAAAAGATTTTATTTATTCATGCATACAAGCTGGGGTGTAGGCCAGAGGTGTTGGGGTGGGGGGTGAGAGGATTCACCAGAGACAGAGTGGGGAGCAGAACAGGCAGATCAACCGAAATACATTGCTGAGGGGAGCAGCGGGCAAGGCAGAAGAAGTCTGGTACACAACTTGGGAATCTCCCTGGCCGGTTATCGAACTTGCGCTGCTGTGGCTCTGGATAGCGACATAGTGCTGCGACTTAAACCATTGCACCACCAGGGAAGCTTCAGGAGCTTTCCTATTTCTAATGAGAAATCAAATACAATTGTCAGTGTGCACTATTTCATCTCCTCAAATATATGGAATATTGCATTCATTCCACAAATGCGTAGCCAGGAAGGCAAAGGGAAACCATGATTGTTTTACAAAATGGCTGGGTAAGTTAACCTTCTCTGGTTCCTACTCCCACGGGAGAAACAATGTGTGGGGTTTGGGGGAATAAACCTCTATATGGTTTTTATACTGAAATCAAAAGGAAGTGTTTCTGGCTTAGGGTTGTGTATGTATATGGGGTGGGGAAAGGTGGGGATTGCTGTTGTCATCTGTCTGTCTATGTCAGTCTTGTCTGTCAACCTCATCGCCATGATTACTTAAGCCAGAATCTTCTATTTAGGTTCTTATATATCTAATATTTTACCTAGATTCTTAGTTTAAATAAAAGGGAAAAGTTGATAGGAGGGGAGGGGAGAGCAGAGGAGGAAAGGAGTTACCTGTGGTTTCTTATTTCTCAAGAAATAAATTAAACCTCACTGACATTTTTCATTTGCTTTTAGATAATATTTCTCCTTGCTTGAGAAAGGGAATATTTTCTGGCTTACTACAGGTTAAATATATAGTAAAACTATTACAGGGCAGGGAGAGGGGCACCCCAGAACCCCCAAACCTACCCGTTCTAAATAAGTTGTGCCATCTGCTGCATCAAAACAAAACATATAACACCTTAAGTGGAAAAGAAACCTTAATACAATTAGTGCAATAATATAGAAAAGACAAAGAATATAGTTTCTAAACTAAGCACCCAAAGTTACCCATCACCTTGTGGGCAAAAGTCCACCCAAATGGGATTGGCCCAAAGCAAGGCCTGAAAGCCTGCCATGAGTCTAAAACACCTTTTGGCAGGGACCCATAGAAAAGGGTCAGAAACAGTCAGACAAGTCTGTGAAGAAAAGAGCAAAATCAGAATCCAGATCAACATTGCCATTGTCACCTGCCCACAGGTCTCTCACCCACATCTGTCTCAATCAGTCCAGGCCAGTACAGCTTTTTCGCATATCTCTCTGTGCCTTGTGCTTCTGACTTTCCATCCTGCTTCCTTTCGTCTCCCCTTTCCTCTGTGTTTTTCCTTCTCTCCTCTCCAGCTTCTTGTTTCTCCTGCTCAGCTCCACCCTCCCTTGGGTGGGGCAGGGAACCTGGAACACACCCTTCTTCCTGGGGACCGCCTTCTTACAAAACCTAAAAATCACAAACAATCTAAGTAATTGCAACGGTTTTCAATGTTCTAGACTCGAATAGATAGACAACTTTAATGGGAAGAAGGAAAAGACACCATTTCAAATAAATTAAAAGCAAGCTCCAGGCAAAGGATTATAACTGAAAATATTTCTCCTTTATGTATGAAATTTAGACCAGAGGAGCGAAAGGAGTTCATTTCGAAAAGCAGCAGCTTCCAATCCATTCATTTGCCAATCACTAAAATTCAAAAGTGGAGTTCATTGTCCAATCCGGTTGTTTATGCCATAATATCAAACTTCAACAAATTGAGATTTCATTTATGTATTTGTTCCTCTATGCTAGATGAAAATAGCACTGGGTGTAAAAGTCACTCAGGAACTTAGGGGTAGACAAAACTGCCCAGAAACATAAACATAAATTCTGATGATGCATTTCAAGAAACTTCAGGTCCACATAAAATCTATTTAACAATTCCTTAACAACTAAGCATTTACTGAAGACCTAGTACCATTTGGATGTGCACCCAGTGAGTGAAAATTCATCAAGATGAAATTCATGGCAGGTCTCCTGTTATGAAGAGAGAAGGACCCGGCACCCTTATTAATTAGAAGACCCACTGTGAAAAGAAGCAAGACAGTTCCCAAGTTCTGTGCTAAATTCCCGACTTTGACATTAACCTGCTGCCCAGTTTGCTGCCCACATTACACACCAGGAGGCTGAGCTAGAGCTCCTTGCTTCTGAATCCCCATCATCTCGCCTAAGGCCTTAAAGTCCATGTAAAATCTCAAATGCCCACAAATCTCATCAGGGTCACAAGTAGGGGCCTGACACTAACCAGTAATCTTTGAACTGTGGCCTCTAAAGGACTCACCTTGGACACATTTTCTTGTTGATTTTGAGAGGATGGTTTCAAAATTCCCAAAGGTATCCAAAAAGCAAACTGAAGCAGTAGGAGATAATTCTCCCTGCTTCTTTAGACCAATTTTAAAACCTGAAAATGTCTAGGTGGTGACTTGAAATGTTCTTTGTGCTGCAGCAGAGGACTGGAATGTGCTCTGACTAGTCAGATAACCTGAGAGTGCCAACAACGGGGATATTATTTCCCTGCTAATTAACACACCTCTTGTAAGATGTAGACCAGATTTTCCTTTCCTCTTAACCAAATACATGAATGAAATGGTTTAAACACACTTGACCAACAAATAATATTATGTAATATTTTGCTGAAAGAATTCCATTTCCTAAATTCAACAGCTTGCTTTTATCCTCAGAGGAAGGGGAAGTTGGGGAAAATGGAAGAGCATCCAAGGATATATTTCAAATTAAAAAATTCCAAATATAAAGAATATTCCTGTGGGAGAAAAGGTCAGCTCCTCTGCACACAGGTTGCCACTATGAGGCAAGGACTGAGCACAAAGTTCAGCCAGGGAGAGCTAGACTGGCTGTTGAGTAGAGAGCCTGGAAAAAGTAGCCTTTTGCATCTCTAAGGTAGGGATCCCAGGTGAAAGCTCTTTGAGTTTGCAAAATAAATTCTATTATTGAAATGACCTTCTCCATCAACCTACTGCAGGGGAGTAATATTAACTCAGTTAAAAGTGCCATGATAACTACTCAATACTTCTTTGCTAGAAACTCTAGTGATGCCAACAATAGGATCATTCAGTCTATAGATAAGGAAATGAGGACATCCTGGACCACTGACTTGCAAGAGCTACAACTAAGATGCTGGTAGAGAAAGCTTTCATCCCTTGCTTCCTGGCTCTATTCTTTCTAAAAGATATTTTGGCTTATTTTCTACTTCTAGACTCTGTTTTTTTAATAACACCTCCAACAATCATAACAGAGACTTGTAATGTTAGCAGGTCATCAAAGCTTGGTAGAAGAAAACGTTAAAGGAAACAGTAGAGCAGTGGTTAGTGACTTCTGTCTGAATTTCATTCATCATGCCCTTGATTAGCATATACAATAGAGAATTATAGAAAGCTGGCTGTACTTGTTCTTCATTGATTTACTTTAATTTGACTAACAATGATTGTGTGTTCC
This sequence comes from Scalopus aquaticus, assembly GCA_004024925.1. Lineage (NCBI taxonomy): Eukaryota > Metazoa > Chordata > Mammalia > Eulipotyphla > Talpidae > Scalopus > Scalopus aquaticus. Next base: position 60,700 of record PVIJ01001405.1, read on the forward strand.
AAGGGCTTTATAGCTCATAAAATAGGAATACATCACCCACCCTAGCCCATTCTAGAATAGCTACATTGATAAGTAATTCAGGTATAAATTAAAAAAAAAATAAAACAAAACAGCAAGTTCCCCAGTTGGAAGTTATGAGTGAACATTAGTCATGTGGAAGTCAAAAGAAATGAAAAACAAAACCCGCAAAGATTTCATCTCTGTTCTGAAATGCATTTAGGTGTCAAAGGGGTGGTTGTTCTGCTTCTCTACTGTGATCCATCACAGGTAGGGCGCCTGTCCAAACACTATCTCCTCCTCACAGTTATCCTTGACCATGCTGGTTTGAAGAGGCCTCTTCCTTGTCTTTCAGTTCTGATACAGGAATTAACACTCATGTAGCATACATTTCAATGCATCTTGCATGTGTGGTGTGTGGGGGTGGCGGGTGTGTGTGTGTGTGTGTGTGTGTGTGTGTGTGACCACCCAAAGTAGAAAAAAACAAAACCATGGCTCTTAAGGCAGGGCACCACAGACATTAAGGGGTGGGCTGCCAGCAAACGTCCCTCTCTATGATTCAGTTTTCCCACTTGGGTATTATCTCAGCAGTGAAAGATTCAATAAGAGGGCCTCCTTGGTAGCCTGGGGGTAAAATCTTAGTGCTTTCACACAGATGGCCTACTGTGGTTGTCTGAGTTCGATCCTCCACCAGGGAGCTGACCCACATATGGCACAGCAGTCCAATCCTGTCTCTCCCGCTGCTCCCTCAGCAGTAGCTCCACCTGTCCTGCTCCCCAGCCTGTCTCTGGTGAATGCTCTCACTCTTCACCCCACACCTCTGGTCTATACCCCAGTTCTTCTGTGAAAAATAAATAAATAAAATCTTTAAGAAAAAAAAAAAAGATTCAACAAGGTATGAAAGCACTAGGTGTTGAGCAGAAACACTGACACGGAGGAGGAGACCATTAGTGAGTGTGGGCTCCTACCCCTTTCTTACAATACGATTATAAACTCCCAGACTGGGATCCTGTATTACATGTCAGCACAGCCTTAAAAGAGACAGTCACTTCAAATATTTGAGAAATTCATATTGTGAATAATAATGAGAAAAGTATAAAAAGGCAGGAGACCAAAATAACAAGAGCACCAGAAAGACACTGATATTTGGGCACATGGTACTCTTGTTTATTTCAGAAACTGTGAGTAAATGATTTCTAGTCACTGCTGCAGGAAAAGCGGGAAATGAGGGCTCCCTGTGGATGGGATTATAGTGCAAACATTTGACATGGAGGCTGGAAGAAGTGAAAGGATGAGAGAGAAAAAAAAATGGCAAGAGTGCATGTATGGAGAAAGACTGGGCTAGGTGGCAATGAATGCTAGTGTCTGAAACTGAAAAAAAAAAAAAAAAGTTAAAATAACCTGCCTCTATTGTATTTCGTTTGAAGAAGAGACTATAATTTATTATAAAAATTTTAGACAGTATGAGGTGCCAAAAAAATCACGGGAAAAAATTTTAATGACTTTTCACTTTCATGACCAGATGATATCTTAGAGACTAAAAACACAAAGAGCTTCATTCAGCCCTAAAACTTGACTAGGGGAGGTCTCAAATCACTGAAAATTAAAATGTACTAATCATACTATATATTCCCTGGCAGATTAGTGGTACTGGATTAAGAACTGTTTCCAGCTCAAAGGCAAAACAAATATAAAACTTGAAAGATGTATCCTCTTGTAATCCTTTTTAAATTTCGAAAAGGGAAGAAAAGCCAAAGAGCTTGGAGAGACTTAAGCTCAGGAAATGCTAGTGACAAAAGCAAATAAAAATTATTACCTCATATCTGGACTCCACCTTAGAAATGCGCTATTGAGACATTTCAATATTTTACTGGACACTTCCATAATGATATCATCGGCAGATAATGTTTTATCCCCACACCTCTCTTGTTTTAAAAAAAAACACACTGATATGCACCCACATAACTCACTCCTGAGCGTCGTGCATGTTAATTTCTCAACAACACAAATTTAATTCATCTCAGCATTATTCTCCTGCGGTGCGTACCCCTCCATATAAACAAAATGGGGATTCATTGCCATGGCAACAGAGTGTGACTTTGATCAGCTTCAATGATCATTGGCAGTCACATGTCTTTGATAGATACCAAATTGTGAGTAAGGTTTGATTATCCAATTTTTCAATCTCTGATTCTATAAGAGACTACTCCCATTTGCCAGAAGGAGTTGAGAAAAAAAAAAAAAGAAGAAAAACAGAAAACTATAAGATAGCTGCACTTTTGAGACAACAGAGTGCTTTTGGTGAATGAGAAATCGATGAGGTAGTGAATACCTTGAGAGTGACTTTCGTTCACCTTTTGTATGATTTGGTGCTTGTGCCCTGCCCAGCCACTGGGAAGGAGAGGCTGTTTCCTTTTCCCTTTCATGGCAGAAGTAGGTGATATTTAAGGTTGTGTGTGCAGGTGTTTTGGGGGTTGAATTGTGTGGGAAGAGGAGAGGTGGTAGCCTGTAGCTTGACAGAAGAGAAGGAAAAAAATTCTGAACAATGTGTTGAAAAAGACTACAGTCTGAGCTGCACAGGACCAGCTGTTTTTGCTAATTAGAATAACAAAAATAGCACATGCTAAAATGTTTTTCTTTTTTTTTTTTTCTCAAAAGCAATGAATGCTCTAGGAACTATAAGGAATGAGTTTTAAAATCCATTTAAATGGAAGAACATTTCAGGAACCATATGGGGAAGGAACTGAAAGGGAGAAGGAGAGGAGGGAAATAACATTTGATTTTCGGCTGAGTTTTTTTGGAAGGATGATAAATTAGGGCTATTTTTCCTTTTTCTTAACATCTAATCGGAACTGTTTTCATCATATCTGGATTTCACCAAAAAGCTATTACTTTTGTATTTTGCAGGGATGTGGTATACAAGCCCCATGCCCACCCCTAGCTAAGGGAGGGCAGGCACGGGAAAAAGCTGCATATGCTCTATCATACATATTGCATGTCTCAGCTCTTTCCTCACGTTTTCTCTGAAGCTTAAAGAGTAATTCAAAACTTTGAATATAGGAATAACATTTGTGACAACGACAACATTCTGGACATCTGCACTGTTAGAGTGCTTATAATAAAGTCACATGGCCATGGGGAAATTTCACAGAATCACAATCACAGTAATTTGCCAAGGTGTATAACTAGTTTGTTTTCAGCTGTTCTTCTCATGAATAATTATCAAGCAGGAATATCCTAAAGCTAGCACAAGCTGTCACTTAACCAAAATATTCAATATTTAACATTGAATTTAGAATTTCATAAATGAAAATAATTACTGTAAAAGCAAAATAATATACAGTGTGTGTATTTGCATGCCTAAATGCACACAGCTACATGTTAAAATTTAGATTCCCAAGCATCCTTATGTGATGAAAGCATGTTCTAAAAGTTGAGGAGAAATAGAATAGATCTAAGCACAAATCAGTCTCACCATTTTCAAGTGCAGCTTGGTCTTCAGTACTTGAAGGGCTGCCTCTCAATGCAGAGTGGAAAATGAAAGCCGGACTCTGCATATTGATGGGAACTGATTGCAATTGTGTTAGAACCTTTATTAGAGTTTTTAAATGTTTGAAAACAAATACTATACAATGGGTAACAGTATGTTTTTAAATTAATAAAAGTACATCACTAACATTTTGCTATTAATTTCTAGAATAAATATCACAGTTCAATCTTAAGTCTTTTCTAAAATTCTTTACCCTTCTAGTGAAAATGTGAAAGGGACGTCATTTCTTGTAATGTCTATCACTAAGTTATTAAACCCAATTACGTTTATATATTTTTTCTAGTGCCTCTCTAAAAATTATTTGACAAGAACAAATGGGGATTTTTGTTCTCCATTTCAGAAACCTGTATATGTATCATGAGTTTATAAAATGGGTACTTTAAGTCGTTCAAGCAATTCTAGCGTATATTAAGGATTTTTGTTTTACTGTTTACTTTCCCATTAGTAGAAAACTTTTCAGTAATATAGATTAAGAAATTTTTCACTTGAATAAAAGATAAATGATATTGGCGAAGAAACTCAAATACGAGAAGCAAATCTGTGTAACTGAATTGTGGGTAATAGGTAGAAAGTCCTTTGGGGGATAAATAATATTTTCACTTGGATAACACCATTTGGCTCTCTGAATAGAATATTAGTTTCCCCAAAACTTTAGGGAAATAATTCTATTTTGTATCTCTTATGATTTATTTTAATCACACCTATATGAAATAGATAAAAGAAATATATTCATTGGAACTAGGACTTGCTGCAAGTATAACAATGCACAAAATGACTTTCATTTTAACTTATAAATTATCATAAGTTTTCAGAGAGTTACATGACTTTTCTTGAGCATGAAAGCAGATAATTCTAGTGAAAAGAGTGTTTGCTTGGAAATAAAAAATAGGATCAGTTCCCCAGCAAGGCCTATCAGGGAATCCTTGAGATTTATGACAAATCTTATTTATGCTTTAGTTTTCCCATCACTAGAAATATGACTATTTGGCACAATAAGAAAGATATTAGTAAAATTGCAAAAAGAGTGTATTAAAATAAGTAGACATATTTGGTCACAATTCAAACACATAAGTAATAACATAAGGCAGGTGAAAGGATAACTTGCAAATAATGAAAACAAATGTGTGTGTGTGTGTGTGTGTGTGTGTGTGTGTGTGTATCTTACTTTGGTCATTGATCACACATGTACCTGTACATGATTGACAGATCAGAAGAACCAGTCTCCAAATCACACACTCCTCCTTTCTCACCCTCTATCTCTCCACTTTAGGCTTATAACCCTATGATTTTCCCTCCATCCCTACTGCTACTATTTGACTTCATTTTCCCATTTTTATTTGCCTAAATGACTTGAAATGCTCTAATACTGATCTCCTGCTATCCATCCTTTCCCATTCCAGTATACTGTCCACAAAAATGGGGGCCTCATAAACCTCTCAGATGAATCATCTGTACCCACTACCACTTCCTGATCTCATGCTATTTTGCTTTTCTTTTGTTTTGCCTCAGATGCCCTGGTCTCTCTACCCCAGCCTCTGAATATCTACTTTTTACTCCAAAACACTTCTCTGTATAACCTTTCCAATTCCCAAGGAGAAAAATAGTTTTGACTCTGGTGAACTGTGGACTTTTCAACCTTACTCTATTAATAGCCCTGACCAGAACACTCTGGAGAAAAAGTTATTTTTATTCTATAAGTATTGTGAATATTATAAAAATGCAATACTAAGTGTGTAACTTAAATGATCCCTAAGAAAACTGGTCCTAGGCTTTGTTAGAATGAGTAAGGTAAAGTACTCATAACGAATGTATTCAATATTTATAGCTACTAAATATAGACAAGAGAAGACTTCTGATGTCAAATGGTATGTGGGCACCATTCCCTGACCCTGAGTCTTCCAGTCATCAATACCATACGTATGAAAATGGAAAACTAAAAATAAAAAAGTAAAACTAAGACTTACAGGAATTCCAGTGCCAGAAATCTGGGAAAAATTTAGAATGATTATAAGGTTGATGCAACAAGAGTAAGAAAACAGTTGGTAGCCTTCCAAGTATCACCTCATAAAACAGAAAAGTTGACCTCCTTGAAAGAGCAGTGGGTGCTTTTTTTTTGTTTGTTTTTTATGCTCCCATTGTCTGTTTCAAAGCACAACTCAGCAATTTGGACCCTCTAATAAACGAGAAATTGTTCAATCTGTTCAAAATGGGGGCTAGTTTTCAGACAAAACAATATTATTCTACCTTCCCATCCATTCGCTTCTACACTATTCAGATAGAAAATAATAGTTGAGAAAAAGTGGGATGGGAGGATAATTACCAGCACTTTGCATCCTGAGAAACAGAATATCTACAAATGAGGAAGAAAGAACTGTAAGGATACTGCTCTCAATGCATCCTGATATTCAAAGCTTCATTTAATCTCATTATTTTTGGTGAGTGAATGAAGTAGTAAAAGAGTATAGCAAGATCACCCTATGTGAATATCAATTGGTCATTAGAAACTTCCTAAAAAAGGAAAGTGAACATGTATCAATCCATCCAACATTATATGGAGAATGGTCCAAGAAGGAAATATGGAAAACAACAAGTTGGAAAAAAGTTTTCGCTCGAGTGAATATAAGGAAAACTAAAACAATAAGAAACCCATGGTTAAATATGGTAAAATATTATTGCAGCACCACTTAACAATAGCCAAACTATGGAAACAAACTAAATGCCAAAAAACAGATGAGTGGATCAAGAAGATGCAGTATATTACACAATAGAATATTACTCAGCAATCAAAAAAAGATAAATTTCACATCATCTGTGGCAATGAAGGCATAATCTTAAATGAAATGTCAGAAGGAGGAAGATAAATACCAGATGGTGTCACTTATATGTAGAATATAGAGAAACCAAATTAAGAGACAGACAGAGATAAGTTTAAAACATAGTGCTTAAAAGCTGTCTATGGAACTGAAGTAACAGGGGAGAGGGAGGGTCAGGAGAGAGTTAGGAAGATAGGACAAACACGGAACAAAGCACTACAGTGATGGACTATGGGTGATTTGGTGGTGGGTGCACTATGGTGGTGAAACCTGAGGGAGGGAGATCCCGTACTTACAAAGTACCAAAAATAATGTTAGCCTATGTTACCACAATTAAAAATAAATAAATTTAAATTTTAAAAAATAGCAGCAAAAGCTTTAGATATTCCTTGCTGTTACAGAAAATTTTAAGAAAATTGTTCACCATCCTCAATATACCATAAAAAAAAGGACAGGGGCCTCCCTGGTGATGCAAGGGGTTAAGTTTCAGCACTATGACGCTATCCAGAGCCACTACAGCACAAGTTAGATTCCTGGTCAGGGAGCTGCCCACATGATGCAGCAGATCTCTCCTGTTTCGCCCATTGCTCCCTTCAGCAGTGTTTTTTAGTAGATCCAACTGTTCTGTTCCCCACTCTGTCTCTGGTGAATCCATTCTCTCTCTCGCTCTCTCGCTCTCTCTCTCTCTCTCTCTCTCTCTCTCTCTCTCTCTCTCTCTTTTCCTCTCTCTCTCTCTCTCTCTCACACACACACACACACACACACACACAAACCCCTGCACCTCTGGCCTACACCCCAGCTCTTGTATAAATAAATAAATAAATATTTAGAAAGAAAGAAAGAAAGAACAATCCATGGTAAAAGGTAAATAAGTTAGGATTAAAGGACAACTAAAACTTGAATCAACATTAAAACCCATGAATGGGAAAGTCAGGGTACAAAACTTAGTTATAAACACTGAATAACTAATTATAAGTGCTAGTTCTAAATAACTGTTGCAAATATACTTTCAAGTTTGAGTGCAAATATCAAAATTATTTTTTAATAATGGATATTGCTGTAAAAATTATTTTATAATATCCATCTAAGTAAGTCTAACATCCCCTTTGATATTAGCAAATTGGGGAAAGGGAGGTGGGGATGCAAAAGGAAATACAGAAAATATTTCTTGTGGATAATCAAAAGATATTTCTTTTTTTAAAGATTTATTTATGCATACAAGAACTGGGGTACAGGCCAGAGGGTTGGGGGGGTCAGAGGATTCACCAGAGACAGAGTGGGGAGCAGAACAGGTGGATCCACTGAAATACACTGCTGAGAGGAGCAACAGGCAAGACAGAAGAGGTCTCCTGCTCCATGTGGGAAGCTCCCTGGCCAGGAATCTACATGCTGCAGTGGCTGTGGATAGCTTCATAGTGCTGAAATTTGGGCCACTAGGGAGGCCCCCAAAATATTTCTTTCTTGACTTTAGTATTCAGAAAAAACATAAGTTGGATATTTTGAAGAAAGGGTAAGTGTCATTATGCCTACTTTCCTAATCACAAGAGAAAATGAAAGTATAGTACATTAAACATCAACCTTCAAAACAAAGGTAACCAAAAAAAAAAGAGATCCAAAAATTGAATCGAGAAGACAGAAAGGGAAATAACCATAAAAAGGCGGTAAGACCAAATTTATCAATTTTGAAAAATTTAGAAAGAGTTGGAAATCTACCATATTGAGTCAAAAGATAGATGTGTGCTACTACTATGATATCTGTCATTTGGAAGTCCATGTAAATGTTAAAAATAGAAGAGTGAATAGAGACTGCTCTGGCAAATACAAATTAAAGGAAAGCAGAAACAGCAATATTAACTTTGGACAATGTAGTTTTTAAGCTAGAAAGGAGAAAATGAGTAAAAGAAAGCTGTTTCACATTAAGTTATGACAATTAAAATATAGAAGCCATGAAACTTTATCTGTCATTCAACATTCAAAGGTATTAAATGAAGTGAAATGAAAAGTGCTCATAAACAAAGTTGTCATAACAGATTTTAAGACACCTTGGACAGATCATGAAGAATGTGAGGACAAAGGAGGATTGGACTATTATAATTAAAATAACGGTAAAATGGAGAATTAGGTTAGTATTGGTAATAATATTGATTTTCCTACTCTACAAAGTGTTCATTTGCCTTTGAAGATCCATGTATATTTAAAAAATTGATAAGATACTAACCCATGGTGGGAAGCACAATAAATTATCAAAAGCATAAATAATAGAGATCATATAATCTGACTACATGTCCTACAACTGCAAATACTTTTCACCACACCTAAATGACTCCCCAGTCACTTGAAAATGTGAGTGATTGTATACATATACACACATACATGCATACATATATACACATATATCCTAACATATAAGTTAATATTACCATACTTCACAATGTCTAGGATTTTCTTTAAAACACTGAGGCAAGAAAAAAGTAGGGATACAAATGAAACAAAATGAAACAAAATGGCAAATGTTGATAATTATTGAAACTTGCTACTAGGTACACAGGGGTTGATTAAAATATTTCTTAATTTTGTGAATGTGTAACAGTCCACACAATATAAATACTTTTTAAAATACTACCTATTATAACATAATTATGATTTGTAGGTTGTTTTAAAAGTAAGAACGTGGAGACCAGAAAAAAAAGAGAAAAATTAGAAAGAAGAAAATATTAAAGATAAAGTAGAACTGAGTAAAAATATTTAAAAAACAAAATGTATTAAAATTAGTAATTCTAAGAGCTAGTTTTTGTAAAAATCATTGAAGTAAACATTCAGCAAACACAGTCAAGACATAAAATGCAAGTACCCAAAACCTAAATTAGCAGTGAAAATGATGGAAAAGAGGATTTAACAGTAAAAAGAAAAGAAACTAAATGAATGTTAACAATTCATTATTAAAAAGGATAAAACCATAATAATGTAGAGGAAAACCCATATGTATATCAAAATCATTTCAAGATAGATTTTGCCATCTAAGCATTAAAACAGTGGAAGGAATTAAAAAATAATAAGTTTTATGAATATATTTAATGAAAATACACCAATACATGAAAATGATCAAAAAAATTAAAATTCAGATGGCAAATATGAAAACTTGAACTAGAACAATGATAAAATGGATGGAGAGAATAGACATTCAAAAATATTTTAAAATAAATAAACATTGGGGAAAAGGTTATTTTTTGAAGATGGTATGATAATGATACCACAACTAAAGAAAGAACCCAGAAATACAGAGGGAGATGACAAGTTTGAATTCAATGTCCTTGATTTCATGAGTCACCTAAACATCCATTTGATAGGCCATCATATATGTAAGTTTGAAACTCAGGAAAGAATTTTATTGCTGGTGAGAAAGACTGGTCAGTCATTACACATAAGTCTACAAGTATGAGCCAGAAAGAGCATCCAGGAAGAGACTGCAGAAGAATAGAGAGTGGACATTTTTCAACTGGAAAAAAACTATCTTTCAACATCAGGACTATAGAGATGAAGGAAACACGGAACAAGAGCTGAGAGAGAAAGAAGGAGAATGGAATACTGTAGAAAGTAAAGTTGTTGAAAAGTAAATAGAAGGTGGGGAAGCTGACCGGGAAGGACTGATATCTGTCATTCCCAGGTGTTGGGACCTCACTTAGTGTCAAATTCAATATATCCTGGAGTTGGCTGCCCAGAATACATTTATTGTAGCCCTGATCTATGGCCAGGGGTATATGATAGCCTATAATAGCCAATGGAATCAGAGTTTGGGGACAACTGAAAGGCTGTCATTTCAGATTATGAAAATTTCCTGATAATTCTGAAATACCAAAAGTTCACTGTAGCGACTAAATGACTTTTCAACAAATTCCAAAGGCCAACATTCAAGGTCAAATAAAGTTTGAAAAGCTTATAACTTATAGTTAAGCTCAATAAAATGAATGTGGCAATGACGTATCAACTTTCTAAGACAATGGTTACTCTTACTGTACCATTAGTGTAGTATAATAACAATTAATCATAATTACTCAAGATATATAAAGGATTTAGTATGTCCCAAGCACTAGTCTAAACAGAAAGATAAAGAGCCAGAACTCAAACCAGATGATGACTCCAAGGACTAACATGTTCAGTTTCCAACCGCTCCTATAGACTGGGCTGCTTTTTAAAGATTTATTTTTTATTTATTTATGCGTACAAAAACTGGGGTGTAGGCCAGAGGGATGGGAGTGAGAGAACTCACCAGAGACAGAGTGGGGAGCAGAACAGTTGGATCTACTGAAATACACTGCTGAGGGGAGCAGTGGGCGAGACAGGAGAGGTCTGCTGTGCCATGTGGGTTAGCTCCCTGGCCAGGGATCAAACTCAGGCCAAAGCGTTGATAGTGCTAAGACTTAACCTCTATGCCAGCAGAGAGACTGAGACTGAGGCTTTGACCTTAGATAAATTTCCTCTCTGCCACATTAAACTGCAAGGCCCTGGGCAATTTCTCCCCAAATGCCTCTGAGCCTTTGTTTATCATACAAAGTGGGGAGAATACCTACTAATGAGGTGGTAGTAGGAACTGGATAACATTGCAAAGTACTTAACAGATAGTAAACAATGCAGGAACGATAAACACAATGTGATGAGGAGGAGGAGGAGGAGAAGGAAGAGGAAGAAAAGGAGGAGAATCATCAATCTTATCACCATTATGAGCAGTTCTTTATTTCTTGGTGTGGTTGTATTAGTTTTCAACTGCTGTTGTGCTTAACACTTTGTGGTACCACTCACGTATTTGTACGTGTTTTTGTCACCAGTATCAGGTGGCCACTCACGTATTAATATGTGTTCATCTAGTCTCCGGTTTTTCAGGCCACGGTGGATTTATCTGGAACTATTAGGAGCTATTTCTTTGATCGTACTCAATCTAGAAGCTTTACACATTGTTTTGGTGAAAGTGTAAGGTGTTTTATTAGAGATATTACAGTTTTTTTAACCTGTGAAATTTATTGTTACCATTATGCAATCATGGCTGCTGAGAACAGAGGGGACATGAAAAAGCATAAAGTAGAGAAAATAGTGCTGGGAGCAAGAAAATTCCTCAGAGACCATGTAGAGTATGTGCAGCCAAGAAAAAGAGAAGTGAAACCCACTTTATTTGTGGATTTTGTTGTGTTCCACTCCATAAAGGGACATGTTTTGAACAATACCACACTCCAATTGATTACTCTGGTATATAATCTCTATGCATTTAAAATTTCATTAAAATATATCCAGCAGTTCAGGAGTTGTGTGTGTTTTATTGAATGATTATACCATTCATGCGGTGGCACAGAAAATGGCCAGCCCCAAGGGCTGGTAAATTTAAAGGACACCGGCACACAAAGTGTTGATTATCACCAACTTAGCAGGTTAAAAAAAATAAAAATTCACCACCTGAAGATTCTGTAGGCGAGACGTCTTATGCGGTTTTCCGTGGATTAAAACCAAGGTCTCCAGAAAGGGTTGCATCTCTATCTGGAGCTTCTAGGTTAGAAGGGTTTTCTAGCCTTCTACAGGCTGCCAACTTTCCTTGATTTGTGACCCCTGCTGTCTTCCAAATCAGCAAGGTGAGTTTAATTCTTCCCACACTGCTATCATTCTGACCTCCTCTTCCGTGGCCTTCATCCTTCTTTAAAGATCCCTGTGATTATATTGAACCTATCCTGATAATCTAGAAGAAGTCCCCTATTTGGGGATCAACTGATTCATGGTCTTAATTCCATCTTTTACTGCAATTCCCTTTTTCCATATAACCTAACATATTCATAGTTCCTGGGGATTTAAACAAGAATATTTGGCAAACAGGGTCCTACCCGTTACATGATATAATGATCCTGACTCATCCGAAAATGGGTGTAATTGAATTGCTGTCAGTTACAGCAGCCATGAGTACATTGATAAACAAACAAGGGTAGTCAAGGATAGATAAAAGCTTAAATGTGCCAGAGACCAAGCCCAAAATAAAGCTAATGGATGCCCTGATAATATACTTCTGAAAGCAGTATAACTATGGAAACCAAATTAAGCCAATTTCAGATGATTTGGGCTCCCTGCCTCTGGGATTCCAAAGTCTTCTCCAAATTTTGGTAACACTCACCAGGGGTTCTGCCCTCCCCATAAGCTGACATGCAGGAAAGCCCCAGGCCCTAAGGACTCCACTTGCCTACTTGTCTCTAGAGCCTCTCCTTAATGATTTGTATTCTCCCCTCCTTTTACCATCAATTGAATTGCATGCTTATATTACTATAAATGGATTTCCCCCAATAAATTATGTCATAATTATGTATGTTGAGTTGAGTTTCACCCAGGGAGAAATTAACAATTTGAGATCCAAACTGCATCTTACACTATCACAGGACATTTTTTAAAATTAATTTTTATTTATTTATGCGTACAAGAACTGGGGTGTAGGCCAGAGGTGTGTGTGTGGGGCGGGGGGGGGAGAGAATTCACTAGAGACAGAGTGGGAAGCAGAATAGGCAGATCTACTGAAATACACTGCTGAGGGGAGCAGCGGGCGAGACAGGAGAGGTCTGCTGCGCCACATGGGTTAGCTCCATGGCCAGGGATCACATTCATGCAGCAGTGGCTGGTGATAGCTTGATAACGCTGAGACTTTAACCCCTGTGCCACAGGACGTTTTTTAAGAAAGGAATTCTTTATATTCTTCAGCCCACTCAGGGCCATCATGAGTTAATTGATTGTCTGCTAATACCAGCTATAGAGCATGTGAAGGATGGGATACTCTACTACCACACTGAGGGGAAACCACTCCTAGACTTTATTTATTTTAAAAGCAAATCTGCAAATGAAATGCAGTAGTCATCTTATAGAGGGTAACTATTGTAAAGGAAATATATTTGCCTTTTTCTGACAAATACAATAAGAGAAAATACCAGATAAGAATATTTTATCTTATATTAGAACCTAAGAATAGAAGATTATCTGTTCAATTAAGGGACAACAACTCACATATATTTAATTTTTGTTATTTTCACAAAACATATTTTTGTATAATCTTCATTCTATATTGCCAGTCCATTCATATTGGTCTCTTAATCAAAAGTCACACATAGCTTTCCATTTTATACAGAGAAGAATGAAACATCTTTAGTTCATCATTTAATGTCCTCATTAGTCTTACCCTTCTATAGGGCCCCTATCTCTAAGCAAATTTCTAATCACTATGTCCCAGGAAGAAATAGCCTTGAGCCACACCATTTCTGCCAAGAATGCCCCCCACTGCCACCTAATTATCTAAATTCTTCTTATTCCTCAAGATTCCATTTAAATATAATTCTATTTCTGATGCTTTTTGTGATAAATCCACCCACTTAATGTTCCCTTGCTCCTCATAAGAGGAATTGCTGGTATATCTTCCCTTTGTCATTTGTCATGGACAAATTTCCATGGATAAGACCTTGGTGAACACACATACATGCAAACAATTTCAAAACCTTTAGCTGCTCGACCCATTTCAGTTTGGAATTTGGAATATATTACAATATAGTTTCTGCAAAATTTTCTAAAACCAACTCTGAGGTTTTTCCCAACACAAACTCTGAAAGCGTATTTCTGAAAAACATAATGCAATTTCATAAACCCAAATGAACATTTAAAATGGGATAAATTACAATAAAATAGTGTAGTACTTTCCTGCCACCAGATCGCAGGGATACTATTATACTAATAAATAAAAATGGATATGATAAACTGTTTTCAATTATGCACTATTTGGAACTATATTAAGTATTCTAATAAGAGGAGAAAATGGCAATATAAAAATGCTTATGGAGAAGTGCAACAGAATAAACATTTAATGAAAGGTTCAGAGGGGAGAAATGTATTCTGTTCTTTTTCTGAGAAACAAAGCTTCTCAATACAAGAGACCGATTCAAATGCAGAATGGGGAAAAAGAAGCAGCACGGGAAAAGGAAAAGTCAATCTCAACTGCTGAGGAGGTGGGGGATCTGTGCCTCAGTTTACACAACTACAAAGCAGACAATATTGGACTACATGGTTTTTAAGGCTAACTCGACTGATCTTCTGAAATTCTAGGATAATTTGATGTAATGAACCATCATCAGAAGTAAATGCCATGGTTCATGAGTCATTTCAAGTAATCTTTGCCTTTTTAACTAGACATCATTTTAATATACATAAATGATATTCAGATAAAAACTATTTTTAAGTTCATTAAAATTAATTCTTAATAATAATTTATTTTTTACCTAAAGGAACAAAATATAGCCATGTTCTTAAAAATGAAACACAACCTCACTTTTTAAATGCATGTTCCAAGTTTATTTTACTATATTAAACACCATTAAAATGCTCCATTTTAATTTCTATGTGGCTATTGTATGTCACTGAGTAGACCCCTGCTTTCATAAAACAACACACTTCCATGTAATTTTCCCCATGCGATCTTTCTATTTGTGACATTGTTATTGAATTAAAACACTTGATTATGAGCATGTGCGTTTTAGCTGCTTTTCCTACTTATTCAAATAGGTTTGTCAACCATTATTATACACAAATAAGAATTTTTTTTTTGTACCACAAGGTGGCATCTTCTTATTTTGGTATAAACCTATGAATATTAACGTAATTTGAATAGCTCCACATACCTGAACTATTTTTTAAAATTTTAAGACAACCATTTAACAGCTGTGCAAATATATGGCAATTCTGTTAGCTAGTGTAAGTAGTACTTGTGGACATTTATATTCCTGGAATATTTAGAATATTGAATCTTTTAGAGAATGATGAGCTGTTCACACTGAAAAGTCAGTAAACATCGTCTTCTAAATGTTAAGCTCATAGCGATTAGTAATACAAAGCATACATTGTAAAATCTATGTATTTAAATGAAAACTTCCTTAGAAATAGCCACAAATGTGGAACAGATCAAGTATACATTAGTTTGCCATGTGCTCTTAATATCCAATTTAAATAAGAAGTGCACATTTATGCCATGCCTACTCAGGGGGCACCACAATTCTAGGTACTTTTATGTATATTTTTATGACATTCCATGAGAAGTTTTCCCAAAAGATACTAATTCTAAACCCAGAGAATAGTCTAGTGTTTCTCAAACTTTCAATAACTATTTAAATCACTCAGGGAACTTAATATAATACAAAATTCCAACATCCATCCACTAAAATACTGAAATCTGGAAGAGTAAATACACAATAAAAACCTACAAATATGAATGAGTTCTATTAAATTAAAGCTGTAGAAGAAAAACCCTGAAAAAGTAATGTTAAGAAGGAGAAACTTCAAATCTAAAATAAATTGGTGAATTATGAAACATATACATAATATACCAAGTTGGCTTCTTGAATTTATGAAAATCATGACTCTCAATGTGGCTCACTTAAAATTTCCTATCATGTCTCCTGTTCCACAACAGTGATGAGAGAAATAAGGGTTTTAAAAATGGGGAAATAAGAAAACATTATAGAGAGGTTATTCAATAACTTACAATTTTGCAAAGAATAAATGGAAGACATTTCCTATGGGGATACAGAAAATAGAATGACAATTAAATTAGGGCCACAAAGAGGACTGTGCTAAGGAATGGTATCACAGGCTTTCTGCTTCAAATTATTCACTGAATCCAAGTATTGGTTCTTGGTATTCTCTAGTCTGTGGATATAGCCTGTCCTGGTACATAAATACCCTTGTATTTTAAATATATAATGTAGTACTCCTTAAGATAGTGTGATCATTGATGCAGCAAAGATGCAGGCATTGTCCATGAAGAAAAATCTCCAAGTCCATGAAAACCTTGTGACTAATAAGATCATATAGTCACCCTCTGAAAAGTTCCCAGAATCTTAATTGTCATCCCACAGGCAGCTTTTTTTGCATGCCCTTCTACATATACCTTCACATACACAAAAGCCTCAGGCATTGCTGCTAGCATTTAACTCTGCTTTTTGATAGAAAACCAAATAATGTTGCAGAACCACAGTGGTCTATGTTGAGTCCACCAGATGCAAAATGTGTTAGTTGTTCCATTTTTAGCCCTTTTGGTCTTCTGCGTGTGACCTCCCTCATGTTTAAAAGGAGACAGAAAAATTGCATTTTGAAGATAATTGTATACTGAAAGAAAAAAATCCCTGCCTCACACCATACATCAACTTTAATTCCAGAACTTACAAAAGGAAGAGAAGGGTTACTATAATGACGCAGAAGACATATAATGCTGGGGTAGGAAGACAATAATATATGAAACCAAAAGCATGGCATAACAGAAAATATTGATGTAGTTGATCACTCAAAAATAGACATGATAGCTTCGGTACATTAGAAAATATACAAGCAAAATTGAAAGGTAAATAATATATTAAGGGAAACAATTACAGAATATGATAGAAAAAGTAATCATGTATACTGCATATAGTTTGTTTTTTGCTAAGAAAATGATGACAGTCTATGGAAACTGGGCAAAGTGGGCATCTCACAAAGAACTGCAAGTATCAATAAACCTAAAAAATTCATTAAGCATATGAAATCAAGAGAATTAAAAATATAACAACAATGAAAAGTTCTTTTTAAATCTTTCAGATTGGAATTGTTTTATTCTAACACATAATAGTGAAAAGGGGGAGGAAAACAGCACTGTGGAATATTGCCACTGGGATTGTAAACTGGTACAACATTTCCGGAAGGCAATTTAGCAATGCATGTAAAAGTTTTAAAATGTGCATTTTTTAACTAGCAATGAATATGTAGTTATATATTCAAAGGATAAGTGTGAAAAGATATAATGTCCTTCTAAGATTGAAAACCTAAGGGCCCAACAATTCCTTCAATTGGTTATACTGCAGCTATTAAATATGAGTTCAGAAGAAATCTTAATGAAGTGAGAAGGTGTTTATACTCTTAAGAGAAAAGAGTTATGAAATAAAATAAACACTATATTCTCAACTTTGGAAAAAGGAAAGATATATAAATGTGATAGGAAGATTCTAGGGATATACACTGATACAACATTGAATTTTCAGCAGATAATATTTGTAGAGGTTTAGTTACAAGTATTTTTTAAATATCCATTTCAGTTTAATCTTTATTTTCTAAAATTTCTTTAGTGAATATGGTGGTCAATTTTATCTGCCAACTTAACTAAGCTATGGTGTCTAATTGTTTGGTTAAACACCAGTCTAGATTTTTTGTGAAGGTTTTGTTTAGATGTGACTAACATTTACCATCATGACTGTAGGTAAAGCAGATTACCCTCCTTCGTGTGGGTGAATTTCATCTAATCAGTTGAAGACTTTAAGAGCAAAGAATGATGTTCCCCAGAGATGAAAGAATTCTGCCCCAGGATCACAATATAGAAATCCTGTCTGAGTTTCCCATCTCTCTGACCTGCTCTGAAGATTTCGGATTGAACACTGCAAAATCAACTCCTGCTTGATTGAGTTTTCAGCCTGCCAGCCTACCCTATAAATTCCAAAATTACCAGCCTCTACAATCATGTGAGCCAAATCCTTGAAATAATTCTCTCTCTCTCTCTCTCTCTCTCTCTCTCTCTCTCTCTCTCTCTCTCTCTCTCTCTCTCCATATATATATATATGGAGAGAGAGAGAGAGAGAGAGAATATATATATATATATATATTAGGATCCAGGTCCCAAAAAATGTTCACACAGGCTTTACCCAAGAATATCCAGAGTGTTTTTTTTTCCTATATGTATCATCTCGGTGTGTGGAAATAGGGCCAATGGAGGTCTTAGGAAAAGCTGGACCATAACTTTAAAGTGTGCAGATTACCTAGAAATAACATTTTTTTAATCATAGAAACCTATCTTAAGTCACAGCAAACATCTAGGCAAGGTTGTCGTCATATGAAACACCTCCTTGTCATGGGAGAAAGCCCTCCTTGCTCCTTGATGCCCCTGATCACTATCCCATTCCTTAGCGTGGAGTATAAAACCCCAGATTATCCTATTAACTTTAGCATTTAGAGCCAGGTGAATTCTACATATGTATGTAATTAAACTTGATCTTCTATTAATCTATCTGAGGTTAATTTGTTTGCTTGGCCAGCCTAAGGAGAACCCAGATTGGGGGGAGATTTCCCCCTATATCCCAACAATATGTATATAAGCATGTAATGTATGGTATAGATATGTAAATGTATATATACACACACATATATACACCATACACATACACATATAAATACACCCTATTGGTTCTGTTCTCAGGCAACCCTGACTAGTACAATGAGAATATACTGGTTTTGGCAAAAAAAAAAAAAAAAAAAAAAAAAAAAAAAAAAAAAAAAAAAAAAAAAAAAAAAAAAAAAAAAAAAAAAAAAAAAAAAAAAAGAAGAAGAAAAAAAATGCATGTGCATATTTTTAGAAATTAAGCAAAACCTTGAAAATGAGAAAGGAATATCAAATTCCCTTAAAATAAAAGAGTACAATTGTGTAAAAAAAAAGAAAAAAGGAAAAGCTTGTTCTAATTATTATTTGAGGGTCACTGTCGATCACGCCTGGGGTGGACAAAACCATGAATAAAAATGTTATATTAGCCCTGCATAATCACATTTCTACCATTTCTATTATGTGGGATGGCAAAATTTGTCACTTGTCTGCTATTTACAGGTGAAATTTTAATAATTTATACGATATAACCATTTGCTGATAAGATAAACTGCAGTCCTGAAGGTACTTCACTTGAAAAATAAGAAACATTTTCCATTTTGTTGCCTTTTCATATTAATATCTGCTAGTCTATCATGCTAATTAATAAATGTAGCAGGCAGTGTAAGTCTCAGGGTTTTTTTTCTAATTTTGTTTAATTTATCAAATGGAAAATAATCTAGCAAAGAGTCATTAATTTAATTTCTTCTGAGAGGGAATCATTACTAGATGTGTTAAATTTTCAACAATGTAGCTTCAAAACAGCTGTAGCCATGGAAAATTTTTATAGTTTTAATTGAACATCTGTGCATTTTAATTGATTAATTTGAAGAAAATACGGGAAAAAAAGAAAGAACAGTAGGTAATATGAATTTAGCAAACCGCTTTTTTGTTTTCTCTGCTTCTTAGTTAATGATTTTTCAGTATAAACAAAACAAGAGATTATCAAACAGCATTAAAATAATTCCCATGGCTATAAATACATTCATACTGATTTAGCAAGGGTAGACAAGTATTTTATGATAGGATTGTTTTCAATCAAAAACATGCACAGGGATACATATCTGAGCATATATAGTGTTTATTAGGGTCCCTGTCGCTATGGAAAATGTTGGGACAAGTTATTTAGGACAATATTCATATAGTGTAAAAATTCTCCAATACCCTAACTACCACTGCTGCCACTATCAAGCACAGAGATAAACAGAACTGAGATTTCAGTAATTTTTGCAACACCCAAAAAAATCACCCTTCCCAGGATTTCTTTTCTCTTTAAAATGTGTAACTCTCTTATCAACTCACATTTTCTTAATACCTCACCCATTTCACTATCAAAACTTAATTATCACAGGCATGGCAGTAGCCCAGGGTTTCTCATTTCTTGCCAGTATTCAGAGAGAATGTGACTCCAGAATAATACATTAGCTTTAAAAAGAACTATGAAAACCTGTCAAGGCGCAGCAGTAAATTAACCACACAATTCTTATAGATACTGAGTCATGTGAAAAACTGGATAGAGTTTTCTCCCAGTTATCATTGCTATTAACTGATAAACACATTGTGTTTTTATGTAAGATCTAAAGATATTTTTATCAATACCATTCAAAAACTGAAGCAGAGGATGGATGAAGAGATTAGATGCAGACAGGTAAAAGAAAAGCATTGTTATGAGATGAAGCAAAAGTTACTGTTTCTTTTAGTTTAAAGGGAAAAGTTTTAATAAATTTACATGAATTTGAATAAAAATAATCATTATGGTAGAATGACTTAATAATATTTATAGAGTAATTCATAAATCAGTCACATTTAAACCTTATGTAAGATGTTAGTCTTTGATCTTTCTGGATAATAATTCACATCCCCAGCATTTTTGTAATATAAATGTATTACCAGCCCTTACCTCAAATTTGTTAGACATTCAAATTAGTAGTGTTGTACAGAATATGTCGGTAGACATTTAATACACTTCTTGGAAGACAATTATTATTTGTGGAAAAAAATTGCTCACTGGAATTTTTTCAAGGTGAGGACAATGTTTACTGAAAGTAACTCTTTGGTAAAATTAGAGCAGAACTAGGAAGAATGTGAACATGAACTTAAGTTTTCTTAATGAAACCTGCCTCTCCCTCAAGTACAATACAGCACAGACAGTTGAGACCCAACTGTTGTGGAGGAAGAGGGGAGGAGATAGGTGGAGGTGTTATATCATTTGACCAACGTGCTGTATGGGTCAGCAGACTGATATTCAGGGCATGAAGAGCCAGAGAATATAAGACAAAGGAAATCTCTAAAGTGGGAGAAGGTGCTTTATTATTCCAGTAGGTGCAATTGGTATACAAGAGTCAGGGAAATTTATACAACTGGATTAACAGCTATAGCACTAGGGCTGAAACCCAAACTTGACAAGAACACTATATATAAAGGGGATTTAACTTTCAAAAACAGGGATAAAGATATGGAAACAAACTAAATGCCCCCAAATGGAGGAATGGATCAAGAAGATGTGGTATATATACACAATGAAATATTATCCAGCAATCAAAAAAGATAAACTCAGGCCATTTGCAGTAACATGGATGGAACTGAAAGGAATTATGTTAAGTGCAATAAATCAGAAAGGCAAAGACACATACTGGATGATTTCACTTATACATGGAAGACAGAGTAACAAAACAAAGAAAAGGAAAAAGCTAAACCAAAACAAACAGTAGAAACCTGACTGTAGAACTGAGGATACCAAAGGGGAACGGTAGGGAACAGAAGGGAAATATGACCCAATGGACTATAGTAGAGAATCATGGCTCCCTTGGTGGTAGGTGTGGGAGGTAACATATATAAAGAGTTATGGACCTGTACATCTAAATCACATATAGTATTGTAAACTGTCATTACTTCAATTAAGAAAAAAATACAATATAAATAAATAAATAAAAACAGGACTAGCCTTTAAATCCGTCCCAAAGTAGAACATCTATGTTTTGGTGATTATATCTACAGTTGCAAGAAATTATTAGCAGATTAGCCTTCTAATTGTACTTCAATACTATAAACTAATTGGTAAGTAAATCCAAATACTTAGATCAAGGCTAATTTACATAAAGTTCCTGCATTATGCCTTCTGTCTCTAGAACGAAAACTTAGAAAATGGCAAACACTTTCTATGTTTCCAAAATGTGTCTATTAGAATTTTTTCTATAACACAAAATATAATCTTATTAAGCTGTAAAGTGGAAGTAAAGAGGCAAAATTTCATAAGGGAATTTTGAAAATAAAGAGATCTCGCTCACATTTTTAGGTGTAGAAGCAATAATGCAGTGTATGCAAATATTTACATGATCAAAGGTTATGTTTATTTCATATTTCTTATCAGTTTCATGTGTATGTTTAATGCAGATTTTTATCATGAAAATGTATAGATAAGACAATGAAAAAGAATATAGTATAGATATGAGATTACTAATATAATAAGGCAACAGTTATAAATTATTAAGATATTTTGTTAGACAATATTGAGAAAGCATTAGGGAAATGATGAGAAAGAAACTGTGTAAAATTCTCACTATTACAATTATTGGGAATATCTGAAAGGCTTTCAGCAGTATTTGGTGTAATGAGAATGTCTCATTAGTCTCTTATGTCACCAAGAGCTAGAGTTCTATCAACATTATAAAATCATTGTTATCACACTGAGGTAATATAATTTTAGGGAAAAGTCTAAACATATGACATAAGTGTTCGCATGCACCAATTTTTTGTATATCTATAGAAAATAATTTATATCAGGAATTTTGAAATAATGAAAATAGCTCTTGACTTTCCATTATAAATCTTCATGTATCAGAAACGTCAAGACTTGAATAATGGTCATAGTTTTTATTATCCCTTACATAATATTTTTCAAATATTAAAAAAAATCATTGTACATGAAAAGTCATAGTGAGACTCCTAATTTCATCAATATGACAGATAAGATAACCAAAAACTTCTTTCTGTGAAAATGTCTAGAAATGCTGAGTAGAACATAATAAATATCCTTTCAATGTATAAAAGAATGAAAAAGAAAGTTAGTTAAATCCCGAAGACCAGAATTGAAGAAAAACTTGAAAACCGGAGCACAGAGCTTATGCATTACTACTGCAGGAAGGACTGTATAGAGGTGTGCATGGAGCCCTCTTCTTTTCAATTCCAGGGTCTTGGTTTTTAACATACACCCAGAAATAGGAGGAAGAGTCCTAAGCTTCAGAAGAAATGGATTGGAACTAAGAACATTCCACCTCATCCCACCATGAAAATAGGAATTCCTATGGGACTACATCCTAAGTGAACAACAACAACAAAAAAAAGGTGTCACCACTGTCACAAAATGACACAGAAGATTCTATTTCTGAGCTGGAATGGAAGGGGGAAAACATTTTCTCTGGAATTTTATGGGGAAGGATGTAGTTTGATTTTAATCCTATGATTTTAGAATTGCTAAACCATGAAATTAATATAAAAATTGTCCATAGATCCAGGTACTCCTTAAGATATCTGGTAGAAAATAATGCAAAAGGAATATGTAGTCACACACTCTAATCCAAACTGCACAAGATTTTCAAGATAGTGCCATGCTAGAATGAGAGCTCATAATTTATAATAAGAAAACAGGAGTTTAGACACAAGTAAGAGTCAGTAGACATTACTAAAGACAGAATGAGCCTTATAAGAATGTCAGATGATTGAAGTAGCTGACAGAAACCAAATCAACAAGTTTTATTTAGGTAATGAGAGAAAAGTTACTAGCCATTCAAAATCCCATAAATAAAAACAGTAATTCAAAAGTTAGCATGAATAAGGTAACTTACCTGAATGTATTGACTAAGTATCAAGTTTTAACATATCAGTTTCAGAGATCTAAATCGCAAAATGATTGTTAACAGATCATGTGAAAAATATTTTACGTATTTTAATCATTTCCAGTACAAAAATTTGCTTAAAATATTTTTATAAAGCAATATTCTAAGTAGAAAAAATCAAAAGCATTTTTCAAAAGACACCATCATGGATTCTGTTATTTATTCAACAAGTATTTATCAAATATATTCTATTCATTAGCATTAAGTGTTGAAGAAAATAGTATTTTTGAGGGTCAGATTCTGTTGCATATTTTAATTTCTAGAGCAAACTTGAACAAAAATTAGGGGAAAGGGGAGTTAATAGATAAATTAAACTGAAAATAATAATAATATATTAACCATAAAGAAGGTAAGTTGAGGAAAAAAAACCTAAAAACTAGTACAGTAAAAAGAAAAGCAAGAATGTGAATTTACACCCAACTACCCAGAAAATTATATAAAAATTTAAAAGGTGGAAATTGCCAGGCTGAATAATGAAAAATGCACACACATTTATATATATGAGATGTAGCTAAAATATAATGCCAATTTATAAGTCAAAGAATGAAAATGCTATATGAGGCAAACAGTAAGCATAAGGAAATTGGTATAGTTATCATAATAACAGACAAATTAGATTTGAAGTGATAAATATTATTGGAATTGAAAAGGGACACTACCTAATGAACAAATGGTGAATTTATCAAGGAGTCATGACATGACAAAATGTGTAGGTACCTAGTAACACAGTTTTAAAAAACCAAAAACAACTGCTAACAGAAATAGAGAAATTCATTTTGTCTTAATTACAGATATTGACAATCCTCTCTCAATAACTGATGAAACAAGTAGCACAAGTTCAAAAAAGTACATAGAAAAATTCCACAGTTGATCTAGCAGACAAGTAGAAAGAAGGAAATAATCAAGAGAAAAGCAGCAATTGAGGAAATAGGGAATAAGTGAGTAGAAAGTGTGAGAAAGTCAAATTTAATTTTTAAAAGATTAATAAAATTTTTATCAAAACTGAACAAGGGCCTCCCTGGTGGCGCAGCGGTTAAGCGCTGCGCTGTGGAGCTGTCAGCAGCAGCGATGCGAGTTCGACGCCCGGCCAGGGAGAATCCCACATGGTGCGGCAGACCTCTCCTGCCTCGCCCGCTGCCCCCCTCAGCAGTGTATTTCTGATCTGCCTGTTCTGCTCCCCACTCTGTCCCTGGTGAAACCCTCTCGCTGCCCCACGCCTCTGGTCTGTACCCCAGCTTGTATGTATAAATTAAAAAAAAAAAACCAAAAACTGAACAAGAAAAAAACCACAAATTACCAATAACAGAAATGAAAGAATTACTACAGATCCTACAGTTTAAAAAAGATTATTAAGGAAACATTTTATACTGTAAGTGCTCAAAATTAAGGAATTCAAAAGAAATGGATAAATTTCTTATGAAACATAATTTACCAAAGTGACATGGAAGAAACAGAAAATTTGTAATTTTTATGTCTTCCATAGCTCCATTGCAACTAAATACATTTAAATGATTATTGAAACCTTTTCACAACGATAACTCCAGAAGATCCAGCCAGTTTCACTGGTGAATTCTAATATTTTAAAAAGAAATTGTAACTAACTTACAAAATCTTGCTAAAAATAAAGGAGAAGAAATAATTTTCCAACTCATTTTATGAACCCAAATAACTCTGATACCAAAACCTGGTAAGGATACTCTCAGGAAAAAGAAAAACAAAAACAGAAAATGACAGACTAATAGTTTGTATGAATAAACACACAAATATCCTCTAGCAAAAGTCTCAGCTCTATCACTCAGCTGGCCTACCATGGTGGCCTGAGTTTGATTCCCCACTAGGGAGTTGACGCACATATGGTGCAGCAGACCAATCCTGTCTTGCCTGCTGCTCCCCTCAGTAGTGTATTTCAGTGGCTTCACCTATCCTGCTCCCCACTCTATTTCTGGTGAATCCTCTCACCCGCCTTACCTCTGGCTTACACCCCAGTTCTTCTATGTGAAAATAAATAATTTTGAAATAAAGAAATAAAGATAGGGATATATTCTCAGAAATGTGTCCTTTTGGTGATTTCATCATTGTGCAAATGTTCACACATGGTGCAATTATTACCCTTCCAGACTATGGTAGAGCTTATTATGACCACCATCATCACACATTCTGTCCTTGACCAAAATATCAATAAGCAATGCAGACTGTTCAGTCTATAAAATATTCCATATTAAAGCTATTAAGTAAACTTAATAACATGTTAGGATACAGTTTTTAAAATCAATTATAATTCTCTATACATGGAGAAAACATTGAAAAAAATCAACTTCCAAAAAGCAATACATTTTACAATAGCATCCCAGTGATTTCCCTAGGATTTCTTCCTAAACAAAGCATCTTCCACAAATCTTTGTTTCAAGCTATATATAGAAAGATAATATCGAAGAAAATACACATAACAATACACAGAGAAGCTTAGAAATGTAAATATAAATAAAAATTCAGGATTACAGATTATTTTTTAATTTTGCTCAATGTACATTCTAAATTTTCCAAATAAAAAGTCATACTTATATAAAAATAAAAATATTAAATTTGCTAACAATTGAGTAATGTATCAAGATTTGATATAGCAACTTTAGAAACTTAAATAACAACATAATTGTTAATAATAGATCATTGGCTATAAGATCAAATTAGTAGTAACCAGAAAGGAAGGGGGAAGGGGAGTGGATTGAGTGAGCATAGAATTGCATGTTAAAGGATGGAATTGGACTTTTAGTGGTTATCTTAATGTAGTATATACAGATATTGATTTATAATGATGTACATCTAACATATATATAATGTTATAATGCAATGTTACTTCAATGAAATCTATTTAAAGAAATAGGCCATTGAGTTATAAATATCTTAAATACTCTTCCGAGGTCAAAAAATATAAGATCTTCTCATAAATTATTATTAAAATAGATAATATTCCAAAATGTTCATCAATACTAGAGAATTTCATTATGTAGCTTTCATATGTTATTCAACACCTATTTATTGAATATGGAAGCATTACTGCAAGTGAGAAGGGAAACAGATAAAAACTATTGAGTGCCAGACCTGTCATAAATATTTCATGTGTATTGTCTCCTTTATTCCCCACGACAACATGTGAGCAGACACTAACATAATCTCCATTTCACAAGGGAAATAGAGTCACACAGAATGAAGCACTGGTGTAAAATCACAGAGTAATGGGTGTCAGTGACAGCATCCAAACCTGGTGAATCTGATTCCAAAATCTACAGTCTTAACCAATATGCTCAGGGGTAAACAAGATAAAAAGGTTCATGTTCTTATGAAGCTTACATGCTGGTAGTGGAATACTGAAAATAGACCAAAAAAAAAAAAAAAGAAAAAAGAAAAGAAAAAACAGTGGTAAAAGAAACTGGGGATGTGTGTAGGGAAAACCTATGCAGGGCACTTTTGCTTTTTTCTATTATCTTTCCCCCAATGCAGGCGCTTTATTTGAAAAATATTGTAAATTATTATGACATAAAAATTATTTAAGCTGAGACCTGAATGATATGAAGGAGGTAGTCCTCTAAAAATCTGGTGAAAGTGTTCCAAGCAGACAAAAGGCCTGTGCAAAGGCCCTGAGTAAAAGCAAGACTGATGTGCCTGAAGAACAGGAAGGAAGGGATAGAGGAGATGACTTCGGAAAAGTAGAACCTCACAGACAATAGCAAAAAAACTTGGTCTATATCCCAAATATGAAAGGAAGCCATTTCAGGGATTCAGAAGGAATCAGCCCCATGATTTTATTTGTGTTTCTAAAATATTCTTTTATGGAATATAGGTTATTAGGGAAGTAAGTGAGAAGAGGGGAGTCTAGGAGGTAGGAGGCAGTGGTATAAATGAGAGTGATAGGTGGCTCTGCTGTAGGGGCTAATGTGGGGAATGAAAGAGTTAGAAGCAAACAGAATCAGATATGTTTCTGAGACAGACCCAGCAGACTTTCTAGTGGATAGGTATGGTGAGTGAGGAAAGAGAGGAAACAAGGATGATGACTAAGTTTTTGGTCTCAGCATTTTTGGCTGGTGGTAATACTTCTTGAAATAGGAGTGACTGGGAATGAGATGGTAGGTGGGGTGGGATGGGAATCAAATTAATTTTCAGATGCTTATTAAGCATCTAAGGATGAGATGTCAAATGACAGGGGTCACAATGGAAAAGACATGTGACAGTCCTCAGTATAGAGATTGTGTTGGAAATCAATGGATTAGATGACCATCATACGGGGTGTGTTGGCAGAGCCAGCAAGGAGCCAGAAGTCAGGCCCCCAAGCATTATAACAAACAGGGGCTGCACAGGGATAGGAATAAGTGGAGAATCCTGGGAAGGAGAAGCCCCTGAGGCCATAGGAAGCTAAGAGTAGCATGAGCCAAAATAAGCAATAATTCAAGAGATCTGGAAAGAGAGAGAGCTCATCTGGGTAAAACTCTTTCTCAAGTGTTTAGTGAAGGAAGGTAGTACCTTATTTTAGACCCCAATATGCTCATAAAAATCTTGTATTTCTTACAGAAAAGTCTGACAACTCAAAAAACACTAAAATAATTTTACTAGGTTAAACACCTTTTATGAAATGAAGAATGTATCTCTTAAATGATAAAATGAACAAAACAATATTCTCATATAGCAGCTTATCTAACTCAGAATTTTTAATAACTTGCAGTACACCAAATCATAAGTGAGATTACCTTTTGGTTTAAACCAAAGTTCAGACACTACCGGAAGTAAATTTTAATATTTTGGACACAGTATACTATTTTTGCCATATAGAACTCACGTAAAAATTGTCACCATGAAAGCAATTATCAGCTAATTACTTTATTATATGAATTAATTTAATTCTCACCAAAATCTA
This sequence comes from Scalopus aquaticus, assembly GCA_004024925.1. Classification (NCBI taxonomy): domain Eukaryota; kingdom Metazoa; phylum Chordata; class Mammalia; order Eulipotyphla; family Talpidae; genus Scalopus; species Scalopus aquaticus. The sequence goes on from PVIJ01001405.1 coordinate 89,072, forward strand.
ATGAATTCTTATAAATCTTATGAAATCTAATAATAAAGCTGCTTTAAAGAAAAAAAGAGGAACTGGGTTCTCCCTGGTGGTGCAGGGGTTAAAGTCTCAGTGCTAGCAAGCAATTGCCAGCCACTGCCAAATGAGTTCTATCCAGGCGTGGGAGCTAACCCACATATGAAGCAGTAGACCTCTCCTGTCTCACCTGCTGCTCCCCTCAGCAGTGTATTTCAGTAGACCTGCCTGTTCTACTTTCCACTCTGTCTCTGGGGAATCCTCTCATTCCTACCCACCGCCGCACCTCTTGTCTACACCCCAGTTCTTGTATGCATAAATAAATTAAATTAAAATCTTTTAAAAAAAGTAATTGTCACTAAGAGAGGCTTAAATGGCTTTCCCATGGTCATCTAGAAATCCGCATAAATCAAAACTAGAGATTTTGGTCCTTATTCTGGTGACACAGTTAAATTCTCAAGGTTCTACCCTTAATTCCTCATGGTGGTTTGTGCCCTCCCTTCTCTTCTCTGTTACCCATTTGCTTTATATACCCATCCTACCTATATAAAAGAGACAAGAGAAAGTAATAAGAAAAGAGTGAAGGTGACATAGAAGAGATAGTTGTAACTCAGCTTAAAAAATGACTGTGTTTGAGTTTTTGAGTTTACTGGCAGTATAGACAAAAAGTAGACAATGGATTGAAAAACTTTCCATTACACTGGTCAACACTGAGATTGTTACTGACTTAACAAGGCCCTAATCTGTAGTATCTTGGTGTGCTGAACATGAATATAAACGTGAAAATCTTTTATTAGCTCTCGTTTTGAAGATATTTCATAGAATTCATTTTGTATGTTTCACCGTGTAAAATTTATTCAGTAGGACTGCAACAACATCCTAAATCAGCCTAGAATGATGTCGTATTGCATCGCATTGCATAATATCATCATGCACACACCATCCAGAGTTGATTGCATCATTTTCTGATGCCATGCAATACTAATGCCAGGCGGCTGCTGAAGTAAGCTGACATAAGCAGTGCATTAAATAAAGCCCTGGTGGAAAGGTTGAGCACTGGAAAAAGTTCAGACTTTGTGCGAGACAGTTGAAGCTACTGTTCCATAGAACTGTTATTGTTTTATCCAGTTAGGCACAGAACAGTAATGCCTCGGAAGTGCGTTAATAGTGTGGACAATTTCTGCTCTATTTGTGGGGAAGTGACATTTACCAACCAGAAGAAAAGTGTCACTTCTCAAGTGAAGAAGGTTTATCATCTTTACTTCGAATGCAAGGTTAGTGACCAAGACAAGCCTTGGGCCCTGCATATATGCTGTGCTACATGTACAACACAGCTTTCACAGTGGTGAAATGGCAAAAGACCATCAATGCCATTTGCAGTCCCCATGGTGTGGAGAGAGCCAAGCAACCACATAAAAGACTGTGACTTCTGCTTGGTTCCTCCTCTTTCCAGCGGAATAACAAAGCAAAAGAAGTCGAGAATAACCAAAGATTCCGTCTGCATTAAGACCAGTTCCACATGGTGAGGGACTTCCTGTTCCAGAACCTCAGCAGAATAGTCTCTTGATTCATCTGATGAGGACAAGGGTGAGCCACCCTGTTCTTCTTCTGTTCCATCAGCATGCAGTGATCCAGATTTACACTGTGGTGCATCATCAACCCCACACAGACGAACACAGGAAGAGCTAAATGACCTGGTGTGTGATAAAGACTTATCCAAGAACAAGGCAGGATTGCTAGGATCAAGACTCCAACAGTAGAATCTTCTAAAGAAGATGTCACAATTACTTTCTAGCAAAAGCGCCACCAGCAGTTGGAGCCTTTCTTCCGAAAGGAAAGTACTCTGGTATTCTGTTCCTATATTGAGGACCTCATGAATGCCTTAGAAGTCACTCATGACCCACAAGAATGGAGATTATTTCTAGACTCCTCAAAACTTAGTCTTAAGGCTGTGCTTTTGCATGATGGAAACGGTCTTCCATCTATTCCAGTAGCACATGCTGTCCACATGAAAGAGACATATGATCACTTAAAGCAGCTACTGAATTCTACTGAGTATAACAAGCACAGCTGACACGTCTGTGGTGATTTGAAGCTAGTTGCCCTTTTAATGGGACTGCAGCAGGGATATACAAAATACATGTGTTTCTTATGTGAGTGGGATAGCCGAGCAAGTGAATTGCACTACTTGCAGAAGAAATGAACTCGCAGACGAAAGGTAGCAGTTGGAGAGAAGACTATCCAACATCCAGCTCTGGTCAAGGCTCACAAAATCCTGCTACTATCCCTTCACATCAAACTAGATTTGATGAAGAATTTTGTGAGAGCCATGGACCAGACCTCGCCAGCTTTCAGATACCTGCGTGAAAAATTTCCTCAACTCAGTGAAGCAAAGATCAAAGAGGGAGTTTTTGTGGGTCCTCAGATTCGAGAGCTCTTCAGACGACCGGTTCAACAACTTGCTGCAGGGTGATGCAAAACAAGCATGGAATGCTTTTTGCCTAGTGTCTACATACTTTCTTGGGAATGTTAGGGCAGAAAACTACTAGGAACTATTAGAAGACATGCTGATGCAGTATCAGAAACTTGGCTGTAATATGTCTCTAAAGATCCACTTCCTTCATTCCCATCTGCATTTCTTCCCTGAAAACTGTGGTATGGTTAGTGATGAACATGAAAACCTTTTCATCAAGATATCGCATCAATGGAACAAAGATACCAGGGAAAATGGTCCACTACAATGGAGGCCAACTACTGCTGGACACTCCCCAGAGATGCTCCTGAACAGCTGTGCAAGAGACAAACGAAGAAATCTAAGAAGTAGTCTATGACTTGATTTTTTTACAGGTATTAACTGTAGGCCTATTACTATTGGCATGCATTTCATGATGTGAACACCAATTTATTGCAGATTTCTAAAAAAAAAAAACTAAAGCCAAAATTAGAATTTGACTGTCATATTCGTGTTGAGCACATACAAATTGATAGGAAATGACTGATTTTATTTCAGTAACATGACTTTTGTAAAAATATGTTGACCAGTGTTATCTATTAAAAAGAAACATGCCAGTTAAGCAAGAAGCCTCTTATGTCCCAGTCCTTAAGTTCAACAGTATTTCTTGCATGTGTTTATTTTGGGGGAACTACATCATATAATTACCAGACTTCAAACACAATCCTCCAACAGTAAAGAAATATTCATTTGATTGCTTTTCTAATTTTTCATTTAAAATGTGGCCAACCACTCATCATTCTCTAGTCAGTGCTGTTATAGAGATCATGGTCATCTCTGCTGTTTGAGACAATTTTAATAAATGTCCAATGACTAAAGAACCACCCTCTGAAATTTTGCAGGTGTCACAGAGATTCACTAAAAATAAGACCTGTTGTATATCCAATACAAGTGGCCTCGGTCACATCTCTCTCAGAGGCAGCATCTATATGAAATGAAATCTTGGCAAAAATTTCTACACATTGCTGGCCCCCCAGCAACAATTCATGTCCCTTCATAAACAAATTGCCATGGATTTTAGCTAATGAAAAACTGGTTTGTTTTTAGAAAACATCCTCATGACCAGTTAATATAACAGAAATGACCAGGACGAGCATAATTTAGTGTAGATTACATGTGACTACAACTCAAAAGCTTTCTTCTTGTTGAATCAGATAATCAAAACTATTAAACAGTATTCCAAAATGCTTTTCATAATCCAGAGACCATTAATGTCATGTTCAAAATCGCTGTGGATTTTTGTTGTTGTTGTTTCTTTTACTATTCATAGGGATACAATGAGTCATTGGCACATTTCCAGTGCAAGATGCATTTGAATAATACATGACATGCCCTTTAGCTAGCATCATGATGCCAGATTTAAAACAAGGTAAGAAGTTTCCTCCATGTACACTTGCAGTGTTCAGCTGTTCATAATCTATAGTGTTAACAATTTATCATCAAACCCAGCGACTTGCTGCCAACTTATCAAAGTGGCCACTGGATGCATATGATCAAGTCTGAGCATCTGGCTCTCCTCTGTTCCTGACATTAGCACAGACAACAGAATCAGTGGACTATTGAATGCAATTACAGTAAGCGAGACAGACAATAAAGATTGATAGCGCCTTCTCTTTTTATCACACACAAAACTAGTGGGGGTTAAAGCTTTGCCTTGAGCTGCCTTCATTTAACAATGATTGAAAATATGCAATTGTGTTGGTAAAACACTGTAGCCTGTACCACTTCATTTACTGGACACATTATCAAATTAAATGAAAAGTGAACTGCCAAAAGCAACAGTTATTATATATTAATGATGAATATTTACTTAGCATTGTTCACAAATCATACAGAGAACAGAATCCTTCTTGTTATCTTCTTTGCAGGTTGCAGTTGAGTGGGTTTAACATTTCTATGTTTACGTTAAGTCTTCTGTCTACAAATCTCTAAATACAGACTTGCATGATTGGTTTTGTGACTATCCGTGTGATTACAATGTGTAATTAATAAAATGTTCTAGTTATAGATGAATTCTAATTATCAAAGAGCTTTTTCCCTTTTACAACAATTTTCATACTTGGAGCTATTTTTGTGGCAAGAGACACTTAGCTATGGGCATATGTTGTGACCAAAGGTTTAAGAACCCCAGTTTCAAGGAGCTTCCAAAATGTAGAATGTGAACATACAGAGAAACCACAAATTTATATTTTGTGTTTTTCTCCAAAGAGTATTGCGTTAGTAGACACTGGGCTATATGACAATTAACTCACAAATTGGCCTCCAAAACGAGAAATACATAAGGAGCAGAAGGCTAAAGGAGTCAGTATACACTATTGAGCACACAAGGAAAATGGATCCTATCCCACAGTCATACAGGAGGAAACCACATTCTAAGCAAGTATCAATGGATCTGGCAATACAAAAAGAAGTGTCTCATTGTTAAGTGGACAAACATTTGGTGTGCATAATGGTGTGTCAGAAAGACATGACGGCAGACAGACATGATTGTTCAAAGTTATGTAGATTAATTCAGGGTTCTCTTAAAACACACACACATCTGGTCCTTCCTTTCCAATGAGAGATGCAGGAAAAGAAGATACTTATATATGAGATGCAAACATGTCTCTTTTCCAAGAGCTCAATAACCTGTGATGTACCATGAACAAAGAGAAAAGAAGAGGTAAAAGAAAAGAAGCAGCAGAGAACCAGTGATGGATTTTTTAAAATCACACCACTTGTTATTTGGTAAACAATTAAGTATTTACTTAGAGTGCTGAGTTTTGAACTAGAGCTCCCACCATGTGCAGTTAATATAAACAGCAGCATGAGGTATATAAGATATTCAGCAAGTGCAGAAAACTCACCAAAGCTTCACCACAGTAGACGGAGAATCTGGAAGCCAAAAAGGAGTGCTCAATTAATATTCATGAAATGAAAAGGAAACAGTTATGTTCTCTAGAATTTATTTCCAAGTGAAAGCACTCTCTCTAGGCACATTCAAATTCTAAGGTCTATGTTGTCTTTAAACCCTTTAGAGATGTGTCACCTTTGCCAGTTATTCTCAAACCCACTTAACAGCCGGATTTATTTCAGTAGCTTCATAAAATGCTGATCCCTGAGATCCAGTCTTTAGGATTGTTAATTCAAAGCATTTTGGGTAGAGCAATCGGTACTCACTACAAAATATTTGGCAAGTAAAATATAAAAAAGCAAAAAGAATACCTATCACTTATAAAACTACTTACTGTGTGTCATCTTTTAATCCATGCATATCATTTTATCCATGAATAAAAAGAGAACTTGAGAACCTTTCTCAAGTCAATAATAATTTCAGTCATTTCAGTGGTGGAAGGAGTTTTCGCTTTATAAAAATTTAAATGAAAAGCAAATATATGCTATGGTTAATATCAACACACTACATATCAATACAAGTGAAAACATAAAAGAATGTTCCTGTTTTCCCTCAATAGCTGTCCCTCACAGTTAATTACTATTAAATATAGATATGTCTTTCCAGTCTCTTTATGCATTCACTTTAAACTCATCTGCATATATATATATATATATATATATATATATATATATATATATGTGTGTGTGTGTATTTTACATACTCAAAACTGAACTACACATGATATTAGGTATATTGACTTTTCACTCCATGTTATTCTGATATATCTCTAGATTATTCTAAAACTTTATTTTTTATTATTTTTATGGTAATATAGTATTTCATAGTATAAGTAATTATAATTATTGTAGCCTTACTTTGCATTTACTATGTATCCAATGCATTGGTAATTTTTAAAATGTTCCTTAGTAGACAGGCTTCACCTGTGTCTTCATTTAATGCAAGTTATTTAGCAGTATAGATATAAATTAAAAATTTTAAAAGATACTGAAAAATTGCCCTTTCAGTGGTTATGTAATTTTCTCAAATGCAATACATAGAATAGGGCCCACTCCTCCAAAATTCATTGATGCTAAAAATTTTTTCAAGGTATAATGTTACCAATCTAATGTATTAAAAAATAATATCTCATTTAAATTTTTCATTGTCGAGACACCACCTCACACCTGTCAGGATGGCACACATTAAAAATACAGGCAACAACAAATGCTGGAAAGGATGGGGAGAAAAAGGAACTCTTCTACACTGCTGGTGGGAATGAGAACTGGTCCAACCACTATGGAAAGCTGTATGGCGATTCCTTAAACTGCTAAAAATGGAGCTTCCATACAACCCAGCAATACCACTTTTGGGAATCTACCCAAAGGACTCAAAAACACTAATCCAAAAGGATACATGCACCCGTATGTTCATTGCAGCACTTTTCACAATAGCAAAGGTATGGAAGCAACGCAGATGTCCAAAAACAGATGATTGGATCAAGAAGATGTGGTACATATACACAATGGAATACTATTCAGCATTCAAAGAAGATAAACACATGCAATTTGCAGTGACATGGATGGAATTAGAGGGGATCATACTCAGTGAAATAAGCCAGAAAGAAAGAGAAAAATATCAAATGGTTTCACTTATAACAGGACTCTAAGGAAACCAAATAGGTGAGAGACACTTGGGTGTGGGGGGGAGGATAAGGGCACAGAATGGAGTAGAAAAGGACACAAGGGACCACAGAGATGGATCACGGGTGAATTGGTGGTGGGTTATCTAAGGGGAATACAAAATGTAACAGATATAAATAACAATAAATATATATATATATATTTAAAAAAAAAAGTATTAGAACAACAAAATAAATAAATAAATTTTTCATTGTCAAGTTAACTTCATATTTTATTAGCCATTCTCATTCTTCAGTGAACTGCCTGTTTATATCATATATCCATTTTCATGTTGCATGATTTATCTTTTTCTTATGACTTTCTAAAAGCTCTTTACTTGATTTTTAACTTTGTATATGATATAAATTTACAGGGGCTTTTTTTTTATCTGTTTCTTAGAATGGTCTTTCCCTACTGACAATTATAAAAAGTAATCTTTTGATTTTATATTCATATTGTTATGGTTTCTAAAGTTTAGATTTTTTAATATCTCTAGAATTTATTATTTTTACATGCAGTATGAAAATGTGTTTTTTTAACTCCTCTAGGTCATTTTTATCACCATCTAAATATATCAACCACTACCAACAATTGCAACGGGGCCCCAAACACCTAGGTTTCAATCTTGACAATCATACATTTTATTTGTTGAGATAATATATCTATGCTAGGGGATTATGGAGAAGAGTAAATGATATAAATAAAGAGGTTAATATGGTATCTCATAGAAGAAAATACTCAGTGAACAACAGCTCTCATTATATTGGCATCATTATTTTAACATAGCTCAAAGACCTTGTTTTTGTATCAACTTCAAAATATCTTCTACTTCATACACTCTCAAAATTAAGGGCTATGTCTTGCTGTAGATTTTCAGGGGATAAACCTCTTTATGGAGCCTTATCCTTAAGGATCCCACTATATTCCACATATTAGTGAAACCATCCGGTATTTGTCTTTCTCCTTTTGACTTACTTCATTTTCATGATCACTTCCAATTCTATCAATTTTGTCACAAATGGCAAGGGTTTTTATTTTTTATAACTGAGTAGTATTCCACTGTGTATATATGCCACATTTTTCTAATCTATTCCTCTGTCCTTGGACACTTAGGTTGTTTCCATAGCTTGGTTACTGTCAAGAGTGCTGCAATGATCAAAGTGTTGCACATATCCCTCTGAATGAGTGTTTTTGTATTATTCAGTAGTTTTGAAGAGTGGATTTGCTGGATTATCTTTTCCTCTTCTTAAATGGGCACTAATCCCATCATAGATTCCCATTCTCTTAATCCAATGTAAACCTGATTACCTCCCAACGGCCCTACCTCCAAATACCATTATATTGAAGTCAAGGCTTCAAAATGAATTTGGGGAAGACATAAACATTCAGTCTCTAACAAGAACTTATTATTGTGAACTCTATACCATGCTACACACTTTACATGTATTATCTCAATTATCCTCCCAGTAACCCTTTGAGGCATTTCTACTTATCCACAATATATACAGAGGAAGAATAATGGGAGGCATATGAGTGACTGAGTAACTTGTTCAAGATCAGGTTTAGTACATGATGGAATGGACCTCTTTACCCCCATGATAAAACTGTCCTGATAAAACACACCCTGATGCCATGCTGTTCTAGGAGAAAAAGAGATGCTAGTTAGGCAAGATTTGTTTGTTTTCTTTAGTAAGCACTTTTCTTCCTCCCAAGCTCCACTTATTAAAACAACAAAACATAATGACCTTTAATAAATTACCTTCAACCAGTTGTAAAAGGCAGAAGAGAGTGAAAGCTAGCAGAACTGAATGAAAAAATTGTCATTCTACCAAATATTTCAGAAATGCAGTTATTACCAGCTGAATTGTGTGCTCCCAAAATTTATATGTTGAAGTTCTAACCTCCTCAAATATTTGCAGAAAGGTCTTTAAAAGAAATAATTAAGCTAAAATGAAACCATTGCAATGGGCCCTAATCCAGAATTGGCATCCTTATAAAAAGAGGGAATTTGGACTCAAACGGACATCAGCCGCGTGAGCACACAGGAGACAGCTGTGTGAGCACACAGGAAGAAGGTGGTTATCTGCAGCCCAGGAGAAAGGCTTCAGAGGAACCAGCCCTGCCAACACCTCAATTTCAAATCTTCACTCTCCAAACTTTAAGAAAATAAATTCCTGTAGTTTAAGCCTCCCCATCTGTGGTATTTTGCTATGGTAGTCCCAGCAAACTAATACACCACTTTTTTTTTTCCCCAAAGAAACAGGGGGAGTCAGAATGTGAAATTCATTGGGAATTTTGCTCTAGCTCATGGCTTCTCTATGGAGAACTTTATCTAGTAGGAGATCAAAGTGGATGTCTAAGGGATACAAAGATAATTTTAGGCATGAGGAAAATATTTTTACTTGAAAATATTCTAATTTTCATAACCAGCCAGGACTTTTATTATTCCCTATATAGAGATAAGAAGATTCCCACTCTCTCTCTTTCTCTCCCCCCACCATTAAAATTTTATTCATTATTCTTATTATGATTGACCGTGTCTTCTTCACAGGTGGAAAGGTGTGCTGATTAAGATGATTAAGCTAAGAATACATTCAATTTAGAGAAATGAGTTAGGTAGAGACATGGCATGAGGTGCTAAGCAGTCCTTCTTAATCCAGTACAGATCAGATACTGTTTGAGCAAGACAAGTAGCATGAAATCAACTAATTTCAGCCTACTTGTGGTCTACCCACTCACATTACCTCATCATAGAGATGTCTCCTCTTCTGCCATTAATCAATGGGATGGGGAGCAAAGTTAAACACTGACCTGAGCTGAAACACACTCCAGTCATAGCCATGCTCCCCCAGGAGCTGTGGGTAACCAGCTTTAAGCCAGGAGGAGTCAGCCTTCCCTCATTCCTGCTCACTAATAACCTCTCCCTGCTTTTGTATGGATTTTAATGACCTCAACCCCTCACAAGAGTTCTGCTTCTTTTTTCCCCCTCAATATGAACACAAAACGGCAGATAATCCAAAGAAATAAATATAATTTAGCTGTAAAATAAAAATCTATCTACTAGTGTGTGTATGCATGCATGTCTGTCTCATTGGCATGCACCAGATTGGACTAAATGGCAGGAATTTCCCGAGGGAAGATAACCTCCAGATACTGCCACAAAAGCTTTATTCCCCACACTCTGCAAATTATTTAATTTAAACACTGCTTGATATGACTCTCTGAGGAGAAGGGTGTTTTCCCAGATTCGTTTTTAATTTGTCGAAGTGTATATGCATGTGTGCATCTAGAGTCGGCCTCCACAAATGCATTTGCTGTTGCAGAAGGTCTAAGCACAAGCTTCTGAATGCCGATTCAGAGCCTACAACGTACTAGATCGAACTTCAAAAACGATAGAAAGCACGAGTAATCTCCCCTTTTTATTTTGGTGAGGAAAAATAGGGAGCGCTTCAGTTGTTCCTATCTAGGGTCCCATCACCCCCAACACTTTCATCTCCTGGGGGAATATGACTGAATATTCTTTTAAATTGTGTGTGTGTTCATGTGCGTGTACCTGCACCACGGTTAATTTCTCACAGAAGAGAACGGTCACATCATTGATTTATTTTACTAAAGCAAGAGAAGTAATGCAAAGATCAAAGAATCAGTTTTCGCCAGCATTGGGTGTTGCTGTATAGTGGTCGAGGAGGATAATTTATAGCATTCTCTTTTTCTTTCCGTTTCTTTCACTAGCTTAACTTCTACTGCATTTCTACTACATATTCACCAAGAAAGGATACTGGTGAAAGAAAACCTGTGTGCCCTTTATGCATTTTGCCAAATTTCATGGTGTAAATATTTACCTTTTATAAGAATTTATAGGCCCCATTAATGAATTTCTCCCTTAGATTTCTTTACTTAAGTTTCCACAAACGGCCCACCAGAAATGCAAACCTCCACACACAGGTCCCACACTGAAAAGAATCTTGTTATCTTGGCTAAATCAATTTAAAAGCAAATAAGCATTAGACAATAATTTCAATATTAACTTACTCTTCTTGCTTCTTCATCCGACCAAGCTAAAAGTATGTGAGCTCCCTTCACCCTTCACCTAGGCTCCCTCTCGCTCTCTCCCTATGTGGTGCCCTCCACACAGTGACCTCCTTCCTTCTACCAGCCTAGTTATTTATTGACTTAAGCTTGCATTCTGGGGCATTATCAGCTAATGCATAATTCAAAATCTCTTGCAAGTGGCCGCACTTTTGCCTTATCCCCTGCATTCTGAATGAAAGATAAGAGGAAGTATTTCCAAATTGGGTCCAAAAAAGGATTCCTGAACTTTAACATTACACCCTTCAACACATGCACACGCATGTGTGTGTGCACACACACACAAACACGCACTCACCAGTCCTCCCCCTTTTCTCCAAAAAACTGCACCTTACAGCACTCATGAATTCTCACAAAAGTGCCATAGTGAGAAGAAAACAATCCCAGAGATGGTCCCCAAGTTTACACTTGAGAAGGGACCCAAGGATCTTTGGTATGAAAAAGTATCTAAAAGTGAAAGAATTATTACCTTAAGAGTCACATGCTAGACCAGCAGCCAGATGTTTTCGGCAAAGCAGTAGTCTCAAATCTCTGTAATTCAGGAAAAAAAGGAAAAAAAAAGAAAAACCATCTTTAGAATGTTTTTGTGTTTGTTTGTTTGTTTGTTTATTTCCAGTGGGTCAGTTAAGTTGTTTGTGTGTGGAAGGGGAGAAAGGAAGGTAAGTGGGAAGAGAGGAGAAGATTGAAAAGGCTTCCTTTCATGTTAGGAGAGGAAGGGAAGCTAAAAGGAAGAGGGAAAGGGGGGAGTCTAGAGAGCATGACTGGTCAGGATGCAAACTGACTGGGGGGATAAAAAGGGGAGGGAGAGAGGAGTTTGAGAAGAGAGGGCCATGAGATCAACTATATGAGAAAGCTAATTCAGTCAAAATGAATTCAGTAAAAGTGGCTCCAGTGATTTTTTTTCCCCATACTAAATTGACTGCCTTCTGATTGAAGTGATTAAATTAACTAGTTTTTTTTTTCTTTTAATGATGTGTGAAAAGAGAAAATGAGTAGATAAGCCCACCTACAAATACACAGATCCAGGTAACCTGCATACTCTGGTTTGGTTTGAGCACATTAACAATCTGATCAGCATAAAACACACACACACACACACACACACACACACACACACACACACACACACTCTCTCTCTCTCTCTCTCTCTCTCTCTCTCTCTCTCTCCCCTGTATGAATATGCATGCCTGCATCACAATGCTAAAATTAGTTGAAAAGTTCCATGACTACATCCCTAGAATACGCACAAGCATACCATGTATACATACACACATTCATCAAATATTTATTCTGAGTTTTGTTCCTTCTCTGGTCCTAAAATTAATCGTCTTTTTGGAAAGCAGCTCATCTCTGAGAAATTAAGTATGCCGCATAAATGCACATGTATCATGCGTCAGCACTATTTGTAAAAATAAGGTTCACCTCCCCTTAATGCACTTCTATCAAACTCAGGACATGATACTAAAAATCAAAAGGTCACCAATATCATTTGGACTTACTCTTAAATAAAGGATTCTAGTAGACGTTTTTTACATGCATTTGGAGTCCACCAAGCAATAATTTCTCCTTTTTTTATAAATATAAGACATGAATTATTAAAAAATTAAAGACATTTAGAATAATGGTCCTTCATACACAAAGTATTTATTTCAACTTTCATCATTCATAGTTTATTACATTGATTTTTTTTCATCAGTTTACTTAGTATTAGGCTTCCACTGAACTCATCAATAAGAAATGAATTTTGGTAACTTTCAAATCCACTATATTATTTTCCCTTTTATTTGTAGTGAAATTTTTTTCTCTCAATGGTATTACTGCAATAAGTCAGTCATTATTTCTTTATGTTTCCCTTCTTTCTTTAGTATTTCATTTCCCTTTACAGCACATCTTGTGATCACAAAGAAAACAGAGATGCTTATTTCTTTTAACAGTTGAAATTGCTGCAAGTGATTTAGCTGTCATTTAATTTGATTCCTCTCTTCTGTCTGTGGAGAAATATGTTTAATGTACTGGAAATTATGTTAATAAGAAAAAGCATTATCTCATTTAATGAAATAAATATACAAATATTTCAAAATAAAATAAAGAGGCAATCTTCACTGAGAAAATGTCTCTGATGGTTTGCATAAAATAAACAAATGAGAAAAAAGTCATGAATACATTGAAACACTGAAAAGTTATGCCACATTCAAAGGGAGAGGGGAAGCATGGTAACTGAATTACCCACAATTTTATCAAATATGTTCTTTTTAAATATATGAGTACCTATTATGAATAAAATTACTAATTTTTATATTTCCAATCGCCTCAAGAAAAATCACTTTATTGTTCTGGAATGGACCCTGGGTTTTTAAAAAGTTTTCTTTATATTTTTTCTTTTCTATTTCAGTTGGTCTTTCAAATGATTGCTATTGCTCAAATTAATAATTATCAGCAATCTCATTGAAAATATGACCCACCCATGTAACTACAAGAAAGGTTAGAATTCCTTTGATTTTGCTAATCAAAACAGAGTCGATGAACTCATTCCAAAGCTTTTATGTAATAAATTTTATCTAGTGCACAAAAAGGTTAAATAAATATTGTTAGTGATTTGAGCAAAACTTGAAGCAATTATGTAATAAAAGCATGACCACAGTAACAGAAACACATAATTAGCAATTTAATTACTGGCATGAAGACAAGCTAAAGATGTCAATAATAAAAATATCTTTAGTGACAAGCCGATTTTATTCTTTACTGCAATTTGTAAGAAATATTCACCACCTGATGAGTAAAAGCATTTATATACAAAATACCTACTCCTCCACAAACTGAAATACCCAATTTAAAATATTTCTGATTTCACACCATTGTACAGTGAATCATTACATTTTCTCCCATTTAGATTAGCGTTTTCTCTTCTCTGAAAATACAATATTTCCAGTCAGCAAGTAAAGAACATTCATTTTTTAAATGAGTTAAAGTAGCAGGTGTTCTTTGTTTCAATTTCAATTTTTTTTCCAGCTTCAATAATGTGTTTGACAGAAATGCTTCCCTGTTTATGACATTCCAAATATCCTATCTTTTCTCATCTCCTAAGCTTCAGCTGAGAAACATGCATAAACCATGGACTGTTTTAAAAGAGAGCTAAATGCCAACTATAGTAGAAAGACTAATTAGGCGTATCTCTAGGTCTTTCACGATTTCTTTTTCACCCATCTCTGTATTTAGAGTTGTACGTGGGAGGTAAAGAAGAGAAATAAGTAAGTTCAGTTTATTAGACTTGTATTTTTTCATCATAACCCCAAGTTTCATATTTTAAGCAGTCCTGAACTACTTATCTTAAAGTGTTCAATGAATGCTTACTACCTTATATGCCACTGGTATTTAACCAGTAGCAGAAAACAGATATCTCAAGATAGAACCATATTGAAAGAAGTTTTCCATCTTGTGATAAAAATTGATTCATCTTGGCTGGTGTTCAATAGCCACTTGTACAAGCCCAGTGCATGGAGTGAAATCATAAAGCCAGACTTGCTAAGAAGTTTGATCTATAAATAACCTTGAGGTATGATGGAATACACTTAAAAAATACACTCCAGTCACTAAGAACGAAATAAATAATAACCTAAGAACAGTCTTTTATAATTAACCTACTGATTCTAATCATTTTGACATTATAATTCCAATCAGATATCCTTACTAAACATTCCAGCCTTGTGAGAAGGATATATAATGCAAACTCAAACTTTCTAAGGAAATAGAAATTTTTTGAAAGCATATTTTACACGGCTATTCATTTGATATGACCCAAGAAAGCAAATAATTGGGACATCACTTACTGGAGCCTCTTGGCAAATAATCGGGAGATCATTTTCTGGGGTCTCTTGCTTAACATATTGATTATTGGAATGATTCATTTCTTACCTATATTTGGATTTAAGGTCCTTTGCCTCCATAAATAGTTGCCTATTCCAAGCTGCAGGGGATTATGCTAAGGGAAATAAGTCAGAAAGAGGAAGACAAATACCAGATGGTGTCACTTACATGTGGATACACAGAACCTAAACAAAGGTAAAGCCACTAGGAACTAACCTGAGAAAATTAACTATAGAACTGGGATCAGTTTCATCAGAGAAGGAGGGCAAGTACCAGAGCTGAGAGCAAGATGGGAAGAGAGCAGAGCGGACTATGGCGGTAGACTGTGGGTGTCTTGATGGTGAGTGTGGTGTGGGAACACTTGAGGGGGTAGATACGCAAATAATGATGTGAACCAAAATTACTTCAATAATAAATAAATAAATAATTTTTATTTTTTAAATTTTTTAAAGATAGATTTATGCATACAAGAGCTGGGGTGTAGGCCAGAGGTGTGGGGGAGGGGAATGAGAGGAATCAGCAGAGACAGCAGAGTGGGGAGCAAAACAGGCAGATCTACTGAAATACACTGCTAAGGGAAGCAGGGGGCAAGACAGGAGACGTCTGCTGAGCCATATGGGTTAGCTCCCTGGCTGGGGATCGAACTCATGCTGCAGTGGCAGCTAACAGTGGCTGCTGATAGCTTCATAGCTCCAAGACTTAATCCCTTGCACCACCAGGGAGGCCCCAAATAAGTTGCCTGTTAGAGTGAGTTTTTGATCACTGTTTATCATAAATTATCACTGGCTTCTGTATTTCCTTTGTTTAGCTTCTGCATTTCTGTTTTAACCATAAACTTACTTGGATGTTTCAATTATAATTACACTGGTCAACAGTGTGATTGTTACTGACTTAACAAGGCCCTAATCTGTAGTATCTTGGTATGCTGAACATGAATATAACCCTGAAAACTTTTTAAGAGCTCTTGTTTTGAAGATATTTCATATAATTCATTTTCTATGTTTCACCATGTAAATTTATCCAGTAGGACAGGAACAACATCCTAAATCAGTCTAGAATGATGTCACATTGCATTGCATTGCATAATATCATCATGCACACACCATCCAGAGTTGATTGCATCATTTTCTGATGCAATGCAATGCTACTGCAAGGCGGCTGCTGAAGTAAGCTGACGTCAGCAGTGCACTAGATAAAGCCCTGTCAGAAAGGTTGAGCATTGAAAATAGTTCAGACTTTGAGCAAGACAGTTGAAACTACTGTTCCATAGAACTGTTATTGTTTTATCGTTTTAGGCACTATGCAAAACAGTAATGCCTTGAAAGTGTGTTAATAGCATGGGCAATTTCTGGTCTATTTGTGGGGAAGTGACATTTACCAACCAGAAGAAAAGTATCACTTCTCAAGTGAAGAAGGCTTACCATCTTTACTTAGAACGCAAGGCTGGTGACCAAGACAAGCCTTGGGCCCTGCATATATGCTGTGCTAGATGTACAACACAGATTTCACAGTGGTGAAATGGCAAAAGACCATCAATGCCATTTGTAGCCCCCATGGTGTGTAGAGAGCCAAGAAACCACATAAAAGACTGTGACTTCTGCTTGGTTCCTCCTCTTTATGGCGGAATACCGAAGCAAAAGAAGTCGAGAAGAGTCTACTCAAACATTCCATCTGCATTGAGACCAATTCCATATGGTGAGGGACTTCCTATTCCAGAACCTCCAGCACAATATTCTCTTGATTCATCTGATGAGGACAAGGATCAGCCACCCTGTTGTTCTCCTGTTCCATCAGCATGCAGTGATCCAGATTTACACTGTGGTGTATCATCAACCCCGCATAGACTAACACAGGAAGAATTCAATGACCTGGATCGTGATTTGGACTTAGCCAAGAACAAGGCAGATTGCTAGGATCAAGACTTCAACAATGGAATCTTCTAGAAGAAGATGTCACAATTACTTTCTAGTGAAAGCGCCACCAGCAGTTGGAGCCTTTCTTCAGAAAGGAAAGTACTCTGGTATTCTGTTCTGATATTGAGGGTTTCATGAATGCCTTAGAAATCACTCATGGGAATTAGGCAAGAGTAAGACATTCAAGGGATCCAAATAGGAAAAGAAGAAATTAAAATGTCTCTATTTGCAGACGATATGATAATATATATATACAAAACCCTAAAAATTCCATAGAAAAACTACTCAAAATTATAGACCAGTTCAGTAAAGTAGCAGGATACAAAATCAACATACAAAAGTCAGTAGCATTCCTCTATGTAAACACCCAATCTGAAGAAGAAGAAATTAAGAGATCCATCTCCTTCAAAATTGAAACCAAAAAAATCAAATAGTTGGGAATAAATCTAACAAAAGACATAAGGGATTTATACAAAGAAAACTATAAAACACTGTTGAAAGAAATAGAAGAAGACACAAGAAGATGGAAAGGCATCCCTTGCTCAAGGATTGGAAGGATCAACATTATCAAAATGACAATCCTACCAAAAGCAATTTAAGATTCAATGCTATTCCAATAAAAATCTCAATGACATTCTTCAAAGAAATAGATCAACTACTGATGAAATTCATATGGAACCACAAAAAACCTCGCATAGCTAAAGTCCTCTTAACTAAAAAGAAAGAAAACAGAGAAATTTCACTCCCTGATTTCAAACTATAGTACAAAGCCATAATAATTAAAAGAGCGTGGTACTGGAACAAAAACAGACAGAAAGACCAATGGAACAGAATAGAATACCCATAATTAAAGCCGCATATCTATGAACAACTAATCTTTGACAAAGGAGCAAAGAAAATGCAGTGGAACAAGGACAGTCTATTCAATAAATGGTGCTGGGAAAACTGGCCAGCCACATGCAAAACAAAAATGAAGCTAGACTACTACCTCACACCTTGCACAAAAGTCAACTCAAAATGTATAAAAGACCTTCATGTAAGACCTGACACCATAAAATTTATGAAGAAAATATAGGCAAAACTCTACATGATATGCATCTCAGCAAAATCTGGAAAAGCACATCCCCCAAAGTGAAGGAAGTGAAGGACAAAATAAACAGATGGGCTTACATCAAAATAAAAAGCTTCTGTACAGCAAAAGAGACATTAACCAAAACTAACAGACACCCTACCAACTGGGAAAAGATCTTTGCACACAATACATCCGATAAAGGACTGATAACAAAAGTTTACAAGAAACTCACACAACTCAACAAAAACAAAGCCAATAACCCAGTCAAAAAATGGGCAGAAGAGCTAAAAAGACACTTCTCCAAAGAAGAAAAGCAAATGGCCAACAGGTACATGAAAAAATGTTCAACACCACTTATAATCAAGGAAATGCAAATCAAAACCACAATGAGATACCACCTCACACCTGAGAGGATGGTACACATTAAAAATACAGGCAACAACAAATGCTGGAAAGAATGTGGAGAAAAAGGAACTGTTCTACACTGCTGGTGGGAATGCGAACTGGCCCAACCACTCTGGAAAGCTGTATGGCGATTCCTCAAACTGCTAAAAATGGAGCTTCCATATGACCCAGCAACACCACTTTTGGGACTCTACCCAAAGGACTCAAAAACACTAATCCAAAAGGATACATGCACCCATATGTTCATTGCGGCACTGTTCACAATAGCAATGGTATGGAAGCAACCCAGATGTCCAAAAATAGATGATTGGATCAAGAAGATGTGGTACATATACACAATGGAATACTATTCAGCATTCAAAAAACATATAAACACATGCAATTTGCAGCAACATGGATGGAATTAGAGGGCATCATACTCAGTGAAATAAGCCAGAAAGAAAGAGAAAAATATCAAATGGTTTCACTTATAACAAGACTCTAGGGAAACCAAATAGGAGAGAGACACTTGGGTGGGGGGGAGAGGATAAGGGCACAGAATGGATTAGAAAAGGACACAAGGGACCACGGAGATGGATCATGGGTGAATTGGTGGTGGCTTACCCAAGGGGAATACAAAAAGTAAAAGATATGAACAATAAATATATATATATATATATATTTAAAAAAAAAAACTAGAGACAAACACACACACAAACACACACACACACATACACACACAAAGCTGGAAATGTATCATTTTAGGTACTGTGTGCTTGACTGCTCCTAAATTGCACATGTGGAAAGACCAAATTTCTTTTTTTTTTTTTTGAAGATTTATTTATTTATACATACAAGCTGGGGTACAAGCCAGAGGATTGGGGCGGTGAGAGAGTTCACCAAAGACAGAGCGGGTAGCAGAACAGGCAGATCAGAAATACACTGCTGAGGGGAGCAGCGGGTGAGGCAGGAGAGGTCTGCCGCACTATGTGGGATTCTCCCTGGCCGGGCGTCGAACTCGCATGTCGCGCTGCCGACAGCTCCACAGCGCAGCGCTCAACCACTTTGCCACCAGAGAGGCCCGGAAAGACCAAATTTCTTGCTCTAAAACAATGATGCCTTTCTTGACATGTAGCCCCATATGGAAGGCGAACATCACCATTCATCAGAATAGAAGACAACCCCAGAGTGTTGATGATGCTATCCTTGAAATATAACCACAAACTTCTCTCAAAACACTAGTCCTTAAATTAGATCATACCTTTTGGAGATTAGATATGGGTTTAAGACCATTTTTGAGAATGTACTCTCATTCCTTACAGTGATGCATTGATAATTTGAGTAATCTTTATCTAGATGTGCAATTAGCTACTTGTAAAATAAAAAAATGTGTTGCTTACTTATTGTCCCTTAAAGTAATGCTCACAAAAAGATACTTCACTTCCATCTGGGATAAAATAATACCTCTTGAGCACCACATATTTGACTATCAACAGGGCTGAGCCAAAACTCAGCTTTTCTTACTTCTGGAAGTTTCTCAAAATAAACATCTAAGGTCATTAAGATGAACTCCAACAGTAATGGCAGTGTTGAAAATGAAAGAGGCAACCTTAACACATTTCAATGTAAAGACAAATGAATATTGTTTCTCAAAAACACTGTGTATCTCTGGGGCAAGAATCTCTGAAGCTGACATACAAAGGGCTTGCATACTTGTGGGTTGTGTGAAAGAGGTGTCATAGAGAAAGGTTGAGTTTTTTTTAATTATTGACTATAATCCAACAAAGATTTGGCAGACTACATATTTAAAAGGTTGGGAATGCTTACAGAAATTGATTCATTCGCACTGTTGTGAATCATTTAGCACACACTTCAGAGAGAGTTTAGCATCTTAGACTCTACCTCCCACTTCCAAGAAAGGCTGTTAATCAAAATGAAGACTCGTAGATGCAGCCTTGGGAATGGGACAAAGAGATGCAAACACCACATGAAATAACTTTGTTCCTTTAAGGGCAGTTAAGTTTTTTAGTCCACTTTTTTTTGAGGGGGGAAGGTTAAATGCAATAGTTTTATGTAAATAAACAGACAGATTCTCACAGTGGGGTCATTACTAGGACTACATAAAAACAAAACTAAGTCCCATGTTTAGTGTATGTTTTTCAATATGCCTGAGTCAAAAAGCAAACTACCTATTTCATTTAAACATAGCTCTCCTCCAAATTTTATTATATTACTATAACTCATTCAAATTAAATGCTAGAAGAATCTCTTTTTGTAAAAATCTTGTGAGTGTGAAAAAAATACTTTTCTTTAAAGAAAAAAAATACATCACTTTAATGCATTTTTAAAAATAATCTATCAATGTAGTGATGGATTTGTCTTTATATTTAGATCAGGACATTAAAAATAGATCTTATAAAAGCTGAAGTTCATACACACACACATAGCTGAATGAATAAAATTTGCAAGATTCTTTCATTTTACAAGTATCAATAAACTTACTAGCATTTTCAAAATAAAAGATGATAGATACATTGTCAGTCAAGTAATATATGCAAGTGATACATTGCTAATGATTAGGACTGGTAAGTGATGTTTGAAATAGTTACAATAACCAAACAAAATCATAGTTAAAGAAAAAAACATACAGAGTGAATATGTATTTACTTTTTGGCAGATGGACAAAAGCAAATGTAGAGGTTTATAAAACCAAAGTAAGCTGAGTTACTTATAAAGTGTATGAGATTGTCCTAAGCACATGAACCACCCCTCACGTGGAATTCCTCATTCACTCTGCTGCCATCACACTTCACAAATTTAGGGTCTTGGGTGCGTGCCCTCCCCCTAAAACTCTCTTTCCTACAATTATTGCAACATAGTAATGAATGGCATTAACATCTAGCAAAAATAGTAGTAGGAGGAGGGAAGTGAGGACAAGGAGGAATTCATTTTTCAGCTATCTGTGGTAATAGAGAACACACAAATAATGCAAACAGCTAATGTAAAGGTTACTTTTATTTGGTTTTAAGATACATAGGATACTGGCTAATATCCATTTTAATCTATTCCTTTGGTAGTTATGAACAAACAAGAGATTAATTTACTGCTTTGTCATTTGGTCTAGAGCAAAAAATGTGATCCTTAATACTTTATCTTAAAAAACTAATTCCTTGCCTTCAATATGTCAACGTGCTATTTTTTCAATTTAGCTTCCATAAACGCCCTGTTACTGTCACCATTTTATAGATGATGATAAGGGAAGAGATAGGGTGAGGAACTTTCCCAGCTTTGTGGATTTAAGCCCGACTCACCATTCTTGTTCTAAATCGAAGGCCAGGGCCTCTCTGGTGGTGCAGTGGTTAGGCGCTGCACTGTGGCGCTGTCAGCAGAAGTGACTGGAGTTCGACGCCCAGCAGGGGAGATTCCCACATGGTGTGACAGACCTCTCCTGCCTCGCCCACTGCTCCCCTCAGCAGTGTGTTTCTGTTGATCTGCCTGTTCTGCTCCCCACTCCGTCTCTGGTGAACCCTCTCGCCGCCCCACGCCTCTGGCCTGTACCCCAGCTTGTATGGATAAATAAATAAATCTTTAAAAAAAAAAAATTTAAATCAAAGGCCAGGGCAGACAACCAGGATAGGCCTGGTTTTCATAGTCATAACCCTTGGCCACAGCTTCTGTTCTCAAGCCTAGGTCAAGGGCCTTATTCTCAGTCTAAAAAGTCACAAAATGGAATTTCATCACACAGATTCTCTTTCCCTCTCTGTGAATAATTAATTTTCATTGTGTAAGAGTGGTAATTAGTGATCAGAGATGTGAATGCAAAAAAAGTGGATCCTAGAGGCTAAGAACAAACTTGTGTGTTTGATTTTAAACAGTGGTTCTCAACCCAAGCTGCACAATTAGAATCACCGGGGGAGCTTTTAGAAAAATCCTTGCCCATTCCCCATCCCCTGAGATGCCGACTTAATGGGCGGGGGTGGGGCCCAGGCACTGGTGTTCCTTCAAAAGCTCCCCCGGTGATTCTAATGTGCAGCCAGGGTTGAGACCCACTGATTTTACAGCCATGGTAGCACTGCACCATCAGGGGGAGGGGTGATTTCTCTCCTATAGTCACACAATGGATTTATACTTTCAGGCCAGTGGATCCTAGTTTAATGGGAATAATCATGTATTACATACCAAAGCTAAGGAATTAAGTGAGAAACATTTTTTTCCCTCATCCCTCCCACATATGACTTGACCTAAAGCTCAAGACACTTGTTCTGTTTCCTTGGAGGAAAGAATTGGGACATGAATACAAAAATAAAAGTAAGATATTATTAGCATCAATTAAAAAAAGGAGTCAATATTCTCCATCTAGACAGGGGGAAAAATGTATTTGATAAATACATGTTAAAAGCTAGCTTGGAATAATTTTTGAACTGCATTTTCTCAACATCTCATTCCAAATTCACATGTACTTTTATACAATTTAAGATCCTTAGAGGCAATGAGGTATTGTTATAAGATGGATGGATTCATCTTCCAACATATTAGGATAATGACACTGCCCATATTTAGGCTTCAAACTTTACCTGAGAAATTTCTGCTAGGAAAAAACCCAGCCCTGAGAGACATATGTCAAAACTTAATCATTTGACTTCTCAAGAAATAGTTACCAAAAAAATTATAGCACACCACCCTTTTCTTTTAATTTTTAAAGAAAAGTATTCCAAGTAGTAGCAACCTTCAAAAGCATTGTAACTCCACTGAAGCTTTCCAGCTTCCCAGTCACAGCTTCCTATTAATGGTAACATTGTAAATGCCTTAAAGTAAAACCAGTAGGGCAGATATTTTATTAAAATCTTCGATTCCTTTTTAACTCTGGTGGTAGGACTGCGTGACATGATAATTACGTTATATAGAGATTTATTACATTTTAATATCAGGCAACATCCCTTGGCCTATATTTGTATCTGTGATACACCTGAGGTTTTCATGGAAAGCAAGACTAGTCCAAGAGTGATGAGGAGCTCAAACACAATACTTGACCTAAATTCATTTTGTAGCACTGGGTATCTGTTAAATAGGTCAGCCTGGGCTCTTAAAAGTTATGCAAAACTTATATCTACTGTACAGGAGCTATATCACCAGTTAAGTTGTATAAAATTCAACTTTCTAGGCAAGAAGAAAATGTGCCTCATCACTGGGGGGAGAAGGGGAGGGGGCAACTCTTGCACCATACATAAAATATCTTAAATACTACACTACACTTGTCATATGTCTTTAGGCCACAGAAAGTAATAAAAGCAATGAGGCTGATGAAATGCCTAACAATTCTGGGATTCATTTAAGTGGATGGGAGTTCTTTGAACACTGCTATAGAAATTCTTATTCTCCTGGCAAAAGAAAATGGGATTTTGAAGGTGCACAAACCTCAGCTACCATGCCAAAACCATGCATCCTATAACAGGCTGCATAACAGGCTGGTTGCTTTTAACAGTGATGAAACATGGAAAGTTAGACTCATCAGGGCTCAAAGGTGGCTCCACCTCTCCTTCCACTCCTACTTTGGGTAAAGCTGTCTGCTCCTTGCTCAAGGAGCCTTCTTTGCTGCCTTACGTGTGCAAGTTGTTCTTAAAACATCAGATCAATCAAAGGCTTGCAAAACTCTCTCTATGCTCAAATCATTAATATTTGATGGTGTTCAGATTTTTACCTGATCACTAGTCATCATCAATGGGTCTCACAATTTGGTCCCTGGGATCAGCAGCATCAGCCTCAACTAGGGACTTTGTTAGAAATGCAAGTTATAACCCACCCCACAGAAATCTACTTAATTAGAAATTGGCATTGGGGCACAGAAACATGTACTTTAACCAGCCCTTCAGTTTGAGAACCCCTAAACAAAGCTATCAATTCCTTAGCTGGATAGTGGACATAACATTTCCAACTACACAAGGCAACTTTCAAGTAACAATTAGGAGCAAGAATCAAATAGATTAAAGAATATCTCCAAACTTCATATTAAGCAACATCAACTTCTTCCTCTAAGTAAGCTTTTTATAATTAATAGGGAAGTCCAATGTTTACTACATGTCCAAAACCCTTACCAACTTGAACTTTAAAACCCTCATAGGACTTCTTTATTTCTGGAAATATGAATTAAATCAATGAACTTGTTCAGAAGAAATAAGCTGTGAGGAAAATAAAAGCTAACTGTTCAGAAAACTCACTAATCATGTAGTTTAACCCTAGGAACTGAAAAAAAAAAATTACATGCACTTTAATACAGAAGCTAATTCATAATAGGCCATTAGTGGGCCTTTTTTAAAAAACACATTTCTTAAAGATGACTCTTCATAGGTAGGTACTGGATTATATAAATTCCCCAAATCCCCATAGTCTTGTTAGCATATTAAAATGTAGTGTGGGATGTTGGTCATGATCAGTAGCTCTTACATGCTAAAATAAAATAGATAACTTCAGACTTCTCACTGAAGGACTGAGTTTTTACCTCTTACCTCATTACCCTTCATATTCTTAATATGTTCAGTTTAATGTATTTGAGTACCGTTTCTGAGAGCACAAATTCTTATGATTTTGCATGATTGAAAAACATTCATTAAAGAAGACAGGAAATGAAGTGTATGCAAATTTGAAGCAGGCTAATAAAATAAACTTCTTTTAAAAAATAAACCCTATCTGTTCCTGGTTACACACTAAAAACAAAACTCAGAGCAAAACAGATCACAGCTGCTCAACTAAACTGTAATACACTCTGGAAAACAGCACCCACCTTAGCCCATACACCTGTTTGCCAACAGTGAAAAGGCAGCAAAATCTGTAGGAGGAAATTCACGGGCAAAAATTTAAACAAGCTTCTTCATTTTGCATTATCACCCTAGACACCCAAACAGGTTTTTACTACTAGCTTCTTGCTGATCTACTGAACTTCACAGAAGCTAGCCACATACTGCAGGTAGCTTTTGAGTCAAAGTCAGTTCCACTGGGACAAGTGATTATTTTCTTCTCTCTTTGACCCAGTGAATGCAGCAATACTCCACACATACAGTATTTCTGCCCTAAAGGCATTTGTGTCCCACCACCTTACCCCCTAAAGCTCATAAAAATGCTAGGCAAAGTGACAAAAAATAAGTTTGCCCTTAGTTTGCATATCGAAAACAAAATCCATACAATGCTGCTGCTGTTTTTATTGCTTTGTTATTTCATCATTATTCACCACAGTTCTTGCCTTCATTTGCAGAGTTTGGGTTTTAATGTAATGGCCATTCAATAAAAATGTTGCTTTTAAGGGTTTGCATATCATCCCATTTTCTCTTCAACCCTTCAGCAACCATATGGCAAGCAATCAGGTCTGCAATCACTAGGTCCATATTATGTAGAGCATGATTTCGGCATTATGCTATTACCCATCTGTTTCTGTAGAAAAAGACATGAACCCGTGTATAAGAGGTCAGTGGTTTCATTGCACACCGTATTCTAGAAATCTATCTCTGTTCACTTGAGATCACTTTTGTGATTTACTCTAGTCTCCAGGCCAGACTTTGTCTCACTCCTTTTTTTTTTTTAAAGAAATACAGACAATCAGCACAATTTGTCTGTCTGACTATTGTATAAAATTATTTGTAACTGTCAGAGTAGGCACTTAAACTTTCTTACTTAAGGATATTTATCCAGAAATTTTGCACTTAAAAAAAAAATGTAGGCGGTGGAGAGAGGAGAAATCAATCTCACCTGATTTTACATTTTTAACTGTCTACACAATAAAGATGATAGAAGCAGATACAGAGGAAGAAAGTTCATGCACTTGCCTCCAATTTGGAGGCTCCTAGCACCAACTTTTCTGAATTCATGAAAAGATTGCTACATATATATAGTATATGTTTTATTTCTGTATATACACCTGCTCTGTGGTTTCACACACGTAATTTTGAATAGTAGACACAATTCAAGTGTTGAATGTTAATTCAGTGGAATACCTATTTCATAAACTGAGCATTTATAATGAACTTCAGATGCAATCAATTGGGCCTACGAAAAAACTCAGTTTGAAATTCCTTTATTGGGCAAAATTTGTTACAAAATACTCCCATTGTCTTCTACATGGTTTCAAGCTATTACAGACTTGAAATTGATTTAGGAAGCAGACAGAAAGACAACAAACGGGTGGGAAGCCAGAGGCACGGAATCTTTTGCAAACTCTATTGGGGCCACCAGGAGTGGCTCAGAGCAAATGTGCTTTTCTGCGTCATCCTCAGATTCTCAAACCTGGTTGCATATGAAAATAAGCTGGGGAGGTTTAAAAACGTCTGATACCTGGGTCCAAACCCTAGAGATTCTGACTTAATTAATCTAGGGTGCAGCATGGACAATTGGATTTTTAAAGCTCCCAGGTGTTTCTGCTGTGTATTCCAGACTGAGGACCTCTGGTCCATACGACATCATTAACTAAAGATCATCTTACTTCATTTCACCATTTAAAAATGCAATGACGGGCCTCCCTGGTGGCGCAACAGGTTAAGCGCAGTGTGTGGAGCTGGCGGCAGCTGCAGTGTGCGGAGTTCATGCCCAGCAGGGGAGATTCCCACATGGCACAGCAGGCCTCTCCTGCCTTGCCTGCTGCTCCCATCAGCAATGTATTTTGGTGGATCTGCCTGTTCTGCTCCCCACTCTGTCTCTGGTGAACCCTCTCACCATCCGGCACCTCTGGCCTGCACCCCAGCTTATATGCATAAATAACGTTTAAAAAAAAAACTTAAAAATGCAATGACAGAATAGGATATAAGTAGTGAAAAAAAATAATGAAAATTGTAAAATAGTCAAGGTATAACAAGGCAAAAAATTACAGGTTGACAACCATCAATTACAAAATAAATGTTATTTAATAGCAGAAATAATAACAGTGGTGAGACATTTATAGATTTGGCCTGCAGTTTTATTTATAATTTTCAAGAACCTCAATGTCATAGAACATGTGTAAATAAAGTTAACTCTGGAACTGTGGTAAAATACTGTGATATCTAATTAAAATTCTACAATTAAAAAGATCATTACAATGTAATAGTTTGAAAAATTAAAATGCTTATTATTGCATATTTACTATTATCCTGGAAAAGGCTATATGTCCCTTTTACTGATCATTTATGTGACCATAAATTCTTCACAGTTTTGCTATGTGCTATATTTTTGAAGTCAAGAGTCTAAAGGGCAAATCCTTTGAGGAAGAAAGCTCAATTATTCACAGATTTTAAAAATACAAAGTTTCAATTACATTTATGTAACACAGTTGGCTATATGCAAGAAACTCCAACGTAAGACTGACTCCCAGACCTTAAAACAGAACTACACATGAAGATATATGAATACACGACCAAAAAGTTTGTATTGTATTGAGGTTGTTGGTATTTTTTTTGAAAAATATATACTGCCTACCTCAAAAACCGAGAGAGAGAGAGAGAGAGAGAGAGAGAGAGAGAGAGAGAGAGAGAGAGAGAGAGACTGATTTTGAAAGTCAGAAAGTCCTCAATAAGAAAAACAGTTTTTCTTCCTTCCTCCTCTTGTCTTTCAACACAACTTCCTTCAACACTCTCTTTTTTTTCTGCAAAACCTTACATTCTCATCATTCATACTCCCTCTACACATCAAAATTTATCAGAAACATTTCAATCATCCAAAGATCAAATGGAGAAAACAGTTAAAATACTATGTTGCTTGGATAGTCTATATTTAGTCAAAACCCAATGGCGCAAATGGATGGAACTTTAATTGCAACGTCAAGTATTGAAGTGAGTGGTATTGCATCTGGGCACAGTGAAAGGTCCCCCCTACCCACCCCAGGTAGCCTGACTGTCTTCTTATGACTAAGGCCACAGCAACCCACAAGTACACTTCTTTATGCAAGAGAAGAAACATTTTGTGGACCTATAGTCTGGCAGGTGGATGTGTTTCTATTTACACAGGAAATGTCAGATTCAGTTATCTCACCATGGTGGTTCATATGTCAACACACGTGTAAGCTGATGTACAAAGACTGATGCTAACAGAGCATGTGTACAACTACCCAAGTTCCTCCAAATGTGTCCAACTTCATAGTCACTCCTGTATTTCCTTTAGGTACACCTTTCAATATCTTATTCCTTGTTATTTCTCTCAGTTAATTCACCCTCTACTTGGCATGCTTTAAATGCTCGAACCAGCTGAATCAGAGTTTAGGGGAGAGGAAATTTGCAACCCATTTTTCTTAGTGGTGCAATAAAGTCACCATTCATCCTTTTCAATATCACTCAGAAAGAAAATAAACTGTGTTGATTGATTATATCATTGATATGTCACTTTCATTACCAAATAAAAGTCCCTTCCAAAAGTTATTTGAAGTGGGTTACAACATAGAACATATACTTAAGTATTCAAAATAGAAAAGAGAAATATTTCAGTTGTGAAGGTTAAAATAGTATCCTTGGTTGTCATAAATTTGGGCCCTATGTTTCTGGGCAGTCAAGAAAAGAGAGAAACAGTAATTTATATAAAGTTTATTGTTATAATAAATAGAGCACTGCAGCTCTTCAAATTAGTCAGATTTCCTGGCACTAAATTCTGGAAGGTTTTCTCATGGGGATTTTACACAGGTAGCACTGACAACTGTCCTCAATAACATTTTCATTGCAAAAGAAAACATAGATATTAGGTCTCTCTGCAAGTATTTTGAATACCTCCATCTCTCCTTGGATTATTTTTCTTATTCATATTTCTCTCTTTGTTTCCAACAATATCATTTTTATTATTGTTGTTGTATCCTCTCTAAATTATTGTATTACATATATTTTACAAGCCACCTTAAATCTTTTTGGTGACAATGCGGGGTTTAGAAAGTAAATAAACAGAAATTTTTAATTTAGTGAAGAAGTGTTAATTCATCAGGTTTGGAAACCAATGTGTAGTTGAGACTCTTGTAACCCAAGACAAGAGTCCTGGTAATTTGTGGACTGCCACAATGTAAGTCTCGTTCTAACAACATAATAGTCAATATTCTAAATATTAGACTCCAAGGCATTATTTTGCAAACCTGAACACTTGCAAGTGAGTAACCGGTTAAAGATGAAGATTCTGACTGAGTAGTTCTGGAACTAACCAGTGGACTGAATAGTAGTAGACCTAACTAGCAGACTGGTTATGTCTGAGAGTCTGCATTTGTAACAAGTTTCATAGCACTGCTAATGCTTCCACTACCCAGACAAAACCTTGAATGACAAGGATAGGTAGCCAAATGACTAAGGTTGCACTCTCTAATCAGAACACAGGAATTCTAAAATGCTACCTAAAAGTCCATAAATCTGGGGGGCGGGGGGTGTTTCATTTTATTGAGAAAACTGTGAAAGTTAGCTAGAGAGTCTCTGCATATAAGCAGATCACTTATCTGTGAATGCTCATGGCTATATGTGAAGAAGATTCTTTGTCTCAAATCTCACACATATCTAGTCCACTTAATTGCTAATTTGGTGTTGTTTGTTTGCAATGTTTGCCTCTGCTCAACTGAGATATTACCATCTTGAGGGCAAGTACTATGTTTATATATTCCTTTGTTATCCTCAAAGTCTCCGAATCAGTAACAGTAACCATAGTTTTAGAAATGTGTTGGCTATAGTCAATCAACAACCAAAATACAGTGAAATAATCCTACTGTGGAAAGTCACAAGCAGTGCTCAGGTTTAAAAATCATTGCAATCTTACATGTCAAAACATTTTAAGGATAGAGATTGAGTAAAATCTGGAGTATATACCTGACAAAAACCATATCCTATTTGAATATCATTATTTGTGAATCCATGAGTTCATTAAACATTTCTAAAGCACTTTATTCCTTATAGTCTATTGAAGTTGACAGAAGTAAGACTGACAAATAATTAAAATCCAGAAAGAATAATAAAGACAAAGAACTGTGTTAGTTGGGGTCCTCTGAAACTAGCAAATGCAAAGATTAGATTACAGAAAAGGCTTGGGGAGCCTTCAGACAAAGATACATCCTGAACATCAGACAAGAAGGTAGGTAGAACCTTCCTAGATTGCCTGCTAGGAAGGCTCAGTGAGTCAAGGGAGTTCTTGGCCCAAAGTCAGCTCTCAGGAACAGGCTTGATTTCATAGGTTGCCAGTCTCAGTGACTGGCTGAGCCGTGCAAAAGGTAAGACCTAGGAGCAAACTCAGAAGTGGATTTCAGAGCACAGCAATTGGAGACATCAGTCAATTAATTACTCTCCTTGTACCTCTAGAAGCACATGTTCACCCTCATGGCTACTAGGACATTTTACAGATGTTGATACACATAGTATCACTATTGATACACCAATTGCATACTTTTTGACACATTCAAATGTGTGATTAGATGAAAAAAAAATTCTAAGTTGACACCCACTTAAAACAGGGAAAGTGGGATCATCATATCATGAAACATGTCTATAATAGTAAATATGTTCAATAAAACTATATGCACCCCAATGTCAGAGAAATATATTAACATGCTATGCATTAACAGTGTCTCTCATCAAGTTATATCATTTGAGATTTGTGAGTCTCTTTTAAAATTCTATAGAGATCTAGCAAAATAAACACACACCTTAAACCAAGTTAAATACTTAACTTCAAATCTTTGTTTTATCTGATTTATTCTTTAACTGCAGGGTCAATTTAATCTTTTAATTTATCTGATAGAGATATTTTGTTTGTTTTTTCATATGTTTAAAACTGTCCAGTATAATCTTTGTATGAATTTCTAATAGGCTCAACACTGGAAAAATTTAAAGTACATTTTATTGTATTCACTGTTTTTATAACAAACCCGTAATACGGGCACTATAAGGTTGGGTTGCTATCTGGTGAAAATTGGTAGCTTCATTTTTTCTGTTCATTCTGGAAGTCTTTTGTGATGAGACAATATTCTATTTTTTGGCAAAAATAATATATAATTCCACACTATCTGATCACTATTTCCCAGTTCAGTATTAAATGCACTAAGGGGCATTTTAATTTTGATTTGTTATACCAATCAAATTTTATAATCCATTTCATTTGGTTGCCTGCATTGCCATTCTGTGGCCAGCCAGGAATCAGCTTCCCCTGAGTACAGATATGATTGCCCAGTTTGATGTTCAAAAGACTTTGGATGAGCACATTCTCGATCCCTTGGATTGTCCATTCTCATGCCCAAGGAGGTACATGGCAGGTTAGGAGGGCACTGTCATAGCTAAATTGTTTGATCTCTGCTGCTGTTTCCCAAAGACACAGAAATAAAAGATACCTGTGGTTCCTCTATTATTCCATTTTGTCATGTTTTAAATGTGATGACCTAACCTTTCACATAAGCAGCAGGGAATGCTGAACCTTTGGAATTCATTTGAAAATATTCAGTTCAGAATTGGTTAATAATATAAAATTGTATGACCACAGAATTTACCATGGACCTGCAAAATATGAAATAATTTACAAGAGCAAAAGAATCTTTTTCCTCCCAAACCTGAGATGAAATTTCAAGAGAAAAATCTCTAAAATAAGATCTCAAGATATAACCGTCAGAACTGGAGAAAACTTATGTCAAAACCCAATTCTTATGGGAAGAGGTCAAACTCCAAAGCTAGTAGAAATCTGACACATTTTTCTGTGATTAGGTCATAAGAGAATGGGAGGCAGAAGCACTTTCTTGGAGTATTACATCCTTGCTATTATGGATGCTTACCATCTTTATACATAAACACACACATTTACATTACACTTACACACATGTATGGGTGTATATTTCATAACAATCACATCCAAATGAGTCTTTTCCAACATCCTGCATTTTTCATAAACATTTCAGAAGGTGAGGCATCAAAGAATCTTTTTTTAATATAATAGATATTTATTTTTGTTATTCGTATCTTTTACATTATTGTGTGTTCCCCATAAGTTACCCACCACCTGTTCACCCGTGGAGCCATCACCATAGTCCTCCGTGCTCCCCTCTTCCCCCCTCTTGAGCCCTACCCCTCCCCTCCTTCCCTGCTGAATGTCGCTTTCTTATTTGGCTCCCCTATATTCCTGTTATAAGTGAAACCATTCGATAATTTTCTCTTTCTCTCTGGCTTATTTCACTGATCATGATCCCCTCATCAAGGAATCTTAACAAGATTATAAAGCCTTCCTATTCCAAAAGACCAAGTGCAAATAGGACTCCTAAAATAATGAGACAGAAAGATAAAGAAACAAAAGAAGGTATTATTTAGGGTAACAACCCACAAATGGATTATTTCTCAAAAGAGACAGTCATATTTAACTAGCATTACTACATTTTTATAACTCATATTCGAAAGATAAAAAGAAAAAAGAAACAAAATTTAAGTTGAAGAGATTCTCAACTACAAATCAATATGATGATAACCTAATTTGTTGCATTGAATTTCATTGTCCCATACTGACATAAAATACCACATCAGCATAAGATATATTTAAGGGGCCTTTTAAATACACGCATGTAATTCCATGCATATTCCCTTAAACTTTTGAAAATAGCACATGGAATTTTTAACTGACATGGAATGATTGAGTAATAATAATAACAGCAATTGTACAACATCTACAGCAAAAAAAAAATCCCTCTTGCGAAAAATTCTTCCTCAATTTGACAACTTAGATATGGAGGGATGGTAAATATATATATAGCATATTGGTTGCTATTCCCCTTTTCACCACCATGGCATACATTGATAATCAATAGGGAGACTCTTGCAGCTAATCTCAAACTTATCTCAGAAGCCTCAATAGAGCACCAGAAGCAGCCACTGCCAGTCGATAGGATTTGGTGGGTGATTTGAAACCTATTTGCCACTGCAGACTTAAAGCATGTATTCCTTGGAATAAATACTCAATTTAGCAATTGTTTATATACCTCTTGATATTATTCTCTGTGTGTATGACAGAAAGAGAGAGAGAGAGAGAGAAAGAGAGATAGAGAACACTCCATTTACCTAAATTCATTATAAATTCTACTCTTCTAGCATATTGGCTTGACCTAACACAGTGATTGGCTCACATTTGATAATAAAAATTTTTTGAATTTTTATTTAAAAACAAAGCTTTGGGTCTACCATTAAGGTTCTCATTGTATTATGCCTACTTACTGGTGCGATTTCAGGAATATATCATGACCCAATTAACATAAAAATTTAAACTAAGACATCTAAAGGTAACTGGAATGTTTGAATTAGTATAGAAATACTGGTCCGCAATCTCCATTTGCAACTCTGAAAACACAAACTCTGAAAGATTTTTCATAACACTTGTGGCAGCAAAACCAGACTAATTTCAAGGAATTTATTTTCAACCTTTATTTACCTCACTCAGTGTGAATATTCATGCATTGCAATGCAGGAATATGAGAGTATTTGATTATAAGGTGCTGCCCCAGACCCACGTGGAGGTATTGTGAAGTCTGCAGTACATACACCATATTGCCTTTCTAAAATAACATCGCTGAAGACAGAAATGCATCTGCCTCAGCAACTTTGGTTAAGGGATTGCAGACTTGCATGTGTAGACATCCTACAACTGATCTAATTCATAAATGACCTATATCACTTAGTATAATTAAATAATTTTTAAGGGAGAGACATTTGGAGAAGACAATGCTAAACAAATCAACTTTTCTGCCACAGCAGATCTTTTGATATTATGAACTGTTGAGATGATGAATCTGATCTGTTGATCCCTTTACATGGATAACGTATTTCCCATCATTTTTGTTTAAAGTGGGAATTCCACACTCCCTCTACTGGATTTTCAGAATAAATCCCATATTAAAGGTTGATTAAATCACACTAGAATTTCACTTGACCCATAGCATTTTTAAACATATATCATAAAGCATTGTATCACAGTAGGTTTCCCTTGTTAATATTCCCTTGATGACCTGAGTTCATTGAAAATTCTAATATATACATAGGAAAGAAAAGTATTTTCATGAATTGTTTTTAATGTTATAAATATTAAAGGAAACTGATTTGAGCCTTACAAAATGCCAAAGAAGAAAAAGAATCAAAAACACGATTTTCTACTTTAAAAAAATTCAAAAGTTGTATGCGAATAATATACAAAGATATTAACAGGGTCCCTTTATGCTTGCAGTACCATTCACTCTGCCTTTCCAAATGGCTCCCTTTTTGTGTAAGTTTGCCACCTCCTAGCAATGCAGTTTATTGTCATTTGTGATGGGGAACAGACCTGTTTGTGCTGTCACAATGGCCAATAAAACTGAACTGGAGACTCTTCATTTTAAACTTAAAATAAATAACTAGATTTCATTTAAACCTCCCTGTGTGAAGTGCTGCAATTTTCTCATAGTTTTCACTTTAGCTGCTTTTAATGCCCAACTACTTAGGAATCACAAGAGTGTTGGAGTGTTTAGTGACTCTGATCCTCCCATCAGTAAACTGATCCGGTGATAAAATGAAAAGGGCCTTGTACTATTTGCATTTTTACACAGTTTAGTCACAGATCACAAAATAAATTAGCAAATTGAGCAACAAGGCCTCCCATTTGCAAAACCTCAACGTTCGAAGTAATCATCTATGCTTAAATTGACAAATCCCTAAAAATGTAATAATTTCCTTGTAAACTAAGAAAATAACAGTGCTAACCGCATCCATTTAGAACCCTTTCAATCCAAAGGCCCAGGGCTGTCTTTGAATTTGTAATTAAAAACAAGAAATAAATAGGTTGTATAGGAGAGTTTTCTTGACATCCTCCCCTCCTTGAAATATTTAGGACACACAAGAAAAGGATTTGGATAACCTTGCAGATTGATCATGTACATTCAAAGTTCAACGATCACTGAGTAATGTTATGTGTAAGGTCTCTTAAACTATGACAGGACCTGGCTTAGATCTTTTGACCAATGTGAGAGCCCAAACAGGTTTCCTCCCCAACCCCAAGATGAAAAACTCCAATGCTTAGAAATAGCAAATCTATGCCAAATAGCACAAAACTTTCAAGCTCAAAATATGATTGCTCTCCAAGAGAGGGTGGGAGTGACTCATAATGACACTAACTCACATTCTCAGTTCAGAGTAGAAAATTTGGTCACAGACTTTAAAGCAAAGACTGTATTACTGAGAAATATCCGAGAGAGTTCCTGTTCTTGCAGTGCTCTGTGCAAGGTTTCATCTTCAGCATCCTCCCTCCAGGAAATACTTAACTTTGCTGTCTTAAGGAAAAATAAAGAAGTCCCCACCACTAAGATTTTTAACTGGCATCGGGAAATTTAGGCCGGTGCAACCTGTAACCAGAGCCCTGAAACTTCAGTTCTTTCTTAAAGAAAGGTCTCCTGAGTAGAATCAACTCCAGACCACTGTGGTAAGAAGCCCACACCAAGGCTTTGGACCACCTCAGTTGAGTTAAATATAATATTCAGTAGCAACAAGTAGAAAAGCGCTCAGTTTGCCCCCAGGATAGGTAATGTCTTTATCAACATCTCTGCAAAATGAAATTCACAACTTTGAGTCTTTAATAATGGGATCAGATAACCAATGGTAAGTGATAGGAAAAGGAAGTGAAACAAAAAGCGGGAAAGGCCAATATCATACTATATGACTTTGGAATGTTCAAGTTATTCTATTTCAACCCAATTCACTCTACACTAGTAGCAAGCCAACAATTCACTGTATACCTTCATAACTGAAATCCAAACATCAGGCAAACTATTTTGCTTTTACTGTGCTTAATTTCTACCAAGAGTTCTGAATTATCAAACATGCCATGGGGAACAAGGTGCATGATAAAAAAAAGTACATAACACAAAGGCTGCCATCAGCCCAAATGACCATAAGTCACTCATGGTTTTATAGGTAATTACTTTGTTTTAACAACCACAGGTTTAAAATAAGATGTATTGTTGATTTTTTTAAGCAAACTAATAAATAAATCAAAGCACCAATGTAACCCAAGAATATATTCTTGTTTGATGAGATATTTCTTTATATATCATAAAAATAAAGATGAAAAGCTACTGTTCCTGCAGTTTGAAACACATTGCTTCTGAAAGAGTAATATGATTCTACAGTACCTCCACCAAAGGGTTCAAAAAAGAATACACAAAACATTCCTAACCGATTCATCGTAACACATTCCTTCCTGATGGTAATCTCATTTCTACACTGTGATACTCCTCAATAATAGTGGTCATCTAAGAACCGTTAATCCTTTTAGCAAGCACTAATAATTATGCATTAGTACAAATAACATTAAAGCCTTTTTTCAAATAATTACATATATAATGGATGTGTCTTTTAAAAGTTGTTTACAGCTAATTAACCAATGAATAATTGTTTTCTCTTACTGAAACAGGGAAAGCTTATCTTGGAGTCACAGTTAAAAATGCTTTTTTCCAGTTTTACAGATGTTGTGAGCAATTAAAACTGTTTAAACACTATTAAAAAGAAATTCTTGTATTTAAGGGCTTACTCATCCCAGTTGTTGCAGTTTCTCAGCTTCTGCATCTTTTAAAAATCATTTCCAGTTTGAAAGGGCACTGGTGGCCCAAAGACAGCAGACCTTTTCTAAACAGTTCAGACCCTTTAGTATCGCAACCCATGTGCTCATTGCTATATGACTAGCTTAATTGTGGGCTGTAATAAAGGTCATAATTAATATCCCAACACAGACACTAACAAACAATTTTAAATTGCCAGCATAATCAAATGATGCAAACATCTATGAGCTACAAAAGTTCATTGCCGCAACTGACAATTTCTTAATTGTATTCAGTCATTCATGGAAATTTTATTAACATCGAACTGATGTATCCTGCCCTTACTCTGTCACAACACCAGGGATCTAATTTCATTATTTTCCACAAGATTTGCTTGACTACTGCCATGATTCTAATATTGCTTTAGTCCAGATGTTTATGCTATTTAAATTAGGAAGAAAAGGCTTTTGGGTAAACACAATTAAAGAAGTTTTTTTTCAAATTTAGTTTAACAAACTTCTTTTAATTAATGCATATAGCTGCAATGTTAAGGCTTTTTCACTGGTTTTATGTTCATTTCCTACTGTGTGTAACATACATTGAGTGTACAACTACAACTAAATATAACCACCTCTTAATTTTTCACTTATATCTGAGTAGTCATCAAAGTGAGAAATATAAGCATACGGCTGTACTGTTAACTTTAATTATTCTCATGTGTATGTACACACAACTTGCATGTGTGCATACTTGCATATCACAAATATAATGGAATACCTACATTTAGGAAAAGATTCCCAGTTTCTCTGACATTTGGTCACCTTCAGAATCCCTTTTTTTGTAAAATAACCCCAGAGTAGTAAGTGTCTTTACTACTACCACCCTTCCCCAGTATCCTCTAAAATTGAATGGTATCTCAGTACATTGAAAAGCATTTAAAAGGCAAAAACAACAAAACTCTGTTAATGGATTGCTAGGGCAATTTATTTAGAATGCATATGTCTATTATATAGCTGAGTTCTAACAAATATGATCTTTGTAATCTTAAGCAATCATTTTCTTTCTCTGATTTCCTCATTTAAGTTATTATAAAACCTCAGAATTACTGGCATTTGTTCAGTACTAGAAAGGCAATAAATTTGTATCTTTTTTTGGAAAAAGTGTTACAGGTCCAAATGCCAATGGATACTTAATAGATATGGTTGCACATCAATTGTTAGAACAACATTATTTAAAAACATTGGGTAACTATTAAACTGACTTTGAAGGAATGGCATCTCCTATTTAATAATGTCTATGGACATTATAAAATACATTATGAAGTCTTAGCACTTTCAACATTTTTTAAATCAAAGAATTAGTCTTCAGTTTAGGCAATCTGAAGAAACCACAGTGTTTTCATCTAAAACAAAACCTCAGATACTTTAAAATGATCTGTGAGGATGCCAGTGACAAGAATTTCAAACTTACCTTGTTTTAATATCTTATTTCAATTCTGATATCAGCACAATCAATTATACAACTTCAACTGACTGATGAAACTCC
>PVIJ01001405.1:130000-201688 GCA_004024925.1 Scalopus aquaticus
AGTCTGTCCCTCGTCTCTTCACATGTGTGACAGTGCTACTGTGGTTGAACCCCACAGAAACACAGAGAGATTGACCAACCAAAGAAAGGAAAGAAAACACCTTCTCAAACTGAGAACAAATAGATTTTAATTTTTAAAAATGGAAGAGCAGTGTCTAAGAGTTAGCATAGGTCAACCAAGTAATAAGATCATTTGTTCCACAAAAACAAAAAGTCGGACTTGCCATCTACAAAAGGGAAGCCTTTTCTTTCTTCATCCACAACTCATTAACAGTTGTTTTTATCAGTTCTTACTATTTGTGGTGAATAGTTTTCAAAGGTGTCCTTTTCCCTCCCTCCACCCCATCACAAACACACACACACACACACTCCTCTGATTTTTAGCTAGCTGTTTACCAGGTGAAACATACAGCAGAACTAAACAATACCATGGACACTATCTCTATTCATTACCAATTAATAGGTAATGAATGTAACTTACCCAAAAGGTGCTCAATGAAACAGAACAGTATAGGAAATCTATCTGAACTCCTGCTTAGGAAACCCATACATATGCTAAAGGATCCATGGATGCTCCAGACCAAAATTTCATCCCAATTTCTTTTTCACCTTCTATACAGTGAAATACCATTTTTTGGTTTTCAAAATTAAAACACTATCGAAAGACAGAAATCTCCCGAACTTTATGAAACATAAATAGTGTGGGGGGAGATGTTTAAATGAAAGAAAAACAAACGTAGACATGTCTGTTAATAAACTATAGCTATTGAGGAAGGGACTAGAATATTATCATATGTCTTATGTATGTAGAGTTCACTAACTACACTATCCTCTTGAGTGATGGTTTTATCCTTCCCTTTTGTTGGTGACCCTACCTGGAGATATCCTGAAGAAAGATTTGACTCAGAGAGTACACAGAGGTTTTTCAGTTTCATATAGTCACTGGACTCTGTTAAAAACTAATACAGAACAGATATCCAAGTCACTAGAAATTATATCAATTATAGTGCCTGAACTTGACGTATGTTTCCAAGAGTAATCCACTCCACCCAACATTCATCCAAAATTATGTATATAGCACCTGCTTCATAATTGACATGTCAATCCCAGAGCCCACATTTACATGATATGTTGGTTGGTGCTATCTGATGGTAATTGTGAATATCCTACTTTACATCATGACCCATCAGGGAGAAATTTGGCAAGAAGGAGGCAAGGTTATTTCATTTTAACCTCAGATTCATAAAGGGGATCAAATTTAGAACAAAAGTCAGAGAGAAACAGTGTCAAAATTGAGAGAAGAGCACAAGGGACTATTGTGATGTTTCACAGGTGAATTGGTGGTGGGAATTTTATGGGGAATACACAATAATGTAAAAGATATAAATTAAAAATATATATTAAGAAAAAGGAAATGATACTCATTATACCATGTTCAACGATTGTTCCATTATGGACTAAGGTAATGATAGAGTTGAGTATTATTTTCCTCTTCCAAGAACTCAGAAAACTTCACTTCTCAGCTCCCCTGCAATTAGACAAAACATATGGCAAGATCCAAAAGATGAAAAGTGGGCTAAAGTAATATATTTTACCTTTGAATTCTCCAGTATCCTTCTTTATCTACCTCATAGAAGAATGACGTGTGTCCCTGATAATAAAGTAATGGGGAAAAAAAAGCATTAATCAGCCTAGACTGCTGAGTCACTACTTGGTCTCCTTGAGAATCATCTAGATCTACAGTGAGAAAAAAAAAAAAACCTGTCTTTTTTAAAAACCAAATGTAAGGGCTATTTGTTGTTGCAGCACACCTTGGCTTATCTAGAACATAGGCTTTAGGATTTAATATTGAATAAATTCTCTGTTTGTAATTTCAAAACCATAATTTTGTGGAATTGTCAAGGGTGTTTGGTGGTTTATACTGATGTGGGAGAAGTGATAGTAAAAGTTAATGTTTACTTGTAAACATTTAACATGTAGATTTTCAAGTGCAATATTTGAAAAACTGCAATCTGGGGACCCTAATTTGGTATGTCATCTTTTTCTTCTATTATAATTTCTTCTCAAGATAAGAATCCTGAATCTGGGACTTCCTGGTGGCGCAGCGGTTGAGTGCTGTGCTGTGGAGCTGTCGGCAGTGCGCGATGCGAGTTCGACGCCCAGCCAGGGAGATTCCCACATGGTGCGGCAGACCTCTTCTGCCTCGCCCACTGCTCCCCTCAGCAGTGTATTTCTGATCTGCCTGTTCTGCTCCCCGCTCTGTCTCTGGTGAACCCTCTCGCCGCCCCACGCCTCTGGCCTGTACTCCAGCTTGTATGTATAAATAAATAAATCTTTAAAAAAAAAAAAAAGAATCCTGAACCTTCCTCCAAGTCTAGGAAACTTTGGGAAAGTCTCAGAGAAACAGTTTTTTACTTAATTTCCTACAAATATAAGAAAAAGCTGTAGTAGGAAAGCAATAAGTCACTGAAATGGTTGTCACAGAATACAGAGCATAGCCTCAAATTTGATTAAAGGTTGCTGATCAGTTATAGCTTCAATTTTTTTATTCATATGTGGGAGACAAGAGTAGCCTGTCTGTCCTATTAGAACCACTATGGTTAAAGATTCAAAGGATATCTAGAAAATAATATTCATATATGCAGTTTCCAACTCCAGACCCAGAAATAGAAATAATGGCTATCAATTTCATCAAAAATACTATAAAATATGTCATAATTCACTAGGTCAGTTTTCAGCACTCAATCCAGAGTAGAAGTGCCGCACTGGCTTCATAGGACAACTTTTTAACCCAGAAATGAAATGAGTAAACTTTATTGTAGGAAAATGTGCCAGAGGTGATGAACTACTCACTCTCTATCCATCCCCCCCTTTTTGTTATCTATAATAATCTTGCATTTATTTATGGAAGCAATGTGTTCAGCTAATAGATTCCATTTCCGTATACTTTGAACCTAGATGTGATTATGTGGGTATGTTTTAGCCAATGAAAAGTTAACAGAGAAAATTCTTTAATGAGTTGGCAGTCAACTGGGAATCCTTTTTTGAATCTCCTTTTTTCCTTCCTACCTGGATATGACTGCTAGAGATTCAGTCACAATCTTTCTACTGACTGGTGATAAAAATGGTAGAACATAAACATAAAAGGAACTCAGGCTCCTGACACCCCCAGGAAGTCAGCCTGCCTGCTCTGAACTCCCCTCTTACAGGATTCCATTACTTGAGAGGAAATGTTCTAACTAATTAGGCCACAGACTCTCCCATCTCCATTACTAGCTGGAGAACATAGTTCCTAGCTGACAGAGCAGTGTCAGAGGCAATCCCAAAGATCAGGGCCGTGAGAGTCTGGAGCTGAGATAACTGCCCGATGCTGTCAAGTACTTGCAAGCCTCATCAGAGGAATTTCTGACCAAATCTCTGCTTCAAGCATTGGATGAAAACCTCAGAAGACAGTTTGGCATAGTGGTCAAGAGTATGGTCTTTGGAGTATGACCATCCCAGGCTTGAAACCCAGTTCTGCTACCTATTAGCTATGGCCTTGGCAAGTTATATAACAACTTTGAGCTGTCATTTTCTTAAGTATAAAGTGAAGACTAATAAGAGTTCTTCACCCATCCCATGTTCTAAGAATTAAATGAGAAATGAAATGAGCATATCACCTGGCCCACAATAAAACACAAAGAACTCTCAGTGAAGTCCATCCTCTACAAAGGATTCCTGTTATTCAATAGACCGTTATAGGTTATTTCCAGTCTCTTCAAGAGTGTCATGAATGTGTGGTATTTTATAAGTCAATATCATTCTCAATACAGAAGATTATATGTATCCTAGAGGCACTTGAATATCCATCTGGGCTTCCTGTCCACCTTGCTCCCAGGAAGCAAGGCCCAAGCCCAGCTTAGAACATTACATTAACATTAACTATCAGATCAAGTGATGGACATGGGAAAAGCTATATTTATCTT
Organism: Scalopus aquaticus; assembly: GCA_004024925.1. Classification (NCBI taxonomy): domain Eukaryota; kingdom Metazoa; phylum Chordata; class Mammalia; order Eulipotyphla; family Talpidae; genus Scalopus; species Scalopus aquaticus. The sequence goes on from PVIJ01001405.1 coordinate 133,965, forward strand.
GGTGAAAAAGAGAGTCAACCTTGATAATTCAAGTAATGCAAGCTCACAGCATGGATAACTTGAGAACACCAAATAGTCATTATCTTTATCTCCATCATCACAGAAATATAAATAGAAACAGGAAGATAAATAGATGAATGTTTCATATTTCTAGATGGCATTCAACAGAAAGTATATATCGTTGGATATAAGTAAATGCAAATTTTCTGTAACTTTGAAATTACATCAAAATAAAAAGGTAAAAGAAGAAAAAATCAAGTAAAAGACTTAGGTCTCCTCATCTGCTATAAATCATTCAATAACCACTCAAGTCCTGCTTCTGTGATAAAGCTGTCAGATACAAAGCTCTCTTTGTACTTCCAGACTCTCCCAGTCCTGGGTCTTACTGCTTTAAGATCACAAGAGGCCAGTGTGCAATTAATAAATTCTGAAAGAATAAAATGCAAATGTAGAGGCCACCTCACTAGGCTTCCTGCTTCGTAAAAATCTTTCACCCCAACTCTAGAATGTTCTAGCTGTTCTTCTGTTTAAACTCTATCAAGATTTCCACTTTGCTGAAACAACCCAAATTCCCAAAAGTTGATGAATGGATCAAGATGTGGTACATACACAAAATGGAATACTATTCAGCAATCAAAAATGATAAACAGCAACATGGATAGAGCTAGAAGGGATCATGCTAAGTGAAATAAGCCAAAAGAAAAAAGAAAAATATTGAAGGGTTTCACTTATAGGAGTAATATAGGGGAGCCAAACGAGAGATTTGGAGGAGAAAACAGCACACAAAACAAAAACAAAAACAAAAACTAGCAGGCAACCAAAAATAAAAGACATTCCACAGGGTTGGGGGAGGAATAGGGACCAAAACAGGGGAGAAAAGAGCACAAGGGACGATGGTGATGGTTCACAGGTAACTTGGTGGTGGAAAACTTACAGGGAATACACAATAATGTAAAGGATATAAATATATAAAAAAAAAAGGGTCTTCCCTGGTGGCACAATGGGTTAAGTCACAGCACTATGAAACTATCCAGAGCCACTGCAGCATGAGTTCAATTCTCGGTCAGTCAGCTTCTCACATGGCGCAGCAGACCTCTCCTGCCTTGCCCACTGCTCTCCTCAGCAGTGTACTTCAGTAGATCTGTCTGTTCTGCTCCCCATTCTGTCTCTGGTGAATCCTCTCACCACCCCACACCTCTGGCCTACACCCCAGTTTGTATACATGAATAAATAAATCTTTTAAAAATAAATTAATTAATTAAAAAAATAAATAAAAGAAAAACCTTAAAAAAAAAAGAAAAAAATTTCCAGGACAATTCTTTCATAAAGAACTGACTCAAAATTCCAACAGATAAAATAAAATGTAACTGGCCTGGTAGAGGTGAGGAAAACAGGCCTAGAGCTCTATATATCAGCTTTCTTTTGTTTAACATCCTCTATCCTATTGTCCCTAATTTATTCCAGAGGACACAGCTGCAAAACCATTGGTTTAAACACTAAATTTTAAATCTTTGCTTTTCATCACTTACCTCCAGCCCTCGCTTCCAAATATAAAAAGCAAACAAAGTAAACATGAGCCACGAGGAGTTGCCCACAATTCCTTTGCTTGCACCCTTTGCTTATTTTTGTCCTTTTTATGAAGAATTCTGTTCTCCATCTGGCTGCCTAGTAAAGGTTAATCCACTACTGAAATTCCAGCCCTTCATCTGTGAAGTCTTTTCTGAGGAGTACTACCACATAGGTCTCCTTTCCTCTGGGTTCTCAGTGTTTTATGTGTGCCTATCTCTTTAGCTTTTACCATACCATATCATAATCACATACATGCTCCATCCCCATAATTCCCACTGGATGGTATTTCTCAAGTGCATCCTGTGTTTTATTGCATCTTCGCTTTCCAGGTGCCTATTGAAGAATCTGGTATAAGTTTTTTGAAAGTTGCTTTATGCCACTTTGCTTTTATGAAAGGACTACATTAGTACTGGTTTTGGTAACAGAAAGAAATCCCAAGAGGATTTCCACTTTTCCAACAAAAGGCAAAATGTGAACATGGAATTTACCATTTGTTTTGCCACAGCCGTTCTCAAGGCAGTGTGCACCCAGAACAGGGGGAGTGGTGTTATCAAGCTCCTCCTTCAGAACTGCTCTATACATACCATATATTATCATAGCATTACTGCTTGCACTCTTTGTATCATTTTAGGATTCATGTGCTATTGGGTCTGATTTGGTTGGTTTTTTTTTTTTGTTTTTTTTTTTTTTTGGTTATTTGGGAATGCTTGACATTTTTTCTACATAAATTCATGATAATTTGCCATTTCATATTTCAAAAGGTTTCATAGGCTCACTATATGTTTGGGTAGAGGGAAGCTGTTTATAGTAGATACTTAATAAGTCATTGTTAAATGAATGACTAAAGAAATTAATATATTATCACACAGATTATTGCATGTTGTTTGCAATTTGTTTTCTTAGTCTGTTTTTTCTTCATAAGCATATAATAAGTTATATGAAACAGGGACCAGCTCTCATATTTTTCTTACTTTTACCTTAACACAATACAAAAACTATGGATACATTAATAAAATGCTTTCTAACTGAAATACATTACATTTGAGATAGTTGGCATTGTGTTAACAAATACATATATGGCTTTCAGCACATGGCAAGTTGTACTAACATCAAACAAACATGCAATGGAAATAAAACATTTGCATTCTCTCCCAGAGACAAGAAAAATATATTTTTGGTAGCAAGAACTCATTTTGAAAATAAATGTGGCATTTAAATGTCATACAAATTTGAGAACTTAAGAGTTTTGGGACATTAGATGTTTTTAAAGTGACTGTGTTATTTCATAGTTCAAGAAGCCAAAACACGAAAGAGCTAAGTATAGTCACATTGGTACTGCAGACTTTAAAAAAGGTGATTTCAAAGTGTTACATGGAAAGATAAGCAAAGCCAGAGGCTCATAAAAGCAAAAGCTGCTCAAGACAATAGGGAGATTTTCAAAAATGAATTTCTGACAATATAGAAGAGAGTGGTATCTAAGCAGGTCAGGTGGCAGCACAGGGGGCAACCTGACAAGTGCAGATTCTGTAAAGGTGCACACAATAGATTAAAGGAGGGTAAATCGCCAATGGTGAGGCGAGTACTCTCCAGGGAGGAACAGTATCATTTGAGTAGAAAACCCAAACGAGTGGAAACTTGTGAGAAACACTAATGACAACACAGCCTTTTAAAGCTATATCTAGAGCATGAGGAAGATGAAAATGTCAGAAGGTGTATGTGGGGCAGAGGGTATAAAATAACTGCTGAAAGTAAAGCCATTCAACTCTTTTTGCTTTCTCTGTCCGAGAGTCATTTTTTCTTTTAATATAAAAGGGTAAACATGTAAGAGGAACAGTGAGGCACAACCTCCAAGCCAGTAGGAGGAGCTTACAGCCAACTTGATGGTAGAAGCTGCAGCTTTCGCAGCTCCACCCCATGATTCCTGACGGGGCTAATGGGATACAAGGGCAGAGCTGGGGTTTTGACAGTTTTAAAACATCTGGCACTCTGGCAATTGAGGGGCTGGGGCTTCAGCAGTTGACTGGCTCACAAGGAGAGATGTATGTGGAGATGCTAGAGTTGTGACTTCAGCTCTGACCTTGGTATCTGCTCAGGAGACACTACCTCCAGGGCACCAGTCAGCAATTGGCCACATGCCAGCCTGTGAATTCAACACCCTCCCGCTTTCACTCTCACTTTCCCCTCTCCCTTGTCTATGTAAATAAATCCTGTTGTTTCTCGCCATGTGTTTGCTTTTGGGTCATGTCCTGCATTCTTAAGGGTGCAGATGAGGACCCACCAATCAGGTCATCCCCTTCCCCTCAGGTTTCCTCCATTCCAAACACACTAAGAGAGATACAGAAAGTATGGAGTAGGTGGAAAGATGAGTGACAGGAGAGTTAGTAAAATGGAGATTGTAAATAACTTTATGGTTCATGGGAAAAGTCTTGCTCAGGATACTGAAGGAACTCATGATTGGTATTTTGACACCTTTTAGGAGAGTGCTAAAAATCTGAAAAGGAAAAGATCTTCAATGTGATAGAAGTTCTACAGTGATGGGTTCTAGAACTTTTCTATTAGCCTTGTCCAGCATTAGTAATTTTAATAAAACATGTAAATGACAGTTATTGAATATTTGAGGGTTCACAGCCGAGAAAACTAATCTATCAGATGGCACAACAGGGGTCTGAAAAATATACCAGTGTATTGTAATAATTGCTTGAATCAAGTAAGATTCAATTTAATAGGAAGTAAAGTCTTCTGTTGAATAAAAAAAGAATTATTACAAAAAATAAAATATTTGGAAATGTGATCTAGAAGTGATGGTCTAACGAAAAGCATTTAAAAGTCTTAGTTAGCTGTAAGCTCCATGTGCATCAATAATCTTGAAATGACTGCCAAAAATATTAATTTAATCTTAAGCAGCATGAATAGGAGCAAAATTCCAATAATAAGGATAATGGTCCCACTCTACTATTAAAAATATGGCCTAAAATATTTTACTCATATCTGAGAACTATATTTAAGATGATACATCAGTCACTGAAATACATTCAAGAAAGAGCTATCAAATAGTGTGGAAATTCAAAATCATATGTTATATATAACTGAAGGAGCTCATGGCCCTTTATCTATAAGAGGGAGACTTACAAAGGAGATTAATACACTGTCTTCAAGTATTTGCAAGCTTCTAAGATCAAATTTGTATTGGACATATCCTACATGAGTAAAAGTGAAAGGGAAGTAGTGTCTACCTAAAAAAATAGTTCCCCAATTTTTTAATCTTTTTTATCCCAGAATCTTTATATTCAACAAATATTGAAGACACCCACTTATGTGGGTTAATCTATTGTTAACTATATTTAAAACTAAAGATGAAAAATAAATATATTTCTTAATTCATTTTTAAATAATAGTAAATCTAATACATTTAAGCATAAATAACAGTTTGAATGAAAAATAGCTATAATCTAAAAAAATTAATAGGAAGAATGGCAATGTTTTTCAAATCTCTTTAATGTCTAGCTCATTAAGTGTCCAGTTGTATTCATATTTACTTGTACATTCTGCCTATTATGCTGCCACGTGTTACGTTGCCACCAAAAACTCCCCCGGTGCTCTTCTGGGAGGATGAGAATGAAAAGGTCAAGTAATGTCTAAATGTTATCCTGAACATAGTTTTGACCATGAAAGAACCGCCAGACTCCCTAGATGACATTTGAACTGCTGGCCTAGTATAAGGAGAAAATATTAATAATTCAAATTATTAATTCATTTATTTAAGGAATGGATTGATTTAAATTATTAACCCACAAAATTAGGCAGATCCACAAGATTAGGTAGATCATTTCAAGAGACAAGTTCTAAGTTCCTGGAGTTATTGAAGGAAAAGCTGGATCATCTCTTCAAGAATTTCATGTGTTAGGGAGTATACTAAACCACTCTCCCTTCTGAGTCTAGCACCATCTTTCTATGGCAATGTTAGAAATCATGTTCCCATAGATACTTGTTACTAAAGAAAGTATCATTTAAAAGCTACCCATGTCTTTCAAATAAGCATAGTTATAGAGTTGCTGGAATATGTAGAGGTCTGTGGATCAATTTCTCATAGACTCAGAATTCCCTATGCAATATTTCTGAGATGTTGGGACCTCACTATGAAACTATCTGCAGCCACTGCAGCATGAGTTCCATCCCCAGCCAGAGAGCTTCCCACATGGCACAGCAGACCTCTCCTGCCTCCCCCACTGCTCCCTTCAGCAGTGTATTTCAGTAGACCTTCCTGTTCTGCTCCCCGCTCCATCTCTGGTGAATCCTCTCACCACCCCACAACTCTGGCCTATACCCCAACTCTTGTATGCATAAATAAATAAATAAATCTTAAAATATTTCTGAGAGGTTGTCTAAGATTGGATTGAACCCCTTGGTGATAAACACCTATTTCAAGAGATTCAACTACTTCCATTCTTTAAATGTTACAGATTCTTTCATTTCCCTGGAAATTTCCCTCTTCTACCATTTTGAAAGATTGCCCACTAGAACAATGTAAAAATTACTTTTCCTTCTTCTACATGACAGTCCTTCAAATATTTGAATACAATGATTTTATATTTAGATGTCATTTTAATGAATAGGTTATGCTTTTTTGTGAAATAAATATGATCTTGTTGATAGTTTAGGCTGTAATCTTATAACAAGTTACTCAAAAAGCTGTTCCCCAAAATGCATTTTAAATAAAATATGACATGTTACCAGGATATTATGAACCTTTCTCTCTAAAGTTTTTTTTTAAATAGTTCCGTTAAAATATGAGGTAGTGTTTCAAAGGAACTCTATAAATCACCCAGTTCCCTCTTTACATGAACGATTAATTTACAAGTCTGAAGTTGACTTGTTGAAGGTATTTTTTTAATCTATATCAAGATGGAGTTTTCAACCTGATTTATAGTAGATTAATCAAGATAGAATACAAAGTGATTTTGTGCTTTGTGAAGTTACACTGTATGAAATCTGATTCAGGTTACTGAACTGATTATTAATGAAAGAAATATGTATTATGTATCATAACCTGGAGTCAAAATCTGTTTATGTTTGAGCTGACCCATCAGTCACAAGTGAACTTCCCCACCTACTTCCCACCCTGGTAATAAGGGAACAAACTGATCACCAACAGCCTAAGTGCTCAGAAAACGTGCATTCTAGTAAAGCTGTGCTGATCAGCATTCATATTCATGGATGCTCAGTTCACACAAAATTAAATACTAACCCTCTGCATCCACTCCCAGAAATAAATGTGGAAGGGGTGAGTGATTAGTCTCTGTGGCTGACTGGGTTTGGAACCACATCTCAACTACTAGCTACTCAGCTATTCAACTACTATAATGCAAACCTCCATCCTCTTATTGTATCTAACAGATTCCTCATTTTTTCTTGAGTCTTAGCTATAGAACCCAAATTTTGTGTACCACTTTGGGGCCTTCATAATAACAATGTGGAACAAGGCCAGTTTTACAGAATAGGAAATATCTACTACTGTCCAAAGTTAAGGGTGTGTTTGTGTGTTATTTGAACTTCTGAGATCATGAAGAATGATATACCATGGGGAGGATATTTATTTTCCTTTTTGTTGTTTTCTATCAGCAAGAAGGGCAAAGTGAAAGAACTTCAGACTGCTGCTTTCTCTAAACTTAGTCCACTTGAGAACTAAGCAAATCCATCTCTTCCATGGATGGCTGCAAATAATACCTACCTTCCTGTCCATGAGCCACTAGAATCCTATTGTCTTTTTATATTTTTAAGGTAAGTCTTTAATCTTTTCATGATCACCTCTGTCATCTACCGTAAAAGCCTCCCCCCTCCTTTCAGTATTATTATTATTGAGGTAAAATGTACATATTGTTAAGTGCACATATCTTAAAAATATAATTGATTTTGATAAATGTATACATCCATGTAACCACTACCCTAATCAAGATATAGATTTCCATTTTTTTCATTTCTCTTCCCAATCACTTCGCCCATTGTTTTAGCTGTTCTTAACTTCATGTAATAGACCATATGCTATCATGTCTGACTTCTTTCACTCAGTACAATGTTTATGCATGTTATTGAATGTATCGGTATTTCTCTCCTTTTTACTGTTGATATTTCATTGTCTGAATATACTGTAATTACCTCATCTCTTATTCATGGGCATTTGGTTGCTTTAGTTTGGGCTACTACGAATAAAGCTACTTTAAATTTTACTATACAAGTCATTTTGTAGATGTAAGTTTACATTTCTATGTAGGTGTAGTGCTGTTAGGTTATAGTCATGTCTAAGTTTAATCTTACAGGAATCTCCTGTTTGTCAGAGAGTTGCTTTTTAAAATTGTATTTATAGAGGTAAACTTGGGTCACAAACTGCATATGTTTTAGGGAAATAGGTTCATCTTCTACAAATATATGTTACCACACCTCGCCCACCACCAAAGCCCCCATAACCCTCCACCATGGTTTCAATTATTCCATCTCTTCACCAAGATTTGGTATTGGGAACCTTCCATCCACTGCCCTGTTTTAGGGGTAGTTGCTATTAAATCAAGTTTCTTACATTAAGTTAACTCAGATTTTTAATCCTCAGTGGTTATCTAAAAAATTGTTTTGACATTCCCACCAAAATTAGTTTTCCAAAATTTCATCAGAAATAAATGAGTTTTGCTGATTTATAGTGTTTTTAACCACTCGCCATACCCTTTCACCCTGCCCCATATGTGCTTTTTCAAAAGCTAGTTCTCATTAGATAAAGTTCCTTGCACTATATTTCGTTAAAGTTCTTAATCAGTTTTTATGATTCAAAAAAATGTCAAATAAAATATTCTCAAGGGTGAGTAAATTATTGTCCATGCTGCAGGTAAAATTTTTAAATTCCGTCTTCAATATAATCTTCCCAAAGCCTGAAATTTCAGGATTGGAATTTCAAGGGGTGTGCACTTAATAGGGAACAGAGTCAAAATTAGAACCTTCTCCTCATCCAACAACATTATCACAATTTCACTTTTGACTTTGTTTTTGGTTTAAACAGCAGTTGACATCTACCTTTAGGGACAGACTTAAGTCCAACTTGCCTTTATGTGATTTTCTTCTCTGAAAGTTCATATCAAGGGGTTTATTATAAATATTTACATCTATTCTTATCTTGTATTTATTTTGTAGCACTTTCAGAAAATATTGAAAGTATTTTCTGAGATAGTAATACATCCTTGGTCAACCTTGAAGTAGGAAAGAATACTTTCCCTATTATAAATGGAAATAAAATTCAAAGACTTAAGCAATGCAAAATCAATGAAACAAAACTCAGATTTCCTTACTCGGAAGTGTGCCACCAAAGCTTCTGATCATTTCATTCACTAAATGTTCACAATTTTTTCGTGTTTTGTTATGTTTGATTTTTGAAATGTAAAGTTGACCCAACTTCTTACCACAGCACATTTATTCCTGAAGAGCTTTCACACGGAATGGTTATTAGTGTGAAGGAGACCTGGCATAAATTGCTTTTTAATCACAGTGCTTCTGATGCCCAAGCATCCCACACCTGCCCTGAGCGCTCCCTGCTCCAGATCTCTGAGGATGACTTCACCTCAGGTTTCCTTTCTGTGCTGTGTGCTGTGTGTGTGTGTGTGTGTGTGTGTGTGTGTGTGTGTGTGTGTGAGTTTATGGTAACCAAGCAGGCAAATGATGGATTTATTATAGATTTGTGTCAAAATCAGTCATCTTTAAAAATTGAAAAATCAGTTTTTAAAATCTCCTATAATACTAAGAACACTTGATTTGCTATAAATCAAAGAGTTTAACACATTAAATGGGAGAAATAGGGAAAGTTAAAATTACTAATAGTAAATTCTACATAGCCTTTTGGAGTAAATAGACAGGATTTATTTTTATGTTATGAAAAACTGGGTGACTTGAAAACGCAGTTGTGTTCCATTATATCATTTTTCTTACACTATCATCTCACATACATTTTTCTACTAACATCAACCATTTTTAATACCATTATTTGGGGCAGTTTAAGTTATAAGTAATGACAGTTACCTTGGAAAAATATGAATGTCTTTATCTCAGGTATTCAACCCACTTTTGCAAAACTTCTATCAACAAAAGCCAAAAATATCTATTCACTGGGTTTGGCTAATATTTGAATTTGCAGCAGTAAAATCATCAGCTGACAGCAGCTGTGCACTATGTGTTAAATCTAGAGCTGGCATTAATCTATCAGATATGCAAATATTTATATCCTCATTGGCTAAACTGTTCAGCTCTGCAGAAATGATAGGTTTGTTTTGGGATACTATAAGTGACTCCCTTTTCTAATAACGGCTCTTTCTGTGCTGAATTTCACATTTTTAGTTTGAATTTGCCCAAGATTTCCAAAACTAAAACTAGCAGAAATTATATACACCTCTGGAAAAAGAAATCAGATCAACATATATCAGAATATATGAAGAAATGGGTAGATAAAAACAGAAAAAGAAATTTTATTATAATTCTAGTCTTCAGTTTTCAAATACACATATTAAGAAATGCTTAGAAATACAAAGTTCTCACTTAAAAACTTTAAAAAGTGAACATATTAGGGTGTAAAAATTAATAAAGATTCAAGTATTTGGCAATTTGCCATTAAAAATACTTATTTGGGGGAATTTGGTACTTTTCCTAATTTCATATTATTTTCAATAAACCAGTGGTCAATACCCAAATACATATCTTTTCATGTTCACCTCAGATTTTATTTCCTTTAGGCTCAAACCAACACTAGAGCTGAGTTCAAAAATCAATAGTTTGAAAAATTGATACTTATTAATAATTGTTGGACAATTTTTTATAATTTCAATGAACATCAGCTTCTTAAATTGTGCAATGAATTAAATAAAACCTATTTGGCAAGATCATTTAGTAGGATTAAAACAAAAGATCTCAAAATTTATTAGGAACTATAATAATTTTCTAATTTTTCCAAAAGTGGGAATTCTTATCTAGAGGAAATAATTATCAATTTCCTATGCAAATTTTATTTTTCCCCATTTCGGTTTTTTTTTTAAGATTTATTTATTTATACATGCAAGCTGGGGTACAGGCCAGAGGCGTGGGGTGGTGAGAGGGTTCACCAGAGACAGAGTGGCAAAAGAACAGGCAGATCAGAAATACGCTGCTGAGGGGAGCAGCGGGCGAGGCAGGAGAGGTCTGCCGCACCATGTGGGATTCTCCCTGGCTGGGTGTCGAACTCACATCACCGCTGCTGACAGCTCCACAGCACAGCGCTTAACTGCTGCGCCACCAGGGAGGCCCTATTTTTCCCCATTTCTAAATAAGATAATTATCTTCTCAGAGATGAAAATCATTTATGATTTGGACACTTTGGTAAATGTATAAATATTTACAACCCCTAACAGTGCCAGACTCTTTACACATATTTTCTCCTGTATCTTCACCTGTAATGTTTCATAAAACCTTGTGAGGAAGGTATGAATATCACAATTTATAGGTGAAGAAATCAAGATTCAAAGAGGTGGACTAATCCTCCCTAAGTCCCCAGCTCCAAGGCAGCTTCTTCAAACCCATGCTTCTTCACGAGCTATAATAGTCATGCAATGTGTAGTGGAACAATTGTTCAAATAGGTCACCAAAGACTTCATCACGAAAATGAGAACTGAATTAAGTCACGCCAAGAAAATATGTCTAAGGAGAACAAAGAGAAAGAACCAAAATCTTACATTGGAAAATTATATTGATTCACTAGATACCTATCTGCCGTGGCCCAGTGATAAGTAGTTGTCAAGTCACTATCAACAGTCACAAGCAGGTTAGACAGACAAGTAAGCAAGACTAACAGATGCATGTGACAATCATTGTGATAGAGCTTACACCCCAGGATGCCAAAATGCACAGAGGACAGACACCTAACACCACACAGAGAAAGGGGGCCACCTGGGTGGAGGTTTGTAGGGTAACTATCAATGTAAGATAAGCAGAGAGGTATGTAAGCAAGAGGATTTCATGCAGAGAAGTGGCAAGTGCAAAATCACGAAGGTGAAAGAGAACAAGATCCAGCCTCTCAGTTGCTTTTTGGAGCATGGACAGGTTTATGAAGATAGCATGAAATGATACTGAAGAGCTGGCGGAGCCAGACCATCGTGGTTCTTTTGTATTATGGTAGGGGCTCAAACTTCATCCGTAAATGACTTGTTCTTTCATATTCATACTGTATTCTTTGTTATGATTACTACCACAACAGTGGTGACAATGTCAGTAACTAATGGCTATCATTTATGTTTTATATGAATAACCTAATTTAATCCTTAAAACAATGCTCTGAAGTGAATAGAATTATTATATGCCAATCCTTGCTTAAGTCTCTACAGATAAAGTTAATGAGAATATCGTGGTTACTAAATAGAAAAGAGCATATTCAAATTTTCATTTTCAGTTATCATTATAGTAGGGATTTGGAAGATGAAGTTGAAAAGGCTATCTGGCAAGATAAAACTTGTTATGAAGTATCTGCCATATCCAAGCAAGCTATTATGAAGACCAGATTTAAGGCAGAAATGGTAGAACTCATGAGAAGGGAATGGATTTGAGGGCCACATTAAAATAGGGCATGGTTGCCAATTAGAGAAGGAGAATCAAGGACTAGGAGGAAGTTGGGATGTCAATCAGGTTCTGGTTTTAGCTTCTGGGGAGGGGTAATCTTGTTCTGTGAAACAGACAAAACAACAGCAGCAACAGATTTTATGTAGGAAAGTAATCTCTTCATAGTAGAAGTACAGATTTCAGAGTCATAGCTCAGGTATCATATCCATAGTCATGGGTATTGATGAAGTCACAAATATGGAGAAAGCACTAACAATTGTTCAAGATGCCATTGATCAGTTATTGGGAGTGCTGGTATGCAAATCTGAGAGGCGAAATGTGTACTTAGCATTATACACATTTAACCTGAAAGTAGAATTAACTTCCTAAAAATAAGAATATGAATTAAGAGGGGAATATGAAGAGGAACTTGGGGAAAGTATCTACATATACTATTAATATACATGAAAACAATTGTAATGAAGATATAATAACAAGTGCTTAAAATATAAGAAAAGATAAGAACAGTCTAAAAGCAAAAAGAGCTGTTTTTAAATAACTTTGCGTTAACACAATGTTGGTTTACAACACTATACATGATTCAGAAACAAGGGATACTACTTCTTCAGAGGTTATGTTACCTCACCACACCCACCACCAAGGCACCCACAGTTCTCCACTTTAGTCATCTATGACCACTCCCCTCTTTGGTCTCCACTCTCCCTCTCCCCTTCTGGTGTCTGGTAGTCTCAGTTTTATAGTCAGATTTCTGGGGTTTGTTTTGAGTTTGGTTTTGTCTGACCTTCCCCCCCCTACTATATTCCACTATATTCCCTATATTCATATTCCATATGAACCATACTATCCGGTATTGGCCCTTCTTCTGGGTTATTTCACTTAGTATAATCACCTACAGTTTCATCCATGTTGTCACTAATGACAAGAGTTCATCTTTTTATAGCTGAATAGTATTCCACTGTGTATATATACATATCTTCTTAATCCACTCATCTTTCCTTGAACACTTACGCTGTTTCCACAAGTTGTCTATGTAAATAGTGCTGCAAAGAACAAACTAGTGTATATATCTCTTCAAATTAGTGTTTTTGCATTCCCAGGTTAGATGCCTAGAAGTGGAATTGCTGGGTCATATGGTAATGTATTCTTAATATTTTGAGAAACCTCTATACGTTTTCCACAGAGGTTGTGAGGTTGTACCAGTCTACATTCCTACCAACGTTGAGTGAGGATTCCTTTTTCTCCACATCCTCACCAACACTTGTTGATTCTCCCTTTTCAACCTGGGCCATTCTTAGCGGTGTGAAATGTTATTTCATTGTGATTTTAATTTGCATTTTCCTGATAATAAGTGATGACAAACATTTTTTATTGTGCCTGTTGTCCATCTCTGTGTCATCTTTGGAGAAGCATAAATTTAGATCATCTGCCTATTTGTTTGGGTTTTGTTAGCATAGAACTTAGGTTAATTCAGTTATACTCTCAGTCTCTCCAATTCCCTTTCTGATCATATCACCCAAAATCAAGAGAGCCAACTATTGCCAAGTGTCATCACCTTGGCTTTCGAAGGTAAGGAAAGTGATTGGTGGACATAAGAAATCAAACTCCTGGTCTTCTAACCAAAAATTGCTAAACAAAAATAGACCTCTTTTTAAGACTCCTATCAAATTTCTAGTCTAAGTACTGATTTCTTTTTATTCTTTTGATGTGCAGAGCAACTAGTTAGAGATTTTAATTGACATTTTCTACTAATACACTATTCTACTGAGGTGAAATGTCTGGGGTTCTTCATTTTATAAAGGAATAATCTTCTAACTTGATGAAGACAAAGCCAAACACACACACACACACACACACACACACACACACACACACACACGTGTGTGTATGCATATATACATATATATATATATAAAACAATACTTATGATGCTATATAAACAATCTTATTTTTCTACTTTAGAGCAGAAGTACTGTATGGAGATAGTAATCAGCTGTAATTATTGCTTTTGAAAACTCAAGCTTTAAAATCCACAAAATACTTTAAAAATAAATGCAGGAAGCTTCATGAAATACATTTTCTCAATTCAACAAAGAAAAAAAATCAAACCAGTTAGGACACTCAAGTGCTATTTGCAGCAATCATGATAAGTCAATTTTGGCTTAAACCATGATTGTTATAAACACTCACAAAACATATTATTTACCAGATGGCAATCTTACTCAAGCAAACACATAAAACTTATGTTTCATTATTATCAAATAAGGATGAACTTGCCACTGGGATAACCTCCAGTAGTTAAACAAACACATCTCTACAAAATGAGTGCTGTGGTTTCTATCATTGGATAAATATATAGAGTAAAGGAACTATCTTAATATTTAGCAGCACTAGCTTTTATTCAAGAACCAATGCTCATAACAGAATACACTCACATGCAAAATGGGATATTATTGCCTGCAATTGGTCTTGTACTTTGACTTTCTCAGCATAAAAGCTATTATATTTTAGTACTCAAAGAAGAAACAGTTTGAAACTACCACCCAAGTGAAAGGATCTAATATTAAAAAGTTATTAGTGGATATTATGAAGTTTATAGAGATATTCTAAGACTTTGCTTTTACTGCCCCCTCCTCCAAATACAATATCAAAAACTGTCATTCATGGAATTTACAATATGAGTAGTACTTTAAAGTCATAATATCAAGACTAATGGCAGTATACAAAAGTTCTTTATGTAACAAACACCAGCTATCATAGCAGTGTGTGTGTGTGCGCGCGCACGCGTGCACACACACACACACACAAGTGAGTATGAGGGGGCAGGGGTGGGGGGGGTGTTAATCTGTTTCAGAAAAGTCTCTTTTTGTAACCAGAAATGTTTTTTAATAAGATTATAGAAATTTAAAGTTTCAAAATTAGTTTTTTATTGCATTACAACAATTAAAATGGAATGATTGAGAGCCTCTTTGCTTATCTACTTTCTTGCTGCTAGCAATACTCTCAAACTAGCTGTCACTCAGAAACCCCATTGTAAAGTGAGGTTGACACTCCTTGCACCTGCACAAGCTTGTGGGCTCAGAGGTATCACAGCACAGAGAGTCCTGGAAATCATCAGCTGAGACCGTGGACAGAAACATCAGGATTCTATGAGACAAAGCCACAAACATTGTCTCCTTGCCTTATCACATCCTCAAACACTAGAATTCAAGCATTATCTAATACATATATGTCCAACAGGACAATAAAACATCCATGTTGTCTTCCTCTAAGCTACCTCACCTGTCATACCTTATGTTGAAAATTCCTGAGTTTCTCTTTCCCCCTGAATTAGTGAATGTGGCAGAAGTTGGCAAGTTGTCAGCTTTCTGAATGCAAACACAGTTCTTCCATATGAAGACAAGAGAAGTAAAGAAACAAATTCTGGTCTCTGACAAGTTAAATGGACATATTAAATTAGAAAAGCATTCTGAAGACTTTCATTTTCCCCAATATAGACTCTAAAACTAATAGTTCAGGGCAGGGCCTTTCATTGGCTGGTACCAAGGTGAAAGATAACTTCTCCTTGTTGAGGAACAGGAGACACTTCACCTCAGCTGAACATTTCACCACTGAAGGACAGATTACCTGTACATTGCAACTTCCTTGAGGGTCGAGTCTCTCTCCCTATTACATTTTGAATTACACCTAAAACACTGAAGACTTTCAACGAATATTGCTTTGTGACAGACAAAATGGATCACTTACACTGTATGTCAGTACCAAAAACTTCAATGCACTCAAGCAAGATCATTTCATCATTACCAAGGAGCCAGAGAAAAGACAACTATACAAACTGAGAACCTTTAAGAGTGCTCTCCTAATTTGACCCAAAATTGAACTTTGATTCCAGATACAAACAAAAAAAATGCCTTTGATGGTGCTCATTACCTCTAATACCCCAATAAATTTACCTGGGGTGTATTTTTCCTTATAGGGTCTACTATGCCTGGTTTATTTTTTTATATATTCAGAGACTAAAATAGACTAATAATCATAATAATATACTTACTACCCAAAGCCTAATGAATATCTAGTCAGGACACCTATATGAACTGGTACTGATTTATCATAAATTGGTATTAAAATCAAGTTATATGTTCCCAACTTATTGGATCATCCATTCTCACATGTGGCTGCATATCAAAATCACTTCAAGAACATTTAACCTCTCTATGAACCAATTGTATACCAGACCAATTAATAAGAATCTCTGAGCTAAAGACTGAGCCTCTTTATCTTTCAAAGTCATTTAGGTACATCTAAGCTTTGGAAAACTATTTTACTATGCAGAGAAAAGATAAATATATAACTAACTTTCATAGATATTTAATAGGAGTCTTTTGATCCTTTATTATCTGAATGGGTATTAGGTCCATTGTTTGAAAAAATAAGCTAAAGTGAGAATTCATAGACAACAATAATTATGTACTTTAAACACCTTAATTTTAATTTTAAGCATACAAATCCACAAGTATATAACAATGTTTTGAAGAACACTTTTCTTTAATATGGACTCTGTGTGCTTCATTGTAGTCTTAATTATATAGTAAAACTTATAATGTGTTTGCCTCCAAAAGTAAAATGACTCAGGCGGGATACATGGCAACACATCTAAATACTATTTGTTAAAATGTATATTGTTGCTAGTCTTTTTCCCCACTAGAATGCTGAAAAATAGTTATAAAATGATATCATTGGAGCACCTGATAGATTTTTATTCATTTATAATATAAATATACTTCCTTTATATAATTAGTGTAGCTTCACTATTAGTTCAGAAAGCAACTCCCATAATTCGTCCAGCCCTTCTCAGTATTTTTACCCTTTTTGCAAGAAATGAATGCATTACATGAGGAAGTACTTTCATACCTTACCAAACTACTACCATTCACAGAGCTGCCCCTCTCCTAATGACAAGATAATGGAAAATTCTCATTGAAATAAACACCGGAAGACTGTTTGTAAATGAGTTATCTTCATATGATTGCTCAAGTGCAACCACAATAATTCTAAATGCATTTTCTCAATTGCAAAAACCGATACTCCTTATCAAGATGGAAAATAATAATCATAGTTATGAGAAATAGAAATTACACTTTTTCCCCTACATACTTTTCTCCCTTGTGGACAGAAGGAACAGTGTTCCTCTCTGTTAATGTGGCTTGAAATTCTGTAACACGTTGGAATAGGCTCCCTGTAGCAGACCATGGGGAACTATCATCTATACACATTTGTTCCACCAGTCTCATATACATCCCTGCATACCCCGGTTAATAATGTGATATTTCCCTAGATAATTAAAAGCAGAGAGTCATGACCCTTTTAAGCAGGACAGCATGACAATATAAGTTCTGATCTGCCATGAAAGCAGGAATGGTCATCTTTCCTCTGCAGTAAATACCAGTGTTTAGATGGGTAGGAGACCCCTGCTAGTAGGAATCCTAGTGCCATCTCTAAATTTTGTCAGGAGCTTCCCCTTTGGTGTTGAAATAGGTCTGCTGTCTAGAGAATCTGAATGTGGAAGATTCTCTCCTCTTTCACTTCTCCATCCAGTGAAAGGGGAACAACACATGGTAATTAGAGTAAATATATAAACTCACTCTGCCACTTCATGGCAAGCCATTTCCTCCTGCCAAACCTCAATTTCGCCATCTGGAAAATGGGAATAATACTAATCTTCACTTCTTTATGGGCTTGTCCTAGTAATATCAGGAGACAATTTTGCTTTAGGTATTACATAAATGCTTAAGGATATTTTATGTACTTGTTACTGAGAATCTAATTATTACTTATTAAAGTTAGCAGAATAGGTTAGGAAAATTTTCTCTTGGCATGTCCAGAACTAGAAAAATCAGAGAGTAATAATTTCTATTGATTTCATAACAAGCACTAAAATATAAAGCTGAAAAATCAGCCACTTGTAATTAAGCAGCTCTGTTCTTTCTAATTTTTAGAGTAAAATGCAATATTGAAAGTCTTTACTTTTATTAACTGCCAAAATCAATCTCAGAGCCCATTTTCCCAAAACTCTAGAATAAAAAGGACTGGATTTTTTTCTTTTAGATACACAGAAGCAGTTTCATCTGCACGCGTGCATTTCACAGGCATTATTTAAGTCATAGCACATATAATGAACAAACTGTAATCATATCTTTGTCCCAACTCAATTACAAAATGAACTCATAACTTAGAGCCCTGCAATAAATATCTATTTCCAATTTTAGGCTGATCATTAAATATGGTACACACTAGGAATCTGTTAAATGAAAGAATGTTAAAATTCACTTATATCACTGAGAGCATATTGATTCTGATTACTATTAATCTACATAAAACAAGTTGTACATCTACAAAGACAACAGGAAATTCAGGAAAATTTCCCTCAACACCCATACAATGCTGGCTGTGCCTCTCTCTCTCTCTCCTTCTCCCTCTCTCTTCCTCTCCTGTGTGTGTCTGTGTGTATCTGACTCTCTGTTCTCATACATGCCCTTACCCTTTTTCAGCAGTGCCCCTTTTTTTCCTCTCAGACATTGGTGTCCACTTCCTTTCATCATCCTTCTACCTACCAAGTCCTCCGCTAGGGGGGGAAATGGAATAACTTATTCATAGACAGATATGCTTAGTGATAAAGCTTCAAAAATTATCAATCTCAGGGGCAATTGCATTTTAATAGGCAATATTTGTCATTCTAGTGAATTTACCCTTTTTCACTAGGTATAAACCCCTTAAAAAAATATACCAGCTTTGAGATGTTAGGAAGTTTGTTATTTTAAGCAAGTCATCCTTAAGAATTTCACTACTTTGTGAAACAAGAAGACTGAACCCTATGGAGTTTCTAAATACTCAACCATCTTTTAAACCTAAGAAATCACAGCAGTTTCATATGGCCTCACTCAATAGACTAGAAGTTATATACATACCATTCAGCAGCCGGGGTGGATGGTATAAATATGTCAAACAGGAACATATGAGAAAATAGAGTGCCAGGGGTCTAGAGCAACATGGAGAACACATGTCTCCTTTAAAGAGATTCGTACTGAAAACAAACAAATAAGTAAAAATCATTAGGCTAGTCAAACTAAACAATGCTGAGGTGATGCTGGTGAACCACAGAAATGTGTGATGCTGATCTGAATGATTATGGAGATCCCCTCCAGCTCCGGCTCTGTGATTCTATGATGTATATCTGGCTAGGGAAGAGGAGTGCTTAAAAATGGTAACTTTGGGGTCATATAAAGCCAAACTAGCCTTAGAAAGCTGACTATATAGAACTGAGATTACCAGAGGGGCAAGTGCAAGATGGGGAGGGAGCACAATGGACTATGGCAGTGGGCTGTGGATGTCTGGGGTGTGGTGTGGGAGTAACACTTGAGTGGGGGATGGTAGACAACTATTAACACAATGATGCAAACCAAAGTCACTGCAGTTAAAAAATAACTTTGCTCTTCTGCAACCTAGAGAAGACATCCTTGAAGTATGTTAAAAGGTAATATCTTCAGGGCCTCTCTGGTGGTGCAAGGCGTTAAGTCTCAGAACTATAAAGCTATCCTCTGCAGCATGAGTTCCATTCCCAGCCAGGGAGCTTCCCACATGGCACAGCAGACCTCTCCTGCCTTACCCACTGCTCCTCTCCGCAGTGTACTTGAGTAGATCTGCCCGTTCTGCTCCCCACTCTGTCTCTGGTGAATCCTCTCACCATATCACACCTCTCGCCTACACCCAGTTCCTATATGCATAAATAAATAAATCTTTTAAAAAACAAAAGGTAATATCTACAATAAGCTACATTTGCCACTATAAAGACCAGTCCTTAAACAAGAGCAGCCATGACTAGGAAACTAAAAAGCAAGATAAGGACAAGTCAATGCAGACAAAGAAGAAAAGTCAATAAACTGCCAGATTTTCACCTTAACAAACATAGAACTCTGTTTTACCTTCTCCATTCCAGAAAAATGACACATTTCTCATTTGTGGTCATAAAAAATAGGTGGGGCAAATCCAAAACTCAGTACGCACTATCATCTAGAAAGACAACAAAAAGAAGGTAGTCTGATTTTTTTTAAATGGGGGAAAAAGAACCAAAGGTTTTCTTCTACTAATTAACAAGTGTATTTATGATCTCATATGTATGTAGCCCAAGATGAGTCCCCTTCTCCATTCTTAGCATTTGCAAGACAACAGGCAGAAAATCCAAGCCACACCAGAATGCAGAAGCTACCGTGTGAGTTTGGCTAAGTTAAATGCACACTCATAATGGGTTATAGGTTTTAAAAAAAAAAATCAATACTACCCACTTGAGTCAATTGTGGGAGTCTTAATACTGACCACATTTACTCAACTGTCTGTCACATATATCTTGCAGCTATTTTAGTGCTTATTTATAAATGATATTATATATAATATAACTGTCTTTTTCTTTAAAAAAAAAAAACCTTTTTAAAAATCTTTTGCTTTTTCTCTTCTCTTTAATGGGGACATGTCACCAGATCAAAATATCTATAAATATATAGATCTAATATCTAAAAATATGTAGATCTTTATGAGAACAGTTACTGATTACAGATAGCACAACTATTGAAAGAAAAACAGAAAAGTCTTAAAGGTGCATTTCTTACAATACAAGGAAATAGACTTCAGAGTTTTACAAAAGAAAAAGATTTTCTTTCTTTTATCTCCTACTTGCCTAACACTTTGCACATGACCAAATTTGGGACTGGATTCCATTTTAAGACCTGTATAAAACTGACAATTTTACTTCAAGAGACATGAGCACCAGACTTAAACAACACTGATAAAGTCTGGGGAGTTTTAAACATGATTTTGCCAATAAGATAGATGAAGAATATGCTATTAAGAAGCATGGAAAAATTTCTAACATATTTAAGCTTCTGATTCCTTGGTTACTTTTTATAAGTATTGCAAGCTATCAAATTTCCAGACATAAAATATTTGTTTGGTTCTTCTTGCTATTATGCATAGGTGCTTATAAAATATGGATGTCTAGAATCTATATACTTTCTGCAGAAAACACTGCAATCTAGTTTAAAACCTTCCTGGAAGATTTATAATAAGATTTATGGTAGTGACTCATTGCTGTGTTACAGTTTCAAGCATTATACCTTATGAAGAAAAGCATATATCTACCCATAAGAAAATAATAGTACTTTACAAAATAGCCATTTTTATAAGAAACACAACGGATCGATCCCATCAGATGTGTGGTTATCAATATATCTTTGGTGTAACTAACTTAAAATCACTAAACAACCTTAACAGTTTGCACTCAGAATAAACCCTATACCACCTCTGTATCTTGTCGCTACTATCTCAAACACGGAATAGCTTAACCGTTGGTTATCAGTTAATCATACCACACTCCAAATACACAATTCTAAAATCAACAAGATAAGGTTGAAATTTTCATAAATTTAGAAACTCTCAGGACAGGAAAGGCAATAGCCAGGTAAAAACTCCAAAGCTTACAGAGAACAGGGAAGTAAAGAGATTGTGAGAGGTGGACCGTGTTGATCTTTGAAAAACAAGAGATTCTTTTCCCCATCTCAAAGGACAATAGCTATTTCCTTAGAGGGAAAAAGATGGCTATTCTTTACTGTCTAGTCATTTATAAAGGCTACTGCCCCGTGGCCAGATCTACTTTTTCAGGAAAAGTCAGAAATCTGGATTTTATGAATTCTCCCAAATTTCAAGTGTTGGCAACTAGTTCAAAAATTATAAAACCTAAAAGGGACAGACAAATCTCTCTGGAAACCATGGCCTGTCTCTGGACCACAAGTTAATAAGCTGGACATAGGCTCCTGTGCCCAGGTTTCCTGACTTGCATCAAGCTGTGCTTGCCTGGGTTAGAACACTTGTAGCTCTGATGAATTGAACACTTTCCAAGACATGGTCCATATTTTGGAGCGCTCTTCCTTATTTTGAGTCAAAATTTACTTGTCAATATTGTTTCTAGAGTCACCTCTTAGCATCATAGAAACGTTCTTCTACATGAAAAGCTTCCAATATGTGAAAACATAAGCATACATTTTTGATTAGGCAATATATCCATAATGTACTTGGATGAATAAAATTTAAATTTAAATATTTTCAGGTGTGTGTGTGTGTGTGTGTGTGTGTGTGTGTGTGTGTGTGTGTGTGTTTGTGTGTGTGTAATATATATGACTCACAGTTTAGGAAATATTTTAGATTTCAGAAAATCTTTCCTTCCTATGACTTAAAAATTAAAAATAGGAATAATGTCAAATCAATTGTTGGAAAATTGAAATAATTTGTCAAGAAAGCTCTTGCCAGCAACTCAGAAAAACAGGCAAGAAGAGGACTTACTCATGAGCAGCTGATGCAATACAATACTCTACACCTTCCTAGTCCCCTATGCAGATGAGCTCATTCCTTTACACAGGTCAGTGCGTCAATGCTTGTGGACAATGGCTCTGTCCATTTCCTCATATTTATAATTCTGAATACTATATCCCACTCTCTTATCCTCAATCAATTCCTCACATATGTACATCCCATTCAAAATTCCACTCTGGTTTTCAATCCTCCATGGACCAGCAGCTGTCTACTCCACATCCTTTCACTCTAGCTAATCTCTTCAAACCACCATCCCCTCCTGCTTTTTCCTCAGAAACTTGTTCCTTTCCTTTCTTGCCTTTGAACAGTCTTTCAATAAGTAGCCATTCTAGCAACTCTCCATTTATTACCATGTCTCAGATGCCCATCCCCCAAATATTGTTGCACACAAAAGATTTCTAGTGATAATTATTGCAGATGTTTTAGAAAATAGTTGTGCAATGAGATTCATTTGCCACCTGTATTAGCTGTTGAGAAATCCACGTCAGAAATGAATAGCATTGTGCTATCTTTTTTTTCCCTCAGACATGTGAAAATATGATTTTGTGACAGTTTTGTTAGGGGTGAGAATTTTGCCTTTTTTTCCCCCTCACATGCAATGGTGTCCAGTGTCAACATTGCCTGTGAGGTGAGTAAAGGCCCTTGAGTTACAACATCCATATCACTTCTTTTAATCAAGAAAAGAAGGATAAGATGAAATCTCC
The DNA here is from genome assembly GCA_004024925.1 of Scalopus aquaticus. Taxonomy (NCBI): domain Eukaryota; kingdom Metazoa; phylum Chordata; class Mammalia; order Eulipotyphla; family Talpidae; genus Scalopus; species Scalopus aquaticus. The sequence goes on from PVIJ01001405.1 coordinate 157,262, forward strand.
CTCAATGCTAAAAAGATAGCAGTTTATTTAAAGAAAGTAGTTACACTCCTCATTAATTACCTAGGTGTGCTCACACTGATACCAGTGCAGAACTAATACCTTTCAATCATCTTCAATATATCATTAAATTAAATTCATTTTAAAATGTGGGTTTAAGTCAGGAACATACTTCAGCAATCTGGAATATAATATCATTCAAATTTCTCACTTTTTTTTTAACAGAAAAAAATTAATAGAGTCTTCCTTAGAGGCAAAGAACATTTATATAACTGGGCATTTATTCTCAGCATAAATGTAGCATGATTGTCCTCAACTGATTTAAGTTTTGAGAAGAAAAAGTATCCCCTCATCCCACTTATTTCAGCAAGTGGAAAATAATTTGACTAAAAGAAATATATATATATATATATATATATATATATACACATATTCACTAGTTTTGAGAAAAATGTTTAAATTGCCTTCCTGGATTTAGTAATGATTTTTTACCCAGGATCTTTAAAGAATTTTCTACATCCCCAAGGCAATTTCCTCTCTGTTTTCTCTTTCTTTCAACCAGTATGTCATTTATGTGTATATATATATATATATATATATATATATATATATATAATATATCGATATATATATATATATATCGTACTAGGTATTGCAATGAAAGCAGAGAACAATAGAGATAAGACTTCTACCTCTACCTTCATGGATAGTACATCCCATTATGACTTAAGATATTATATCATTATTTTCTCAATTCCTTAATTACATTGTGATAATTGATGGATAAAAACAAGATGATGGAATATAGTAAGAGCGTATAGCAGAAGGACCTGGAAGATCAGCAAATGCTTCCTTTATGTGGAGGGGGTGAGGGTTTCCAGGATAAGAGGATAGAACTGAAAAGGCTCCTTCAGTCAGGAAGCACCACCTCACTGATGGATCTGAAACTCAGGGAGTGAGCAGCAGAGAGGTTCAAACTGGTGGGAGAGGCAGCTTCTCACTCATGGCTTGAGACTATATTAAAGATTTTTGGTTCTAGGTTTAGAACAGTGGAGAGCTAATTAGAAAGCCAGATGAAAATAAACCTACTTATAAAGGTGTGTGGAAATATCAATTGAGAGATTCCGTGGTTAAGGGGAAGAGATCGTGGTTGCTTCATCTAGAACAATCACACTGTAGCAGAGGAAAAGTCAACAGAATCAAGATAAATTTAGGAGGTAAGGCTAAAGGAACTTGGTGAATATTTGCAGATGGGAGATTAGAGACAGAATGTGGCGTTGCTAAGATTTTGTTTAAGATGGGAAGGATGATAAGTTAGTTTCTGAGAGATTGAGTTTGTCTGTGAAACAATGGCAGGGCAAAGAATAGGGGCCGGGGGCATCTCACATGAGTCTGGAAGGACATCCATACTGGAGATAAACAACTGTAAGTGATCTCAATAGTGATTTTATAATGCAGATCTTGGACATAAATAAAATTTCCTGGTGGAGAGGCATAGTCTGCAAAGAGAAGCGAGACAAAAGACAAAACTTTCAAACTTTCAAACACTTAAAGATCAGAGAGAAAAGAGTGAGTGAATAAGGCAGCTGACTAGAAGTGATACCACAGGAAGTAGTATCATCCACTTAGGGAAGAATATCTTTGTTCACTTAGGAGAGAGTAATACAGGGACAAGGTCAAAAGATATTGAGAGGGTCACAAAAAAGCAAAGACCTAGAATGGATATAATTCATTGTTGGCCCTTCTGAGGGCTAACAGGGTTCAATAATGAAGACCAAATGAAATATGTTGAGAGCTAAGGTAATAAAGTCAGTATTGTAAAAAAAATTAGAGACACACAACTAAATATTCAACCATGTCTAGGAGTGTTCTAAGCTCTCAATGCTCAGGGAAAAAGAAAGCTACCATTCCACTCTCAAACACACTATTGTGGCCGCACAGACCATTCCTGTTTCCAGTCACATCACCGAGCACAATCAGCAGGAAATTCCTGTTCCAGTCTTACCTTTCAACTTTGTGCCCATCTCTTCCCTTTCCTACCCTTGACTTCTTGGAGTTGGATCATCTGAGCAATAGTGAACTTAGTTGGCAACCTCATAGGCAGGGACACTCCAATGTGATTGTTCAGACATATTCTGGAGACATATTTAACTCATGAGCCTCACAGTTCAAAAGACTGATGGCTGATAATTTCTTAAGAAAAGGCAGAAGGACTTGATTTTTTAATGTAATAGGGAGTTAAATAAAAAATGTCACTGTTCACTTGTGCTACCTCAACCATAACTGTACCGCATTGAAATTGTCCTTATCTATTCAATAACTAACTGTATCTTGTCATGTAAAAGCTCTGACATGACAATTAACATCTCTGTTATTCTGCAAGTAAAATTAAATAGCTCACTAGTAAAATAGAATAAAGACAACCAGAAAAGGCAGATATGCCACCTATCTCCTTACCCCCATTCCATCCCTGTGTGCCTTTTTCTCTTTAACTTACAGAGAGAAAGGAGAAGAAAGACTTTAGACATGCCATGATATAACAGAGGATTCACCCACCAAAGTATTTGTCACAGCAGATTCAGACCTTTAAAGTCATCCTGGTTGTTAGAAGGAAAGAAGTGTAAGCAAACATTTCACACCAAGCTGAGCATGGGTCACCTTTCCAAAACTCCTCCTCTTTCCTTCCTCAGGTCTGTGAGTTTCAAGGGAAGTGATGATGACACTAAATTGATCATGTATTCAGTACCTACCTGTGACAGGCTCTGTAACAAGGTGTCATGTGCATCCTCTCCACAGGTGAGCAGCTGCTATTTCCATTCCATTTTCCAGATATGGCTAAACTAGAGCAGTTAAAGAATTTTCCCAAGGTCAGTCAACCAGGTAATGGCTAAATGTCTCCAAAAGTGACTGTCGTTCCAGCACCATGATGCCTTTCAAGTGAAGTATTTTATATATATATATATATTTACTAGCAGTTTCTGTACGACCTCATATGTGACCAGTTTTATATGTGCTGAAAAATAATGCTTTTTCTCTATTTTTGGGATGCAATTTTAAGTTGTGTGTGTGTATACATATGTGGGGGATGTGGATGGGGATTCAGGGGAACACTTCATGAGTCTGGCAAGATATCCATGCTAGAGCTACAGAGAATAGATCTATTACAGTCCATGGAGGTCTGTATAGTGTCAGGGTTGGGAGAATGGACTCTGGAATCATATTCCTCGGGTTCAAATGCAAGTTTGGCTTCTTACTGTGTGACTGTGTGACCTTGATCTTGGGTGAGTTACTCACCTGCTCATCTCAGTTTCATCATCTTTAAAATGGTGGTAACAATGTGCTAGAGTTCTTGTGAGAATTAAAGGAATATATATATATATATATATATTCCATATATTCCTCCCCACTCTGTCTTTGGTGAAGCCTCTCGCCACTCCACGCCTCTGGCCTGTACCCCAGCTGTATGTATAAATAAATAAATCTTAAAAAAAAAAAAAGAGTGTGTGTTTCAGCACCTTCGCCTGTAGTGCCGCCACTGCTACCAATGTAACATGGAAAGTTACCCACTTCCACTGTAATCAGAGGGGAAAATATATCAGATTAAAATAGCATGTTTTCTTTCTTTAAAAAAAAAAAATCAACCCCGTTATCCACTAAAATGCTAAGTGTTTATCTTTGGGTAGTGGAAGAAGGGGTAATGTTTAATTTCTACTTAATTTTTTATGAAATCTTTAAATTTTTACAATTCATTTATATATTTATCCATATATCTGTTTTGGCACTATTTTTTTTTAATTTTTTAAGTAGGAGGAGGCCTTTTTTTTTTAAGAGTTATTTATTTATACATACAAGCTGGGGTACAGGCCAGAGGCGTGGGGCGGCGAGAGGGTTCACCAGAGACAGAGTGGGTAGCAGAACAGGCAGATCAGAAATACACTGCTGAGGGGAGCAGCAGGTGAGGCAGGAGAGGTCTGCCACACCATGTGGGAATCTCCCTGGCTGGTCGTCGAACTGGCATAGAGCGCTGCCGACAGCTCCACAGCTCAGCGCTCAACCTCTGCGCCACCAGGGAGGCCCTGGCACTATTTTAAGCATTGGAGATATGACCCAGAACAAACAAAGTCCCTGTGCTTGTGAGCTTACAATGTTATGGGGAATAAACAAATAAATAAAAATAGAACATAAGGTCAGCAGGTGGTAGATACAGTGAAGGAAATTAAAACAGAAAAAAAAGGTGATTGAGAGCAACACTGGGCTATTATATTTAGGATGATCAAAGAAGAATATCAGAGGGGAGAGAGTCAGGCAGAGATTTGAATTCAACAAAGGACCCAGCCAGGAGCATCAGAGGGAGAAGAGCATTCTAAGCAAAGAGAATAGTACTACTAAGGCCCTGAGTGTTGTAAACATATATTTCTTTTAAAATCAGGTCAAAAATAATAAGGTCACTTCACTTGAGAGAAAGGGGAAAGAAAGTTTTCAACTGAGCTTTCACCCTGGATTTCATAGCACTAGTCTCAAAAGCAAATGATAAAGGGACTAGGGTGGTGTCCTTCACACACCGTCAGTAGCTAAGGGCAAACCGAGTGGGCAGCTCACCTTTCCACGTTAAGGAATGGCTGCTAGATGCCAGCATTGTGCCCCTTGGCTGAATGATGCAGTATGTAAGAAAAGCACACAACCTATTGTTGGACATTGATCAAGCAATTTCAACAAAAATGCTATATGTCTGGAACAATTAGAGGACACTGCAATGTAGACTGCCTTGAAGGCCCAATTGCTGCATGCTGCAGATTTCAGAGAGAAGAGGATCAAACAGACAGTGGGTTCCAGAGGTCATGAACTATGGTAGTCATTAAGAAGGTAAGGAGAGTCATTGGTCATAGACCTTTCAGCCCCTTTCACCTAAATGCATTGCTTTTATTGAGTCCAGAAAAAGCAATACAAGTGCCAGGGCCATGGGCATGCAAAACCTGACAGGGATAAGTTTGAGGCATTTTCCATTGCTAGGAATAGAGATAGAAACCCCCTCAAGCTAGTGAAACGGGAGTTATAAGGACACAATCTGGATATCTGGGTATCCAAGGACAGGAAATACAGAAGCATTAGACCTCAACTTGGAAACCAGAAGACAGTAATCGAGGTCACTCTCTCCAAACTTGAGGGACTATAAGATTTCATATTTACTTCTCTGTGTACATTTAATCCAACCCCTTTGCACAACCCCTTTCTTAGGTTTTTACTACCAAGCCCTTCATTACATATGCCTACAATAGGAGAAAAACAGTTTCAACACTAATTCTATATGACCTTGACCTCTCGTTTCAAGAGTTCGTCATAGACTGAAAATTCTGTCTGATCCTGCTTCCAATTTTCTAAAGGAAAAAATCTGGTTGACTTAGCAAGACTTTGTTATAGTTGCTTGACCACCCCAATCAGCTGTGATAGGGTGTGGGCCCTTAGCAGAGGCATTTGGGTATGGAGGTCAAAGAATCCTGCCTGGTTCACATTAGCAGTGGACCCTGGCTTTCAGAATGTGTAAAAAAAAAAAAAAAAAAAATCCACTGGGCCCACCAGGTATTTCTAGGAAAGGTAGTAAGCTCATAGTTTATGCCATCAGTCACCATCTGCTCTGGTCTAGAGGTAGAGATATGCCATAGGGAATTTCTAGGGATTCAAGGGACTTGAATGGAGAACTTTAAAAAAGAACAATTTCAGAGTACTAAAAAGTTCCCTTACCAGAGTTTAAACCAAATTTCCTCTATCCAGATGGCTTCCAAGGCCAAGAGGGAGGGAAGTCCTGCTGCCTTTTTATGTTGGTCTTGATTGTTGTTAATGATCCCCAGCTGTAAGGCTCCCACATCTCTTTAACCTCTCTCTGGTTGGCCTCACATCTCTGCGTCTCTTGCAGGGAAAATGGAACACTAAACGCAGCACCCATTCCCCAGCAGGATGTGTGCCGCACAGCACATAGAGGTCAGCCTCCAAAGGGACCCCAGGCCTGTTCAGTTAGCATTGCCAAAGCCCTTCATTCATCTTTAAAAAAGCTGGCCTCAGCACTCTCATTCCCAGAGGTATGTGGCACCACGCCAGCTGCCAGCAGGAGAGCTGGGACACGCAGTCACCTGTGGCCCATGCTAAGAGGTTTCCTCTTCTGGATGCATAGGAATCACTGCCAGGCAAGAACATAGTTGAGGGATGAGACATGCATTAGGGCTTCTGCTTCTGAAGTGGGACTCTGCTCTGCACATTTTTTTCCCAGGACTGTGCAGCTAAAGAAGCAATGAGATGTTCATAATTAGTTTTCTGGTATTCTCTTATTCATGTATACAAAAAACTTTTCTTGACTTGACTGTGGATTACCAACCCTGTAGGGGCAGGGAACACAGAGCTAAAATAAGTCACTCTGAAGCACTTCAGAATCTGTCAGGAACACGGCATTCACCCTCTCTGTACTATATGAAGTTATGCGTAGGTGCTAATGTTAAGGTGGAGGAGAAACACTCGGCTCAGGCTGGGGCAGTTGGAGGTCAGTTGGGCCAGCTCTCTGGGGAGGCTTTTTGTAGGAGGTAGCATGTAACATGTGTTTTGAAAGATAAGTAGGATTCAACAAGTTAGGTGTGAATGAACAATAAAAGGAACAAATATGAAGAGAGGAGACATCCAGGCAGAGAGAGCACATGTGCAAATATGTGGAGCTGAGAGAATGTGGCAAATAAGAAGAGCATTCATTAGGGCCTGAAAAGAATGAGTCCAAAAAAAAGCCATTAGGCATTCCATCTTGTGTGCCACACTAGAGTGTGTGCCTTTTTTTTTTTTAAGATTTATTTATTTATACATACAAGCTGTGGTACAGGCCAGAGGCGTGGGGCTGTGAGAGGGTTCGCCAGAGACAGAGTGGGTAGCAGAACAGGCAGATCAGAAATACACTGCTAAGGGGAGCAGCGGGTGAGGCAGGAGAGGTCTGCTGTACCATGTGGGATTCTCCCTGGCCGGGCGTCGAACTCGCATGTCGCGCTGCCGACAGCTCCACAGCACAGCGCTCAACCGCTGCGCCACCAGGGAGGCCCTAGAGAGTGTGCCTTTTATCCTAGTGTGAAATCCACGTCCAAGAACCTCCCTCTCACTGTTATACTCAGCACTGGCTATTGACCTTTGTACTATCCCCATACCACAGACTATTTATTGACACTTATAAAGTAGTTAAATACATTGAGTACTTCATTTCTGTTTTGTTTTGTTTTTAACTGTATTCGGTGTATGTTGACTCTGCCTAAATATAATACTAGACCCAAAAGGGCAAGGAACCCTTTGCTCTTGCTGTCCCAGAAGTGTAGGCAATCAGAAAATACTTGTTCAAATGAAATGAAAATGCCCCCTGATTGTTGCCTTTCTAGCAATGATTAGCAGAAGTCTTAACCTTCTTTATTGAAAATATTTCCTTAACTCTTCCCCATGCATATGTACTTTATAACACATTTCCACCCACTCTGCAGAGTAGCATTCCAATTATCTACCCTAGGATCGTAAGCCAAGTCCAAATTATATGCCCCCAAGTCCAGGTGAATCTTCTACTCTGGGATTTTAAAAATGGACCCAATAAAGAAAATTCAATTTGCAGGCATAGAATCAAGTTTCCTTTGTTCTTTCATCTTATTCTGGGCCAGAGGGAGCAACACCTTCCTGCTGCCTTTATTATAGTTCTAGACAGGAAGAAAAGGAGACACTGGAATCTTAACCCTCAAAACCCCAGGCAAGAGTGAGCAGCCAAGGCGGCACCCAGCCAATGGGTAAAGGAGACCCTACTTGTGAGCAGGCAGTAGTGTTTCAGTCCACCCAGTGCAAGTGAGGATCCCACTGCTTCCCAAGCCCTCAGCCTTCTGGCTGCCTCAGTCCACACTCTCTTCCTTGCCCAATACCTTGATTCTTCTCCCCCTACTTTCCTCCCTCCTGATGCCTCCCAATATTTTATTTAGCAAGGCTCTTCTGTCTTTTGTTAGAGCCATAAATATTAAAATTGCAAACACAATAGAAAAACAGGAAGTCACTAGTTGCAGAGAGTGGGGTGGTTATGTAACTAACATCTTACTTTGGGAAGTGCTTGTGTCAAGGCTCTTGTTTTAGCTGAGCCTTCTGTAAAAGGGAAGATTGGGTTTTATGTCTTCAATTCCTCCCCCTTGTTCTTCCTTCTTTATCACACAAGAAAATTCAAAGAAAGGTCATAAGATCCATGTAAAAGTTGAATTGAGTTTGGTTTGTATTTCATTTCAGGAAGAAGCAACCAAAACAGGAAAGAGAATTAACATACTTCAAGAACTTACTACATGCTAGCATTGCATAGATATGCTAATTCACTTCTATATATGCATGATAAAGATGAGGACATAGAGATTAACTTAGTAAACGGCATTCTCAGTTGAGACCTAGAGTCATCTGAGGCCCAAAGCCTGCTCATTTTCTTGTCCTTCATGACAAATAGAAGGAAACTCCCATCCCCATATAAAAAAAATACCTCCTTTTGGAGGATATTTATTCTGTGTTTACTGGTTTGACCACTATGTTAGAGGCCACAGATACAACGTGGGGTTAGACAAAGAAGAAAGGGGTAGGGGAGGTCCCCATTTCCAGGCTTCAGGAAACAAGACCATTAGTATACAAAACCTAGGCCATATAAAATAAAATAGGAATACTATTTCCAGTCACACATCAGCCCTGCCAAATGGACAGATAGAAAAATTCTGTCCAGAGAGTTGTTGAGATATTCCTCAAATGCCAAAAGTCAGTCTGTTAAAAAATCACACCCCTGGGACAAATCTACAATCCCTCCCTGACTCCATGTCATGTTTCCTCAGTTTACTTCCAATCAAAATACATATTTTTCCCACTGCTCCCAGGGCTGGGGGGTCAGTATAGCTAATGAAAATCAAGCAGTTTTGTTGTTTTTTTTTTTCCCCTGCCATCAACAATGGTCAGCTAACAAAATGCAGGTTCTGATCCTGGCATGTTTATTGTTGGTGATGATGTATAAACTGACGGCCGACAGCTTCATTTTCTCTAAGCTGGAAAGGCCCTTCTGGGAGAATTGGGGAGAAAAAAACTTTTGCTTTTGACTAGTAGTAAAACAGTTGGATAAACATGACATGACATGGATGTCAGAGTGCATAATGCAACTGCATGAACCCAGATGGGACTAGAGAATATACGGACATGAATCGAATACATGCGGCAGAGATTCAGGCATGGGTTTCTAACCCTCTGTATTCTTATTCTTACCATATTGTGAAATATTAGGATGGAGTTTTCTCTAAAAGGTAAAAGTGGGAAAAATCTTGAAAATGAAGAGCAATCTTTTTAAGCTTTACTATGTTTTTGTAAAATATAGCAAAAAAAAATCACTTAGTAATTTTGGTTCTAAGAGTATAAGCCAAGGACAAGCAGCACTCAGGGTCATTATGGAAGATGTGGTATTGAAATAGAAAACGGGGCTAAAGTACCTTTCTGAGAGAGTGACAGCTGAATTAGAACATTAGGTGACGTGCAAATGTATACTAAATTAAGAGGAAGGAGACTCGGGTTTTCCATTCCAGCTCTGTCGAATACCCTGGGTGAGTGATTTAAACCATCTAGACCTAAGTTTCCTTTCAAGGTAAACATACTCTCCTCACTCTCACCTCTTGAATGTTCCTTAGCTCAGATGGCTCATCCCAGAGAAGTGAACCACTGTCATCTTAATCCTTTCTGTGGGAGGGGTTGTCGAGTTCGAGCTTCTTAATTTATTATGAAGCATATTCTGATCAAGTCTAGAGAACAGAAAAATATATTTGATGTCACAGGTTTTACCAAAATACCCCTCTCTCCACACTCCTTAGAGCAGTGTTTTTATTTAGCCTGTCATGGATTGCAAACAACTTTGATATACTGATAAAAGAGAGGGAACATATTCCAGAAAAATAAAATGGTCATATGTGCAAAATGCCAAATAGTTCAGGATGTTCCAGGATTTCTTGAAACTAAGGGAGTTCATGAATGCCAAACCTCAAAGCAATAAACACTCACTGGGTTTCATAGGGGCCACCAGTTAACAGTGTCTTCTTGGACACACCTTCCTGTCACTGAAGTCATTTCCATAGTCTACATAACCACTACTCAGAACAGGATGTAGTTGTTGTTTTGTAATCTCTACGACACATAGAGAATGAAAAGGGCTTCTTTCCTCCTCCAGTTTTGGAATTCTCCTGTTTCTGCTAACTACAATCTATATGAAAAAATATACACATTCTAAGACATTGGAAATATTCTCATAATCACAGATGACTATTTTTCTGTTTGTTCACTCTGTTTTCCATCAATCCTTGTTCTTAATTGTCTAACCAGTCATGCTGGCCCTATCCTGACTTTATCTAAAGTCCATACACCTTAACCAATGCCCAGCCTACCCCTCCTCTCCTGTGCAAAGATTCCAACACACTTAGCCAGGAGCGTCCTACAAGACGGAGAAGAAAAAAGAGACCACAGCGCCCCTGCAGGTGGGGAAGGCTCTTCCGCAGGAATCTGTGCTGATGTGGCCAGTGGAATTATTTGAGACCAATTAAATCAATGTAGCCTTGGCTCCAAGCAGCCTTTATTGCTGGAAGGAGCTGTCAGCTTAATTTGCGGATGAGATCAGCTGGCTGAGAGCCTGAAATACTAGCTCCCCAAGTGGAGAGTCAATACGGAAGGGGGTGAAATTAATCCCCTTTGCTGGGTGGTTTTCCTGCAGTTGTGGCTCAGGGTTCAGGATGTGCTAAAGTCTTCCATTCAGGAATGAATGTGACCCTTAAGGCTGGTCAGATCAATAGCGACGTTCAGTACGCTTTAATGGAAATAAGCAGGATACACGCTACGGGAGACAATTTTTTAATTAGAATCTGAACAACCCCGGACTCCTCACTATCTTCAGTTCAGAGGCGGGAACAGATTTCCTTTAGGCATACACTTTCCTTTAGGTTCTATTTAAAACTTCACTTTTCTGCGTGTGGCCAGAGGACAGCCGCTTAATGGAATTGTAGAATCTTGGGCCCCACCCAGAACTACTGAATCAGAATCTGCATTTTGAAAAAGAAAAGATGGTGAAGCACTATAGAACCCAAAATAGGTAGATAAGACTGTTTTCAGAGACCTCTCTCGTGAACCAGACTAGGTCATTTTCTTTTGATGGATGAGAAATCAAACTTAACTGATTTGCTTTCTTGGCAAGAATCTGACACTCAGAACATGTTAGAGCCAGAAGAAATGTGACATCCTGATGCTTCTTCTAAGCACCAGAAAAGATACACTTGGATGCATGGGCGTAGGCTGCTGTAGAGTAACAGTTTGTCTCAACCACATAGAAAAGGCAGGAAGGCTCCTAGCTGCTAGCAAAAGAATAAAAACACAGTAGATCATTCTGCAGCCTAGCAACTTCTGAACTGAAGCTTGTTGGGAGATTGTGAAGCAATTACTTGTGATTTTCGTCCCACTTAAGTTTTCAGAAAATTCTCCTCTAATTAGTGTCTCTGCAGTGTTTTCAGGTGTGATGGAGCCATGTTGGAGCGCACCCTTCTGCCCATTCATCACAGGCTCACAGATTATAGCAGATCTAATAGAGATTCAGGCATGATATGTTGTCCGTGGAACTGTCACCCATGATATATGAATTACACAAGTCTCAGTGTTTTAGGAGCTCCTGTGAAGTGTCTGATGAAACAAAGCCATCAAACTTAAAGAAAGTGGCAAAAAGTAATCTATTAGGCACTATCTAGTCACTGATACAATGCTGACATATGAAGCAAAAAATTCTGGATTATGAAATTACAACATTTATGCTGGGAAAATACTGTACAAATATGGATTGCAATTATAAAACTTCTGAAACGTGTTGGATGTCTTTAACCCACCACATAATATCAGCTATAAGAATCAAGGAAATTATCGGTCCCCTTAGTAGTCCAGAATGCTCTCCCAAGTCCTTTCACTGTAGCGTAACATTTATGTGAGTGTCTCTAAATTAATTCACATTCCATCATTCAATGCAGGTGTGTCTTTATTTACAGTTATAAGACAAAGGTCAGTGGGCAAAATACACAAGAGGCAAAAACTTTACTGGTTTTCAAAGTCATGGGTAACCTCAGGGAGAACAACATAAGCAATATTAGGTACAGAACAGACTTGCAATATTATAAGTGTGAACCTCAAAGAAGAGAAAAGCACCAGGCTAAACAGGAGCTCTAGACTCACAGTTGGACACTATTGAACAGGACAGAGTTGGTCAAATACCAACTACTCAAGCTACCCCAGATTTCTATGCTCTGCCTTATTTGAAGGGTCAACGGCCTCTCATGTAGACAAGCTCAAGGTATTGTGTGCATGAGTGGAAACACTAAGAAGAGTTGCTTCCGTGGTATTTTTTTTCTATGTTTTCTGAAGGTCAAAATACTTATAATTCATTTACTATTTTATGTAATTGTGATGCTAAAATTGATTTAAATACATTAGGGGTCAAGTGTCTAAGACCAAAACTAGAATTCATCTTTGCATTCGTGCAGAGGTTGCCATTACCTTTTTATTCTTAAATTGATTTATTCTAGTCAACATGTAGTTTGCTCAAGGAGTTTGGCTCTAGTAAAGATCTGCTTTAAAGGCCTGTTTATCTTTTACCTTCTTGCTGATACACATATATTAAATATTCTAGTGTCAAAGGTAGGGTAGTTACAAAACAAACTTGTAGCCAATATTTGCATAAGACATAATAAAATGTTTGTTGCCAAGTCTTCCAGTTCTCTGAGATTCTAATGCGGCACAGCATCCTTTCTCAAATAGGCAAACTGAATAGAATATTGAAAAAAAATAGAAGCAGAATATGCTTCTGATACTTGGCTAGGTACAAACACATACTGTAACATCATATAGTCATAATAATGTTGTCAAAGAACCTGCTTCACTCAGTATTAAAATATTTGGTAAATTTGAAGAATTATTAAAGAAATACTTAGGTACCCCTTATCCAATGGGGTGTCTGAGAAATAGCTACAGGGATCTAAAAGACTACACTGTTTTTAACACTGAAGCCTAGTAGTAGGAAAAAACACCACTGAAAGAGTGAGAATAAAGAATTTATGAAACACTCATATCCAATACTAATATTTATATACTGTCTTGCTATTCTTGACAGGGAAGTTCACATCAAAATCCAGCCTTTTCCAAGTTTATCAAGTGTTCCTCATTAATGATAAAGGCTAACATGGACAGTTGGTCAGCACTTACCGAGAAAAAACTGAATTAATCCCTTAAGTTAGAATTTCAGATTTCTGTTCTCCATCAAGTAGACATGGACATTTTGCTTTCCTGGATTATAAGAATGGCAGTTTATCATAACATTAACCTAAATGAATGATCAGGAAAATCCTGAAGGAAATGTTTATCTCTCAATTTGTCTGAAAATTAAAAGAAAAATTGTGAGAATTAAAAGAAAAATTTGGATGCCGTAGCGACCCCATCAGAACTGTTACCAGTGACTCAATTCAGGGTAAAATGGTGAATAATCTGCTAGATGACTCCAAATCCAGATCATGGAACACTATGATAATTTTACTGTATCTTTTCCCAGAAAAGTCATCAATCCTAAACTACTCACACATTCTAGAACAATGTGTTCTATAGATCTGGATTCATTAGACTTTTTCTACATTGCTCACTGTTTTTTTATCAAACACTTGTTGGTCTCTAATGTGTGATAAATGGTTCTAAGTCCTGGGGTAGTTGCAAGGCATTAGTGTAAGATCTATATAATTGAGTTAAGGCATAGAGGTGCATTACAAAGAAATTAGTGAGTGATGAGTACTCTGAAACCTCTTAAGTTAATCAAGATGGAAGTACAGGAGTTTTACCAGCAACAAAGAAAAGGGAAGAACACCCTTAACAGAAGGAACAGAAGCATAAAAGAGCCAAAAAAATATGAAATATTCAGAGAATGGCAAGCTGTTCGAATGGTCTGGAGCATACGATGTGTTGGAGCGAGAAGAGGAAGACATGAGGCTGGAGGTGAAGGTTGGGACCAGCTTGTTTGAAGAACAGAGAGGAATCGACCAAGGATTTTTGAGCAGAGGAGCAAAATTATATAATTGGTATTTATACCAGAAGGTGTTTGCTCAATTCAGTTTTTCTTTCCTTTTAAATTCATACTAGAGATTCATTTCTTCTTTTTTTTAAAGATTTATTTTATTTATTTGTGCATACAAGAACTGGGGTGTAGGCCAGAGGTGTGAGAGGTGAGAGAATTAACCAGAGACAGAGTGGGGAGCAGAACAGGAGGATTTACTGAAATACACTGCTGAGGGGAGCAGCGGGCGAGACAGGAGAGGTCTGCTGTGCCATGTGGGTCAGATCCCTGGCAGGTGATTGAACTAATGCCTCAAAGGCTGGAAGTAGCTTGATATAGCGGATGCTTTAACCCTGGAGCCACCAGGGAGGCCCTAGAGATTCATTTCTACTGTTGATTGCTGCATTGATTGAAAGTCATGGAACCCAAAGAAGATTTTGCAAAGTGAGATTTGTTTTGAAATAATAACAATAATAAACAATAGGAACAATAAAACTCCCCACGATTATAGAATTTTAAAAATTATGAATGTTTCAGACAGTATTTCTGTACTTTCCCAAATGAAGAAACTCAAAATTAAAGAGGTGAAGTAAACTGCATGCGGTGAATTTAGAAATTGGTAGCAGAAAAGAGATCGTATATTAGAACCCAAGTCTTCCAACTGTAGTTCTACATTTCAACTAGACTGAATATGCTTCATCTCGTTAACCGTCCTGCAGTGGATCATTGGTCCTTTACAAAATTAACCCCTGAGTAATTTTGGTCTAAGGAGATATGCTTGGAAAGTATTATTTTTTTAATGAAAATTATTCAGAGTGTTCATTTAGATTATAAAAAGTGATAGATTAAATTTTTTTGTTAGTCAGTGGTTCTATTTACACCAATATAATTTGGAATTTTATAATTTTGTATGAAAGAAAGGGGCAGTCTTACCAAGGTATCATAAAGCAAACCCTAGGCAATAAAATTTGTACTGAAGGTGAAGCATCAAACAAGTCAATCATTCCAAAGTAGCACTTTAGGATGAACTACATATGCATACGCACATTTACACACACACACACACACACACACACACACACACACATACATATACATATTTTTAAAGGAAATGAAGGTGTGTGAAAGACAACTCAGTTTTTACACTGCCAGAATAAAAAAGAAAATAGGCACAGCTCAGTTATAGAACTCCTTTTTTTTTTCCAAATCCCAACATATTAATACAGCACATTTAATCCGATCAAAACTTTTGCAAATCTTTTGTTTACATTGCACTTTGCCTTTACAAACCATTATTTTGGAAGAGCTACCTGACTATAGTCCAGTGGACCATTCTGTACCACACTGTCCCATAAAAAGTGCATGGAACTTACATGATTTTTTTCCTCAGTAACTGCAGTGTTATACTTCCAGTTACCTCTTTCTGTGGGTGATGTAAAAGGTATTAGTTATTAGTCTTGCTATGATGCTCTTCCTCCTGCCCAATACAACATTATCTGCTTCATTATCTGCTCTGTACAACATTATCTGTCTGCCTCAATCATCCCATCCATAAAATGGGGTTAATAATATTGGCCTTCATTTACCTTGAACAAATACTGCTGGGGAAAATGAGAATATAAATTAAATTACTTACTGCTCTTTGGAAGAAAGTTGCCTTAGAAACACAGGCATAGTATTTCTCCACAGAAAAAGCAAAATATATTAGGGTTTATACAATGTTGCTTGCTGTGATTTTGTTCTTTTTTAACCCTAGGCAGAAGGACTACATTAATTCCAGTCCCTAGGTGAACCTTTATTCCATTTTCCACTGGAGAAAAAAAAAGTTACTTTGTAAAGAAAGGAAAAAAAGAAAAAAATGCAGTATTCCCAAACCTCATTTACGGAACATTCTGTTCTCCAAATTACAGCACAGCAAGCAGGCAAGTGGGAACTTTTAGAATCCTACATCCAAGCCGGTTCCACACAGCACCCACTAATACAAAATGGCTTTAATTACTTTAATATAAATCCTGGAAATGTGCAGATGGATTGTAATAATTATGCAAAACTGCGATGGTCCTTTATAGAAACACAGATCTTACTAGCTTAAAAGAGAATAAAAGGAACACAAGTTCAACACAATATGTCAGGAAGCATATCTCCTAAGAAGTCCTGTATTTCAAATGCCAAGCTGTACATTTCATCTGATGTGGCAGTTGTTATGGAAACTATGCTTTTTGATTGAATAGCAGAATAAATACTTACCTAAAATCAGCATGATGGGCTAGTGCATAAATTAAGAACTCCCCAAGACAACAATTACTTGGAGTTCTTCCTTGAGATAAATTTGAAGGAAAAAAAATACATACATACATATATATATATATATATATATATGCAGTCTATTGTGAGTTTAGATTTTTCTGAACTGAATACTCTTCCTCACCCAGAATAGTCAGACCTATTTCACTCTATGTGTGAGTATGATTGTATGTTTATCCCCCAAATACACTCACTCACACCCTTGTACACTTGGGTTTAATGAAGGAAAAGATCTAATGCTTTCCCAAAAAGACAATTTTTTAAATCACATTTCTTCACTCTCTTTCTAAATTAGTATAGGAGAAGCCCTGGGAAACGAATGTTGAGTTATTATCATTGTCATTTTTAAATCAAGTGGGTCATATATAAATGTGGAAAAATCCCCAGGCATGAGAGAAAGGTCAGTTAAACATGGTTTTCATATTTTCGTGAGATTAATATTAGACTGTTGCTGATTCCTATTGATATTAACAACCTTTCATAAATCATAATACAAATACTTCTATCTTTTCGTGTAGATATAATTCACCCATTTGCTGACTTAATTAAAGGTTGACTTATAAAGTATGAAATAAAACATACTGAGGTTTGTTTTCCTTGCTCACATTTTGCATAGAATGATACGCCAAGGAAAAAGTGTGGGTGCAACAGGCACCCATATCACAAACTTCTCCATAATGGGCATGCATTCGCCCATTGGATCAACATCTTTCAATTTATTAGCATGACAAAGGACACAATTATTTTGGATATGCCTGAATGCAATTTTCATTAACTTTGCAATGATTTATTAACAAAAGTGTCAGGAATGTAATAAAAGCAGCAGGACTCCTCAAAATGCCAAAATAAAAAAAAAATGAAGAATACAGCAGAATTTCCCAACACGCCTTACGGCATCAGGTCAATAAGGTTGCCTGATTCCATCAAAAGCATCACCATGGTGAGTGAACTCTGCAATTAACAAAGAGTAAGCACAAAAAATGCTAATATCTCATTTGAATGTAATTATGCACAGATTACTGTTCACTGGAACAAGAAAAGGGATTTTAATTGTCATCCAAAGTTACATGCAAACCCTGGATTCTAGTTAACTTTTTTTTTGGTTGAGGAGTTCATGTGAGAATAAAGCATGCCGTTCACAAATTCTTATGTTTAGGGACATTGTAAAAAGCATGGCCTTTGTTTAAAGAATACAACTTGCAAAGTTTTAAAATAACATCTTTTCATGTATGTTGGCAAGGTTAGTTTGTAATAAGTTTCACCATCGTTTGCATTTTAATACTATTTGATCTCATTTACATGTTTAAATTTGTTCCTGTAATAAAATTCATTAGTATGTTTATCATAACCACATAATGAATATAGCCCTTATGTAAAATAAAAAATTGAAAGTACATTAGAGACATTACAAGCTGTTTGAAATTACTGTGCTTTGCATATTATACCTTATTAATTAAATTATAAATTATTTATTTATGTATTTCTTTAATCAGGGGCAAGCACTAGAACAATATTATATTAGTATAAGAAACACAATACAACTCAAAGCTAATGTACATGTGGACCAATTTTACGTAAAGGCATACAGATCCATTTTGCCCTGGGTGGTGAATGCCACTCCCCCTGCTGAGCAGCAAGGGATGTAAAGTAGCTGTTTAAGAGAGAATGGAGGGCAGAGGGATTAGAAATGTTTCTTGTGCAAGTTAAAAACTTCACTTGTTAGTATAATATCTCCCTTTGCCTTCTCGTTTTATTAGTATAATTAGATCAAATGTGCAGATAGAAGCCAAGAGCAAATCATTATAGGAGCTGATACCATGTCCATTTTATTTGGAGTCCATACGAAAAGAAAGTGAAATCTTTTCTATTCTTTTGGTTTCCTTTGTCAATAGTGATAAAGAATATGAATGAGGGAAGAGGGTGGGAGGAGAGTAGAGTAAGGAGGGAGGGAGGGAGGGGGAGGAAGGGAGAGAAAGAGGGAGAGAGGGAAGGAGGGTATAAGAAAAAAGTATATAATGAAAAATGAACCCAATATTTAGGGAAACAGCCCTAGCTTTATTTTTCTTAATCATTTTTTAATTATTCTTTTAAATATGCAGAATGTCTTGATCTCTTTCTTATTATGCTTTTATGACTTCCAGTTAATTTTCTAACCCCTGGTTTGAGTACACTGGTTTGATTATGGGCTAAGCCTATGTCTATACACACAACATATTCAATAGTTTTGATAAGCAATTACTTCTCTCTACATGTTCAAACATGATGAAATTCAGACAGAGACTTCAGTCATTAAGAAAACTTCGGGCAGGGCAGGAGAGGAGCAGTCAATGAACTACCTGATGTGGAAAGGGCATGGGTTTTAGAGTCAAAGAGGTCTGGGTTTTAATCAAAGCAATTCCTCTCCTTCCAAATAGGGATAACCCTAACTCACAGAGATGTTTTAAGGATTAAGTGAGATTAGCATTCACAAAGGGTTTAGAATGGCTCCATAGTAGGTGTTCAATAAATGTTAACTCCAGGACTATTTTTGTAGAGCACAATAGAACACCAAACCAGAATCTCCTCAGAATTCCACAAGCCTGTGTGACATGCTGAAATGCATTTTTAATAGATATCTGCCTCTGATAGAAATGCAAGCTAAATACTGAGGACAATGCTCAAAGCAAAGAATAAAAGAGACCAATATAAGTCAGTTATATCTCCCCAAATAATAAAAACTCATTTTATTTTTTTCATCAGTTTTAAGTTCACTGTGCTATTTCCTCCCATCTCACATTTTCCACTATTCGGTAAATACCACAAGAGAAGAGTAGTTGGGGAGAGCAGGAACATTAAAAGAAACTGCAGGATGCAGAGCGATCCACTCATGTGAGTGCTTTGGTTGTTAATTTAATTGAACCTTTGGCAGATTGCTAAAACTAAGACATATTCATACTCATTTTTTCTTGGTATTCAACTAAATCTTTCTGAGTTACCCCATAGTTGCATGGAACCAGATAGCTGATTCTAACTAGATAGAAAAGTAGCTGGATGGTTTGAAGGGGTATATGCTATTTCTATAACTGATCTAAAAACACTGGGGAAAATTAACCCTTAAGAAAGATACTAATACACATAGATGTTCATTATAGAGAAATTAGTTTCACTCAACGAAATGTTTCATTAAAAGCACTTGTTTCTTTCTAGTCAGTGTGCTTTGCTTTCCTGAGGGCAAATTTCCAGTCCAAGTGCTTCATTAGCAAATAATCAAGAAACTCCTACCTTTCTAGTACTTCTGAACTGGGAGCTGTCAGTGGGTCACATGTAAAGGATGGATACAGAGACAAATTAAACCAAAAAATTCTGAAATCAATAAATAAAATAGAAACATAAGTATGTTATGGATCCACTCAATCATGGAATAACATGGGAAGCCATGTGGGAAAATAATATCAATAGAAAAGAGAAAATTGAATTTTATTACATTTCTAATAATTCAATAGGTAAAGAATCTCCAGATGGCCTAATATTCTATCAGTTGGTATTTTGATCAACACATTTAAAAATCTTAAAATATCAGTTGCACCTGTCAATATTGGACAGAATATAAAGCATCTTTTGTAATCTGTGTTTTTCTCAGTGTCTGTTTAAGAGCCTAAATAGCTTTTATTGGTTATGAGCCTATTAACATGAGACTGAATGTCCTTCAAGTGTAGAGACCTAAAAGTCTATTCAAAAGTTTATTCAACTTGCTTTACACAAGAGCACACTGCAATTCAGATGGGCTATTAGTAAATATTTGTGAAAATAAGTATTATACTACCAGAACGAGAGGAAATATGGAGACATATGATTTAGTTCAAGTGGAGGTAAGTTTTAAAAGTATATTAGACCAAGAAGCAGAGCCTACAATTAGTAAGATATAGAATGAGAGACCCTTCCAGCACCCAACTAGACCAGCAAAGGTCTTGCAACCTTCTTTTCTACAAGACCCCACCAGCACACACCTGGACCAGCAGAGGCTTTGTGACTTTCTGTGAGACACTGCCAGTGCCTGCCAGACTAGTGAGAGCCTAGACCCATATCAAAGTTGGCAGAGTGGCCAGAGGCCTCAGGACCACTCACAAGACCCTGCAGATCCCTGCCGAGATCAGCAGAGGCCTCATGACCTTCCAATTTCTCATACATTTATCATTAAACTTGCCAGTTATAATAGCCTCTTCGGAGTTTCCTCATATTTTTCAAGTGTACTTCTGCCTCTGGACTTTTGCACCTGCTATACTCCCTGCCTAGAATACTCCTCTCAGTGAGATCCTTGCTCAGATGTCATCTTATCCAATGACTTTATTTTATATTGTCATCTTTCTGCTTCTTGCCTTTGCGCTGTATTATATATCCCCTTCTCTTTTGACCATTTTTCTCCATTGTTGATACTACACTTATTTATTGTTTGTTTGTCTTTCACCATTGGAATGTGAGCTTTGTGAGAGGATTTCATGTTCTTATTTTATTTTCTATTTTATCTCCATAACTGAGAATCCCAAAGTGCTTGGAAGGACCAAATTACAGTATTTAATCTAGATGGACCCTTTGAAATAGGAATTATGAGCATTCTCACAAGTTGAAAAAAACCTGAACCTCAGAAACTATAAGTAATAATCCAGATAGCAAAAGTAGATAAAGGTTGATGGATGAACGGAATCTTGGTCTGTCCTTTTACACATCTTGTTGCTTCCATCATACCACACACCTTTACATAAAATATATTGACTTTACTTACTTAAGGCCTTCTTGGGCTCTAAAGTCTGAAATGAGTCAAATATTTTGGATTTTGTTTTATTTTTCCCCTCCCCCAATCCATTTGTTGGGTTTTTTGGACTTATCTGAGGTTTAAAACTATTGTATATAAAAATCAAAATAGCATTACATCAAATAAATTAAAGTATTTCCTTCAAAGTCTGCATATTATCTAATCAGGAATAGAATCACTGATATGAGTCAACTTCCTAGAGTACATCTAAAATTTATAAAATGCTTCCTTTGGTTCCATGCAACAAGAAAAAAAGGTTGAAAAGTAAATTTCATGTACTGATAATATGAATTTTTTTCTAATCTCCCTATATTGATAATTTGTTTGTTTATCTAATAGACATATAAAAGAGAAGAAAAGGAAAAGAAGACAAGGGAAGTAAGAATGAGGGGGAAGAAAAAAAAAGAAGTAAAATTAGGAAGGAAGAGAGGGAGAGAGAAGAGGATCCTCAAAAACTGTCCCACTTTACAGATGGGTAATAGCTATGCTGACTCAAATCTGTCCCTCAAATTTTATTATATTTTTTGTGCATAGAAGAATTGGGGTATAGCCTAGAGGTTGGTGAGAGGGTTCACCAGAGACAGAGTGGGGAGCAGAACAGGTGAATCTACTGCATTACACTGCTGAGGGGAGCAGTGGGTGAGACAGAAGAGGTCTGTTGCACCATGTCAGTTAGCTCCCTGGCCAGATTGAACTCATGCTGCAGTGGCTGCCAATTGCTTGATAGCCTGAACATTTAACCCCTTTGCCACCAAGGAGGCCCTGTCTCTCAAATTTTAAAGAAAATTTTATAAGTGTTCCAAAATAGATTTGGGGAACTACAGGCAGAAGAGAAACTAAATGGCAAGATACTCAGACTCTATGAAACAAACTGTTTTTGATGATCTAATTTAGTTTCCAAGTTTCACACATACACACACTGACATACACACACATTATCTCCCCTCCTCCCCACACCCCCTCCATGGGCATTTCTTTTAACTCACATTGAATATTTGGGGAAATTGTATAGTTCTGTGTGATTCTGAAATTGACATTTTTTTTATTATTAGTAGACATTATTCTGTGGAAAGATTCACTTCACTAAATTTAGAGATGAAAATTAATTTCTCAAGCCTAAATATTCAAAGGTAATTTTCATTTTAAAAATTTAGAAATAACTTATCTTCTACTTACTTCCAAATATTAATTTATGGAAAGGTATACTGCAATGAATATGTTAAGATCAGGAGGAGGAATTTGAAGTCACACATACTCCTCTTACAAAAGCCAGTTGTTTCTAAAAGAGTGAAACATAAATTGTTAAAACTTAAAAAAAAAAAAGTCGCACCTCAGCAAAGTTTCCAATCAATACAATAACTGACAATATTACTCATAAATTCTAGAATAAATTTTCAATTTTCACAAAGGGTTAGATGAAAATATATTAATTCTGATTCATTTTGTTCACCCCTAATCATTTTACACTCCTGCTAAACAATGTGTGAAACATGGACCAGCCACCTCTGCTTCTTCTGGGAGCTTATGAGAAATACAGAATCTTGAGGCCATCCCAGACTTATTGAGTCAGACTCTGAATTTTATCAGTATCCCCCAGAGATTTATAGGCACATTAAAGTTTGAGAAAGATTTATGTAGAGCATTTTTCCAAATGTTTTTATTAAGTTCTAAAAACGAAACTCCATTAGGACTGTCATAAAACAACAATGGGCAGAAGGTTAGGCTATGCATAACTGATACATTTGGAGAAAGAAAAGAAACTCTATCTTAGGAACATGATTTCTCTTGCTTCTCACTTTACATAGGGAGTGAACGCTAATGGGACCCTATATGAAGTAGCTATGGCTTCTTGAACATTGACTCAGCTAGCCTGAAAGCAGTGTTTTGAGCTCTGCCAAGAGGACTGCCATTATCACCTGAATAAAAATAATTTCATTTTCAAGCCTAACATCTAAATGATATAAGATTCCAATTTAATTAGGACAACAATGTGAAACCAACTCAAATAAAAAGCAGGAACAATTTTCTAATGGATTTAAATTACGATCTTATGACAGACTCTGACAGATGACATATTTACTTTTCATAGGAGCTAAACGAATACCTTAGATAAAATGGGAACTAAAAACACAGCAAATTAGGAATTAATGAATGCATTGACAATGTATTTTAAAAGAACACTTTCTCTTGTAAAGGAAAATAGATCTGTAAAGCCAGTTAGTTAAAATGGCAAAATCCAATATATTATTGGAGCTTAGTAATGAGTTGGGAATTTGACCTTTCTTCAGAAATTGAAGATGCTCTAATCAGAATTAGCCAGGTGCACACAGGGGTCAAGCGCCATCCTGAAGTTTCACTAAGTAGCTTCTATCTCTCCTCTAATCACAAATGCTCAGATCCCAGACTTTGACATCTCAGTGACATCAGTTTTGTCATAAGGCAGCTGCCACTCATTTCACTTTTAACGCATCAAGTTCTGCATTCCTTAAATAGGGTTCTTTTAGCAAAGTGTTTAATCTAATAAATTCATGATCTAGCACTTTGTCTTCCTTATTGTGACCTTCCTTTCCTTAAGAAATAGAGAATTCAAATATGACTGCTGAAACTGAGAGGAAAATGAGAATATAAGTGTACACAGGCTTGAAGACATCACGGTGAACTAATGACTAATTACTGTGCAATTGAATACTAATGGGGAGACTCATGAAATCAACATGAACAGGAAATGAACTCAATATGACCAATGGTTTCACAATTAAAATCAAATAAATGCCTAGTAATAGAAAGTCTTAAAAGATATTACTACAACCAGTCAATTATTCTTCAGGTTACACCACTAAAAAAAAAAAAAAAAAGGCATAATTCTAGGTAGAAGTATCTAGCTCGATATCTTTTGAAAAGTTAATGTACATCTGAAATATGAATTATAGCACTGTAATTATCTTCAAATTAAAGAATGTAAAACTAGTTTAATGGCGAGTCCCTTATTAAAGCAAATCAGATAAACATGAATTTCAGGAGGGAAATTTGAGAGGTTAACTTTCTAGGATCCCCTAATTAATTAATTGATGCTCCAAATGTTTAACTCTTAAGTCTATCAGTTCAGTTAGAAAAGTGTCAATAGAAAGCAAGTTTAGGCATCAGGGAGGAAATAACACACAAATAAAACAAACAGATTTTAAACGCCTTTACCTTTAATGCTCAAATGGCAATTACAAAAATTTGGTTAATAAAGTTTATCACCACTTTCAAGAAAATTGCATATATATTTTCTTTAGTTCTATTTCATTTACTTCCTTTTCCACAACCCAAGGGCTAAGTGAGGCAGACTGAAATAAACTGCAATATTTTCTCTTGAAAAATCTACTCACTTATCAGTTGTGGATCTAATCAAGGACCTAATAAGTCCATAACGGTACATTTGCTTCCCAGGAGAAACCACTGTTTCTCATCATTCCAGAAAATACCCCCTTGCAAGGTGCAACCAAGAGCCATAGCCTCACTGCAACAGTCTAATAATTTGATTGGGAGCCCTTAGGCAGGGATAACTTAAATTACAATTAGAGAGCCCTCACACTGCTGCTAACATCTGTGTACTGAACCACTGTATACTGATTAAAGGTTTTTAAAAGAGAACTAAGTACTTCCCACATTAGAGACGAGTCTGATTCTAATGGCCCTCGTCCTTGGTATGTAATACTTCCCTGCTGTGCTTCCTGCTTGTAAGTCCAAAGAATGCACACCCCAGGTAATAGCTGTCTTAGAAATGTCCAATAAATGCTCTGGTGTCAATGGGCAGAAGGGCAGAAGTGCAGGAGGGGAAAGACGGCAGTGTTCATGCCACCATTCCTCCTGAGTCTATTTTGTCCTGATTTTGTGACTATATAGTGAAAGTGGTCAAGGTATTGTTTTTATGTGTAAAGAGTGATTGCAAGGAAAGGGTGTGAACTCAGAGAAATTGCCATGGGGGCACCAATTAATGAAAGCCAGAATGGATGGAGACACACACACCGCATCCCTCTGTATCCTCCTGCCTTGTTATTAAATGAATCCCGCATGCAAGGAGAACAGAGCCAGAAGAAAGCAGAACCATAGAAGTCTCCCCCCACACCCTAGCCACTCCTCTGCATCCCCCTCTGTTCATTAGGGCCTTTTTCAAGCACATGGCTGCAGCAGATGTCCCTTGGAGAACATTTTGTTTCCCCCCTGCATCCAGGCTCAAACACCTGGGCTCTGACATGACGTCCGGTGGAGGCTATTTTCTTTTTCTTTTTTTAAACTTTCTTTTATTTGGTTTGCATACAAGGCTAATAATGAGGTTTAAAAAACTATACACAATCAGTATACAATTACACTCATCGGGAGCCTGACATGTAATTTCTGATAAACCCATATAACTATGAACAGCAAAAGGAACCACGGAGCGCACACAATGTGTGGGGTCATCAGAACACAATGCCAACACAATCTCTGCGTCATGTCTTGTTGCATAGTATTAATCAGTGCAAACAATGTTTGGGAAATGAGAGGGGAGAGAAAGAGCAGTTTCCCAGCTGCTAGTGCTTTGCCATCAAATCTGATCGTTCCATCTAATATAAGAGACTTCAGTAATAAAGCTTAG
Source organism: Scalopus aquaticus (assembly GCA_004024925.1). Taxonomy (NCBI): domain Eukaryota; kingdom Metazoa; phylum Chordata; class Mammalia; order Eulipotyphla; family Talpidae; genus Scalopus; species Scalopus aquaticus. The sequence goes on from PVIJ01001405.1 coordinate 183,089, forward strand.
GACCAACTAACAACTCTTGAGGAGGTTAAACTGTTCAATATGAAATCAAATAACACAGCCTTGTATATGTAATCCCAACCCACCTGATAATTTCACATCAGATGTACCTTTAGCAATTTGCATATCTCCATAAATTTTGGAAATGAATTGATATCTTAAAGCTACTGTAGGTGGGTACTATCCACATTATCTAACTGAACAGTGTTCTGAGCTAGTTAATAGCTACAATTCTTTTTTTAAATTTTCAAATCCTACATGTTGAAACTTAATTATTTTTCTGTTGATTGTTATAAGGAAAGGATACAATAAGGTTTCATTAAGAAAGAATTACCCAAGACCATAAGATGACAGCCCCGGTCACTGGGGAACATAATGTGATACTATTGTCAATACTATTGATATGTCTTAGGAAAAGTGAGTCTGGGAAATTCAGAAATGTCACAAGCTTTGTTTTACCTTCACTTTAATAGACCATAGCATGACCTGTATGGGAGGGGTTGACTGCTTCAATTAGGTTTACGTTATTTTCGTAGAACTTCCAGTCAGTGCATTTAGCTGGAAAGCAATTCCTGACTTTATTATTACTGTTGTCATCCTTAAAATGCATTCTATTTATTTCTTTTAATTCACCAGGAGGGGTAAAGGGAATTCGGGAGTAATACAGAAAAGGAGCCAGTAACATGCCCTTAGGGACCAATAGCAAAGGTAGAAGAATCACAGGAGAAGGGAGATAGAAGATGAAAATGAAAGACATATCTTATTAAGCCATCATAATTAAGAAGTAATAGGTATTATAAAGAGACCCATGCCCAAAGGCCTGAAGATGGCTACAGCAGGAAGGGCAAATGCTTTCTAATAGGAAGTAATCAACAAATAATTCACATTAAAAAGTAAACAGGCCCCCGCAAGAACAAGAGGCAGCGCTGTGCCTTCTCACCATGTTCCCACCTTCAGTTCAGCGGGGAACAGAACAAAAGTGAAGAACAGAAAACTGATGGATTCTTTTCACCCACATGTGAATTCTGGCAAACAGTGGTAAAAAAGCATTTGATCAGAGAGCACCTCACTCCCCATCACCTGTGACTTTTATTATGGGTGGGCCCTGGCTCTGAACCCTGAGATTACAATGTTGCCAGAGATCCAGGGGATTGGGGGCCTGATGATGAACTGACCCCAGATTATTCTTAGCACAAGACAGGAATTAATTGGATGGATTTTCCCTTAGTTCTTGTACTTTTAAGTTAGCTGGACCTACCAGTACTGAGGAGACAAGTCTGAAGGGAAGGAGAAATACATTTGGTCCTTGGACACCCCCTAGTGTCTATGTGAGCATGAAAACATCTCTCAGGTATCTCCCTCTCTTTCCTGATATATCCGAGGAGGGGCACAAGAGTGACTCTGGAAGAAGTCCCAGGGGGCCAGCCAGGCAGGAAACAGCCTTTCCTTTCGGTCAGGAAACAAGGTGTCACATTCCAAGCCCCTTTTGCATACTTCTAAAATTTCTGCTTGCCATTAGCTTTGTCTTAATGTGGCAATTTGTCTCAAGAAAATGTGGGAAATGATGGGTGGAGCCTGGAGGGGTCTGTAATTCACTCCAAAAAAAAAAAAAAAAAAGATGAATTTCACAGTTAATATACTAGATGCAAAATGAAAAAGAGAAATGGAAGGAAAATCTATTTCCGAGAATATATGGTAGTTTGTCCTTATGTAGATAACTTGTGAGAGTTTGAATAAGTGCTGTGATGTATTTATGTTTACCAATGTGATTGGATGTGAATACAGAATAAAGTCTGGGACGACTGCTTGCCACTTCTCTCAGTCAGCGGTTCTCCAAGCAGTATTTCATTTGTGTGATGAAGATATAATTTAAAAGTGGCTTAGAAAAGCTTTAGTGTAAGCACCTTTGAAAACTTCCATACAAATTGCATGTGACTCCCCTTCCATCTAGGTAAAGTAATTATTTTTGTGTCCCAGAGTCATCTATGATTTAGATATACTTCCTCTATTAAAACATCATTAAAATTATGAAATGTTATCAACACGTTTATCCACGGTCATCTCAGAAGCGTAAGTGTGCCAGAATGTCATTCCTGTAATTGGCTGTTGTAAATACTCAAATCTGCCCCAGACAGTGTCCACAGTTCTGGGTAAAGCATCTCTACCTATGACTCCCTGGAACTTCAAGAGACACTCTCTATTTTCCTATTTTTTCTAGCATAATGCTTCCCCTCCAGCTGTTTGGGGAAGCACCCTGTCATTCTATTAAACTCTGAAGCCTGTAGTATGCAATACAGAACACTTTTTCTTACTGCACGTGGGAGAGTTGTATTATCACCCACGCAGGATCTGATTCCTCACAGTTAAACAGAATTTTAAAGGGCAAGGGTCCTGAGTGATCACCTGACTCATACCCGTTATTTACAAAATAAGCTCAGAGCAATTTCATGACTGGCTGAGAGCCTGGTGGCAAAGATATGAGAAGCCTGGGGGGCCCAAGAATCTCACACCCAAACATTTTTGGTCACTGATGTTTCTGTGGTCAAATTACATAGTGGGATCTGCGGCAAGGAGAGAGAAACCTGATTGCAGTGACTGTTCCCCACATATTGGGGACACGGTCCCTGAAAGACAAGGGTATCCAGCTACATCTACAGCACCCACCTGGAAAGAGCGTGAGTGTGGACTCAGCCACCCTTCTGCCTTAATTTTTTTTATCAGTGACTCAAATCTGAGACTTACATGATAGAAAAAGAAGGAACCGAGGGAGGAATGTCAGAAACATCTCACCCCACCACCCCTGCTCTCTCCCAAACCTGAGAATGAAACACTTTTGTGCCTTGCCCTGCAGGATATACTACTGTGTTAAATACCAAAGACCATGCTTGTCTCAGGTTGCAACCCACACAAAATAAACTCACTTTTAAAAAAGGAATCTTGGCATATGGTGACAAAACCTATATAATTCTCTTGATCTTTCATCTCTATGCCAATGTCTGTTTTACAGATTATGGCCTCAGCCCCTGACAAATCTGCTTAGTGAATTTTTGGCTGACAAATCTGGCAACACAAACGCTGTCTGAAATATATTTGAAAGACTAAACATTTTCATAATAGCTACTTTACATAGCCTAGTAGGTTTCCCTTTAGGACACCAATTAGATTTTTTTTAAAAGTGACAGTGTTAATTTTTATGATTACACACAGAACTGAGATTTTTATTTAATACAGTGGGCCTGTCTTTAAAGCTTTTCAAGGGGATCAGCTACTTGGCCAACAGACGGGTGTTACAGCAGGGGTGATTATAGTAATTTTTCATGTAATTGGGAGTCACCATTTGGTTGCTATCTTTCACGTGCTCGTTGACTCATCATATAATCCTTTATAAGGGGGGTTTGTTGTATGTCACGGGGACGTGCCAACAGCCGGGAAATAACAAACAGAGGACCCCCCTGGTTGGTGGGGGAGCATGAGGGGTTTTAACATCTGCCCAGTTCTTTAGACTGCAGAAAATTTTACTTAATAGCAGTGACTAAACACTGAGAAGGGTTTTGGAGGATTTGGAGAGAATCTGTGTTGTCTCTCAAGAGATGTCTCAGAACAGACTTTATTACACAACACAAGAGCACAATTTTAAAAAGATAAGAAGGTATAAGTACTCATTAGAATTATCCAAGTTCTTCCCATAATGTCAAGAATTTAAGCCCAAAGCAAATAGAGCATGCTGTTCTTGGGGTCACATCACAATTTTACTTTGAATTTCATCTATCGAATTCCAGTAGTTAGCAAAGCACTTTAGTAGAACAAATGGGCGGACAGAAATCTTATGTGAAATTAGATACTACGTAAAATAATGAGTAAAGGTCAAAGTGGAAGTTGGGGCACCTGAGTTCTTTGCCCAGATCTGTCATTGTGGGAGGGTCATGGGAACATAGCTGAGTCCTCAATTCCCTCATCACTATAAGTGAAGAGGAGCCCCACTATGATTGCTGAGTCTCTCCAAAAAAGAGGTCAAAATAAATAAGAATAAACATGAAAATATTTTATGAGTTAAAGTACTAAATACTAGGTCTTATAGTTTGACTTGGGATGAGGTTTCTGGTCCCACTTTGTCATCTGCCAACCAGTAATGTGGGCACAAGCATCAATGATGTTCATCCCACATGATGCTGTGTGCATACTTCCTCTGGAATTTTTCAGAAGTATTAAAATTAAACCACTCATTTTTATGAAAAGTAGCTGATGAAATTTTCCTCACCATTTGCCTCACTGTTTGCTCCAGAGGAATAACTCACTTTAATTTATTATGACTGCTTTATCTTCCACGTAAGGCCCCTAACTATTGATGGTCATTTTACCTAAAAAGCATTTCAGCTGACCCCAGCTCTTGAATATCTTTTGAATATATTTAACAAAAAAACTGGATTTGCCTCTAAATAATCTTAATGCTGTTTTATAACCCAAACACATTAAATATGGTCCTCTCACTTAGTTCCTAAGTTCTGAGATAAAGGTTGTTTGCCTCATTAACTGTGTTACAAATTAGTCATAATATGTGTTAGACCAAAGTGAGGTATCCTCAGCAGATTTTATACAATTACTTTTTATATTTATAAATAAGTAATCAAAAGATACAATAATAATCAACAAAACCTAATAATACAAATAGTTTATTTAACCAAGTTTAACTCTTATGATGTCAAAATATCAATATTACCCTATTAGACATTGTAAATGAATATGTAACATGGACTTTTGGACTGTTGCTTAACCGTAGTTATTTCCAGCACTTAATGTCGCATACATCCAAAAGACTATCAGTGATATTGTTTTCTGATAGACACTAGTTAAATAGCAGACCATCAAAGAAGCTAGTTAGTAAAAATGTAAATCTATTTTGATCAAATAATTTTCTCAGCTAACTAAGAATAAAGGTAGGATCCACGAGACAATTTTCTCTATGGTAACCAAATCTGCAAATACTATGATACCTTTATGCTTTCTAGGAGCCATTAATCAGTAAGATACTTTAATTATTGCATATTTCTATCTATCCAGTGAACCGGGAAGTAATTAATGATCAGCAAATAAGCAAACTTTTAGTCATGTTTTGAAATTAATTTCCTAAATTACCATCAACATTTAATTTTTATAAAAGGAAAAAAATATTCCAATGTGAAGTTTAGATATTCCATTTAGATCAAGAGGACAATCCACTGATAACAACATTTGCCCCATTTATAATGTCCATCACTACAAAGTCTACAGCATAGTAAATAACAAAACTAACTTATAGTTAAAAGACAATTTTTTTTTCTTTTAATGATAGGCCACTCTTTTCCCCAACAGAGGAATACTTTCTCAACTGAATCATATTTAGAAATGTTAAATCTGCAAAAATTCCTTGTCTCTCCTCACTCCCCCTTGTTAGGTACACACATTTCCTTCTGATGAATTACTTGTAGCCAGCCAAATGACACTGATCAAATTATGGAGCAAAATAAGTATCCACTCTTTGTCACATTCCTTTATTAAAGGACTAACAACTTATTTAATTCCATTAATAAGTTTGTTTTGGTAATAGTTTTATCATCCTCTTAGTTTTTTTAAACTTAGAAAAAAGGGAGGCACAAGAAGACAAGGGCATATTAGGATTGATGTAGCTTCTGTTTTTCCTCTTGAGTTTAAAATCATAAACTATTCACTAATGTGAATTCTTAGGAGCAGTCTGTCAGGTCCATTGTGATAATTAATATAATGGCATACTGTAAATGCCACTGTTAAGACTGTTATCTAGGTGATTGCTGTTGTTTCTGACAATGCTATTAATAACATTACTATGTTGATAATGATACTAACAATGTTCAACACAAACAATGCAATATACTTTGTACTATATATACACACTGGAATACTGGAGTAAGTACATTTCCTGGCTAGAAACTGATCATCCAAATTGTAAGTGACACCCACAGTACTTGTCTTCAGTGCATCTTTATATTGGATGTGAGTGGGTGAGACTTTGCAAAAGAGCTGGGAAACCAGTTTTACATAATAGCTCTTCAGAGTACAAATTGGAAGTTGAAGGATTGTGTGAGGATTTGAAGAAGAGGTATCCTTGGTGAGATGAGACCAATGTGAATTGAGAAGTTCGTGAGAAGCTAGGATTTAGAATGTTAGAACATCAAAGAAGTATATATTAAAGCAGTGACAAAACAACAACTGGACATTATTCTCCTAATCTTTTTTTCTGATTGCAAATGCCATGGACTTAATTGATAACGAAAGCACAGATGATATGAAATAGGATAAAGAAGAAAATAAGAAGCTCATATAATACTACTCATAATTTAAATTTTGAGTTCTTTATTTTGTAGTGGGGAGATCCTAATTAGGTCAATAGGTTAAGTGTTTTTATAATATGGCATCACAACTTTCTAGTGGAAGTTACAATCATTTTTTTTGTTTTTGATCAGCATCCTTTTTTCTCAATAGAATGGGAAGTTTTGCAGTACAATAGAAGTTTTTCATTAAAATTTTATTCATATATATGTTGCATGCAGGTACAGAGTCATGATGTAAAATGCATATCTAAGTATGGACTATAAAAAAACACTAAAAGTAAAGGCTAAAAGACTTCAACTGTCACACTTTCAGTTGATTTATTTGAAAAAGCGGACGTAATTGGTATGGAATTCTAAAAACTAATTAGACATATTTCAGAATAAACTTAATCTTGGTAAGAAATATCTTTAAAATACTGCTTTATTATGGTACTGATGGAAATATCAATTGCCTTCACCTGGTTACATTCATATGTGCCGGATGCTATTGAAAAAAAACAGACACTGTCGTTAACCTTATGGAGCTCACAAACTAGGTATTAATCAAATAACCAAGCAAATAATTGTACAATTTCAACTGTGATAAATGCCATGGTGCTCAGAGAGTCCATAACAAGGGAACATAATCTAATTTAACCTAAAGGAGAATTCAGGGAAGGCTGCCCTGAAAAGGTAGCATCACTGCATTTTGAAGGGTAAGTAAAAGGTGAGGAGGAGGCACTCCAGACAGAGGATGCTGATGCAAATGCCTGGTCACCAGAGGGTTCCAGGTAGTGCAAAGGCCAAAAGGTCACCCAAGTTAGACCTGCTTACAAGTAGATTATCTCAGGTGTTCTGTGACCTGGATTTAACATACATGTATGCCCAGTGGGGAAAGACAGTGATTCCTTGATAATATCCACAAAGAGGAGACCAATTATTTGAGGAATTTAGGAGGTTTTCTGCTTACCATATAAACAAGAGTAGGCCAAAGGAAATTTTGTGTAGCCTTTCATTCTGCTTTGTATTTTGTTGTTGTTGTTGTTGGTTTGAGTGTGTGTGTTTTAAACCGGGCTGGTTTTTTGCCTGTGGGTCAAAAACTGAAAAGACTTCAAATGTAAATGGGCATTTTTGAAGGTCATTGCTTACTTTTATATACAAGTGAATATGCATATAACCCTGGTAAATAATTTCTTCATAAAACACCTCTACATCCCTCATAATAATAGTGACCCACTAATATCTCTGCTTAGGGCAAAAGGAGCTAGGAAATTTAAAATATCTTCCTGATGCTAAAGGGTACAAAAACACAGAATGATCAGTATAACTTTGAATTCTAAAATCTGAAGAGAAAAGATATATTTGGGACTCTAGGATTCTTCTATAAAACCACTTGGCTGCTTGGTCAGTATTCAGAGGTAGAAATCTTTAACATAAAGAAAGCCAAGGACACAAAAAAGACACAAATTTAATTCAAGTTCAATCCCTTAAGGAATAAATATGTGATAGTAGCGAAAAAATTAGGACCGGTACATTTCATTTTGTTACTAGAATTGCGTAGTTACACTTTCTGAGAGCGATGTTAGCAAGTAATTCACTGGCGTTGGCTACCAACAAATAATTTGTTTTTAAATCATTGTTCCACATTTAGTTTGCCAATTCATTTATTCATTCATTTCATTAGCACTAATCAAACACATATACTTATGATTTAAATATTTATTGAATTATCTAAATAAGAAACTGCTCCACTATATCTCCTAAGTGACAAAAGGAATGATTCTATAAATCTTACCATGTCATTCCTCCTCAGTGGTATTCCTCTTCAGTTTATATAAAAACCTAAATCCATATCATGGATTTTTATAAAGCTTTGTAAAAATTGGGGCCTCCCTGGTGGCACAGCAGTTAAGCGCTGCGCTGTGGAACTGTTGGCAGCAGCGATGGGAATTCAACATCAGGCCAGGGAGATTCCCACATGGCGCAGCAGACCTCTCCTGCCTCGCCCACTGCTCCCCTCAGCAGTGTATTTCCGATGATCTGCCTGTTCTGCTCCCCACTCTGTCTCTGGTGACCGCCCTTGCCACCCCACGCCTCTGGCCTGTACCCCAGCTTGTATGCATAAATAAATATATCTTAAAAAAAAAAAAGCTTTGTAAAAATCTGGTTCTTGACTATTTTGTATTCTCCCTCACCTGCCCTTATTACTATGCTCTGTTCATACCGGCCAGCTTTCAGCTACTAGTTGGGGCCTTAACACAGGCCAGTTCTTCACAGAGAACAGAATGGCCTCATTCCTTAGGTCCCCACTTATATGATCTGAGAAGCACACCAACGGAAATTATGGAAACGGTGCCCTCCTATAAGAACAATCTTTTTCTTTATAATATGTATCAAAATGTGTAATCATGTATACTTTTGAATGCATATTTACTTTAATATTGGTTTTCTCCACAATACTGTGGGCCCCTGAATGCTAAAGATTATTTCTGGTTTCTTCACTACTGTATTTCTAGCTTGGCTCAATAAATATCTGTAAAATGCTTTTGTTTCCTTCCTAGATCAACCAATAATTATTAGCCTGGCACAAATCAGTTAACCTTTCTGAAATTAACTGTATCATCTAAACATGATTGTAATGCTACATTCCTTTCATATTATATTTAGATTTTTAAATATACCATTGCCTAGAACAGAATAGGACTCAATAAATGAATACATTTCTTTCCTCACTCCCTTCTCCGTAACCTCTACGCTTATCGAAAAATGTTTCAACACTCTGTCCAAAATAAAGCAATGATTCACAAGTCTGGCATTTACCAGCCACTAGTTTACTTTTCCCTTCCTACTCCCCAATTAAGAGAAAGCTCATTTTGAGGTTTAATGGAGAGTGTCGCAGGTTCATCAGAGTTCAATTCAGCAGTCTGGAGTGAATCTGTAATAATCCATGACCACAGACCAGTTTGTATTTTTCCACTAATAAAACTCAAGAATGGCTATGTTTAAATGGAATTTTGCAGGTCATTAATCCATTCTAAGGACTGACTCTTTTGGCTGTTTAATTGGGAAACAGTGGTGGTAGGACCAGATTAAAAATCTAGGATTTACCTAGATGATAAGGTGGTGGTGGACTGCTTATATTTTATTAATGTATACTTCAAAAGAATATTTGAGTGACTTAAACTGAAAAAGTCTAAATGCTGCTGTCACCTTTCAAAATCAAACTAGATTTAAATAATAAAATTTGCAATGACTATACAGAATGCTAAACTCAGGTGGTCAGAAGTTTCTACTTGAAACTGAAAACAAAAGATTTAGAAAACTTTTTTCTTGTTCTAAATTGATCACAGTTCTTTATTTTGCTGCCTCAGTGAAAAGCTCATCCCTCTTGCAAGTGATTGGTTGAAATACAGGCAAGTTCTGACCAATGAGACATGAAATGATGAGGGGGACCAGACACAAGTCCTAGGAATGCTTTTTCCTCTTTAAAGGGTGCACACAAAGAGCAACTTTCCCCTTTTCTGATTCTGGATGTTATAAACTGCAGGATAGCTGGTTATGACATAACTGGGATGACAGTTCAGTGTATGGGAAATAAGAAATACTATCTACATTTAACAGAAGAAAAAAACAAAGTTTACAAATGTGGAATAGCAAGACAGTATCCAACCTCTCACAACACAGTTTATTTCAGTTGCTGTAAATTATCTGTACACTTCTCTACTCACCTCTTCTTTTTATTTTCCCCATATTCTGGAATTATTCCATAGGCCTGGAATTATTAATGATGACAAATGCCAAAACCAATGCCCTATCACCATATTCTATATAACACTATATTCTATTAAAATCCTAAAGTACTATCAGGAAGATGGCCATTTACTAATCTCGTACTTCAAAGGGGGACTACATGAATGAATGAATGAATGATCATCAATAGATAGTTGATAGATATAGAAATCTTATACTTATTTAACATATATTGAGTATATGTATATTTAATATATATCATACATATTTAGCATTCAAATTTAACAAAATACATTTTTAAAAGTATTTAAGATATAATCTACATATATAAACTCTGCACATGTATTTTACATGTGTGGGGGGAGTGGAGAGATAGAAAAAAAAATAATGACTTACAAACATTCAAAATAAAACTGGCAACAATCCCCCATCCCCAGAAATGCATAGGTTCAGCACTCATGTGAATGACTAATGTTGTTCTTATGGCAACACATTCATGAGCAAAGTTCATGAAAGCAAAGTTACTAAGCAGTTTCCTTATCCCTGCAGAGGTTTTAACGACTGACATTCCTCTCCTTTACTATCTATCATTTTTGGGATTATAATGACCTACTGATGACAATAAACTTCTGCAGTGATTTAATACTGTCACCCATAGCAGGGAGCCAGCTAGAAAGTCAATAATTAGAATAATCAGGAAAAACCAGGTTTCTATATAAAAACAAGTAGTCATCACTTGAAGCATTCAGTTGCAGTTTTATGTAGATGCAGATGAAGATAAAAACAAGCATGTGGTCACTGTCAGAGTCTTTCCAGAATCATCACCACCCTTTGGCCATTTTATAAATTTTGCGCAGAAGCACTTCAACTGCATCTTAAAGAGTTAGAGTGGAACATCTGATTGTGTATTTTTACCTTTGTTGAGAAACTTGACATCTTGATTCTTTCTAACTGTAATGCTCCTGTGCCTCAGTATCTTGTATTATATTCAATAAACAACCTGAGATTAGGAACTGCCACCTCCTTCTCATCTGGTTTGCACAAGAAGGTAAATGGGGGGATTTAGAAAATCAAGAATTTAGCATGGAAGTAGGTTTTTTTAAAAAATTATGATTACAGGTACTTCTTATTAATTCATAAATTGTGTGTGCCTCCTATCCCATCTCTAAACCATTAAACACCAGCCAATGACTAAATAATTTGTCACTAAAGGTGAATTAGCTCTTCTTTGTCTGCTTATGCATATGTTCAGGTCCCACCTCCCCTTTCTCTTCCTCCACTGATCAGTGAGCCAGGAAGTAGTGTATGATAAGTTTTAGTGTTGAACAAAAATTATGGCATAAAAAGCCTTCATAAATGACAGCAGTAGGTTCTCCAAATTAATATAATTTGTTTTTGTTTTAATAGCATCTTATTTCTAGATTCAGAATAATTGGTTCGAATAGGTAACTTTTTAATGGATAACAACAAATTAATAATTTTTAAATGTTTATCACCCATTACAGGAATGACGTTAAAATGCAATGTAATCCTAAAATAGAATGTGTGCCAAAATATGTCATAAGCTGGGGATTGTATTTGTGCAATATGTTGCTTCAAGAAAAATATGGAGTTAAAAATTACAGCGTATGAGACTCCATTTTAAAAGGACATAGCAGAGGATATATCAATGTCTCTCACAAATGAATCAACCCATTGCATAATTACAATCACATTTAATCATTACAGCAAAGTATGGGGAACAATATAATCTCTTTTCTATTTGGACAACACACCTCAGACTAGAATTAGCTTGAAAGTAAATTCATTGAGGGTTGCTTGCCTGGTTATACCTGACCATTAAATATAAATCAAAATTTCTTAAATTATGGGTTTGAAGAGAAACATGGTTTCCTAAAATAAATATATTTTTGTTGTTGTTGTTTTTTTATTTAATGCAATCACTCAGTGTTTGTTTAATGTTTGATTCACTCAATAGCAATTCTTCCCTTAAGCATTTGGAAGTAGTTTGTGGACATGCTTGCAGTAGTATACTTGTGTGCAAAAATCAAACATAAAAACTGATCACATGCTCACAGCTGGAAACCATGTCAGGCTTTATTCAGTAAGGTATCAGGCATTATCATTTAGCGCTCCCACAGCAGGAGGAAAAATGGTGGCACAGAGGAGAACGATCACATCAGACACACTCCAGGGGTTTCCTTTCCCTACATTGTTCCTTTCCCAAATGTAACTCTTTAAATTTTAAATAGGAAAAGAACACACAGAATCATTGCTCTGAACAAAAAAAAGGGGGGAGGGGAGTGATATGAAGGAGGAAGACAGTGGCAAAACAAGAAAGAAAACATTTCTCATTAAATAAAGTGAATACTGGATAGTTTAATAAATACTATAATGTCCCCTTAAGACCTAAAGAAGCACATACCTCACAGAGGTTTTGAAGATCTGCTTTCATTCAAATAGACCAGTGTTTTATAGTTGTTGATCATGGAAAAGTTACTCCTTAGGAATAAATGCAAAAGCATTCAAGAAGAGCTAATTGATGAGGTTTTCTTTATAAACCTATACTTAATAGATATAACATATTAATACATATTGAGATAATTGAAATAGTTGAAGACACATGAACTAGAATATATTGTATTTTGCCTTTTCAAGAAAAGATAACCCTGCTATCTTAATCTATGTCTTCATAGAAAATTATAATTTAGGAATTAATTTTAACCTCAGAAAATCCCAAATTTCATGTTAGTCCTTTTTAATATAATAATACTATCTCTGTTTTAGAGGCAAAAATGGCAATACCAAATTTATTTTACCATAGAAGCAAAATTCACCAGAGGTTCAGTTTCAGCAAGTGGAGGAATTTCTACAGAGATAACAATTGCTCTTTAGCATCAGTGGCAGTCCATGCCCAAGCCTTAACCAGCAATAAGACCTGCTCCTGAGGGTCCCAGGTGGTCTATTCCATATTTTTTCTTCAAAGTATTTGCTGCAACTACTGTCCATCTTGTTGCCATTGCAGGTACTCTGCACACTTTGCACTGTAAACTGAAATGCAGGTCTTTGAACCCCGGGCACTTGGACAGCTACCCTGATTTTGAAATGGTTTGCAGAAGAAACCCACATCAGCACATAACAGCTAAATAAAGGTAGAAAACAGAGCTCATTCCATCCACCCACCCTTTCGTAAGTCCCCTCAGACTAGAGATGAATCATCCTCAACCCAGTATTTCACTGTGAAATACTATAATAAAATTCAAATGTGTCTTTCTTGAGTCTCTAGCAAATACAAAAACTAAACCATAAACAAATAATTAAGTGTCTAGTAAATCTCAAAATTTAGATGAGATTTCTCTAACCTCCAGACTATAAAACTGTGCTTTCCATCAGCTACTATTTTGAGTCATATGTGTGCATAAGGATATATACATGTGAATATATGTACGTATATGCACATAGACACACAAGCTTTTAGACTCTTAGTTTTTTTCTTTTGAAGGAGAAAAATAGATCCTTAGGCTGAAATAAGAAGGAACAAACTGAATATGTGCATTTTCTTTTTAAACAGGGAATCAGATCAGCCTAACAAGATGTTTCTCTGAAATATTGGCCTCAAATGAGACCATTCAGCCATGGCAAGGAGAGGTTTCCAGCCAAAACATTTAATTAGTGCCCAATTAAGACAGCCAGAATGATGTGAAGTCCGGGCTCTGGCCGCGTGTGCGCCTCAGGATGGGTAAGCAGCTTAAGTGAGTCTACTCTGACTAAAAGCTGTCAACTGTCAAACTGTCAGTGGGCCATATGGGTCAGGCAGCATCTCTCTGAAGAATTCAACTTGTCCACTCATCAGGAGAAAAACACCTCCAACACCACAGAGTTGACAAATAACCCACAGTTCCTCAAAGTGGGGAGGAATTGAAGTTATGGTCAGATTAAAGGAAGAGGCATCTCATGCCCCCTTTTAACTTTCCTGGTACCCCATCAGCTATAGGAAAAGGTCCAAACTCCTTCACATGGCAGACAACACCCCGCTTAATTATCTGGCCTCATCTCTCATCCCTCCGTCTCCCAGCTTTATCCCCGAGCAATGTTAAACTGCTTAACATTCCCTCCATATGCACGTGCTTACAGCATTCCAAGCTTCGCCAACATTGTGCCCTCTGCCAATACCATTCTCTCTTCTCCCTCCACCTAAACTCATTCATCTCTTTCAGTCAAGTCCATCCATTTATATTATACATAGGAGCCAGCAGCTATAAGGTAACTTCCCTACCCATTCCCTCCACCATCAACTGCGGGCAGCATGACAGACCCTCTCCTATGAGCCCCTGCTGTCCACATGGATCAATGTACATGATTCTCATCATCCCCTTATAAGTCCATTTGTTCCCTCTGGACTAGCCACAACTAATGACTGGAGTGTGTTGTCCCTGTCTGCAGAGTCCTGCCACCAATCAGGGGCTCTGAATGTTCCTAACAATTGTGCTTGATAAGAATCAACAAATTAACCATGAAATAATCAAGTTAAAACCAATGTTACCCTATATTTACTTCCGTCTTTTGTTTAAAAATGTCTTTTTTAGGCAAGCAAATATCACCATGTAATTGGATTCATTTGCCTGTGTGGACACAGTAAGTCAATACACAAGTGAGTCATGGCAACCCTCTTGCTCAGCTTGTGCTGAAGTCAGTGGGTACACTGTGGATACACCTTCCCAGCACACTGAGGGGTCTGGAATTAAAGTTGATGAATGCCTGAGTGATATTGAAAGGAGGAGTACATTAGCAGTCAAAATCAAATTATCTTTCAAACAAATTATTTTAACTTTTGTATTTTATCATAAACAGGATTCAAATAAGATGTAGAAACGGAGCAGAGGGGAATATCTTGGTATGTGGAAACACTCTAATCCTCTTCTACCCTCTTTATCACCAGAAATGTTTTATGATAACATTAGAATGAAGAAATTATAAGGCAAATCTGAAAAGGAGAGAAATGGGAAGAGATGCTACACCCAGAGTTCAACTACGGCTTGAAGTGTGTGCACGCATGTGTGTGTTTGTGAGAGAGAGAAGCACCAATTCTCCAGTACCTATTCAGTAAGTACCGGAGATGGAAATTTTTTCATTGCCTGCCACCCCTTTTTGAGTACTGCATGTACTCCAATGCAGCCCTATCTCTGCTCTCTACAAATCCCTGGGTCCAAAGAGTGTAGCCCTAATAAACAGTTCTGTAAGGAGATATGACAGTCTATTTATTTATATATGTTGGTTGGTTGGTTGGTTGGTTGGTTGGTTTAGATAAAGAATTACTCTACTCCATCCCTTTACAGTATCTTAAGATTAGACTAGAAATACAATTTCAATTCCAAATGTCACATAAAAATTAAATTTAACTAAAATGAAAAAAAAATGTAATAAAAAGCATGCATCAGAAAACAATAAACACCCTCAAAAAATACTCCCTAAGCTCAAAATAAAGGTAGAAGCTGTGAACTAATCATTTGACAGAGGATTTAGAAAAAGCATTTTGCAAATATCAACTGTTGTCACACCTCCTAGTACAGCTAAATCAGGCTGTAGCACAAAAAAAAAAAAGTTAGAACATAAATTATTTCATGAACCACTTACAAAAATTATGTTCATACACAAATTGGGAAAATTTCTTTCTCTGGCAATAAGGAAAAGGACCCTAAGCCTCTGTGTTGAATAACTCAGTTAGCTATGTTAGAGTTCCATGCTTCTCCAAGGAGTGGGTTCCATGTGTGAATTAGAAAGTGGTGGAAAGTGGCCTCCTTGGTGGCCTACGGGTTAAGTCTCAGCGCTATCATGGCAATGACATGAGTTCCACCCCCAACCAGGGAGCAACACACATGTGGTGCAGCAGACGTCTCCTGTCTTTCCTGCCACCTGTTCTGTTTGCCACTCTGTCCCTGGTGAATCCTTTCACCATCACCCCATACCTCTGGCCTGCACCCCAGTTCTATGCAAAAAACAAATTAAAAAAAAAAACTGGTGGAAATGTTTCTAAACCTTTTAAAGAAATTCAAAGAATGATCATGCAACAGATTGCTTTTTAGGTTTTGTTTTAGTTTTTGTTTTTAGGGTTTTTTTTTTTTTCCACCTTTTCCACTTGCCTCTCTTCCTTGCACTGTCCTCTTCTTGGAAGAAATCTACTTGGAAAAACCCAAAAGAAGCAGAGAACCTATTATCATAAGAAAGTATAACTGGAACGGGCAAGGGGGCTGCTGCTAACATTCAGCCAGCTATATCTAGAGGGAAAATAAAGGAACATTAGCTAAGAAACAGAACTCTAGAGAGAAGCAGAAATATAAACAAATATGGCAAACAGATACTAGGACAAAAAAAAAGAAAGAAAGATAGAGTCCTTGGCATCTTTCTGGATTTGTCTAGAATCTTGAACAACTACTGACTGGTGAGATTTTTTTTTCCCCTTCTAGATATGTCTATCCCTCATAGGAAAAACTTAGACATTGCATTTAGAATTCTTGAAATCTCTCTTGTCCCCTCCTGGAGAGAATGTGGGAGAAGATGGAAAAAGAAACTTCCCTTCTCCCTTTGCAGAGAATTTTCCTTCCTTAACTCAGAGAGGAGTGAACTGTACTGCAATGAATCCTTAATTTAAGTATACTTGGATTCTCTTGCAATGCATAGCATTGATGAGAAAGAAATCAGAGTAGGGATGTCTTCATAGGCAAAATGATAGTCGTGAATATTATAGGGGGAAAACTCCAGATTCTTGGACATCTGTATAGTGGGTTAATTATAGTTAGGAAAGAAGCTAAGATTGTAGGTGTCAAAGCAAACTTTTGCAACAAATAACAGCAATGGTCATGTGAAGGGCAGACTTTGGGGAAAACATAGCATAAAGAAAGTAATGTCAGAATTAGACACATGAACCAAGATTTTTTAAAAAATTAGTCACACACAATAGTTATAGAAGACCCACAACTCAGATTCACAATTGTTCAAAATCAGGAGCCCAGAGCCAGGGCACCACCAATAGAACAATGACATCTCCAAACATGAGGGTTTTAATAACAAGAACAGAAAGGGAAAAACTAGCAAACTTATGCAAGCACTATTCTTAGATTTATCTTGTAAAGATAATCACAGTACAAGGAAGGCACCAAACTCCCTAAGTCTTGGGAAAGTAATTAACAAGCTTTGTGTTGGGAATAACAAAGGATTATAACTGGACATTAACTGATATATACTAAATGAAGGAAATCAAGTGCTGAGCTTACTATTGACATATAAATGTTGAATTAGGGGGGGAAAGCCAGTTCCCTTGATTTGGATTAAAACAAATGACAGGTCTCATAAAGCAAACTGAATGAGAAACCGGTAAGTGATAATGATCATAAGGTCTGTAGATCATAAGGTCTGTAGAATGAAAGAGAAAAAAAGAAAACTGGAAAATGTCTAAGGTGGTGAAACCCTGAAAATCAAATGGCAACTGTCAAAAATAGAGAAAGGATTGCAAATTAAAATTTGGCTATATCCATATACGACAAACCCACGACCAATATTATCCTCACTGGTGAGAAGCTGAAGGCCTTTCCCCTAAGATCAGGAACAAGGCAAGGATGTCCACTCTCACCATTACTTTTCAATATAATACTGGAAGTCCAAGCCAGAGCAATTAGACAAGAGAAAGACATTCAAGGGATCCAAATAGGAAAGGAAGAAATTAAACTCTCTCTATTTGCAGATGATATGATAATATATATACAAAACCCTAAAAACTCCACAGAAAAACTACTCAAAATAATAGACCAGCTCAGTAAAGTAGCAGGATACAAAATCAATGCACAAAAATCAGTAGCCTTCCTATATGCAAACACCCAATCTGAAGAAGAAATTAAGAAATTCATCCCCTTCAAAATCGAAACAAAAAAAAATCAAATATCTGGGAATAAATCTAACAAAAGACATAAAGGACTTATACAAAGAAAACTACAAAACTCTGTTGAAAGAAATAGAAGACACAAGAAGATGGAAAGGCATCCCTTGCTCATGGATTGGAAGGATTAACATTATCAAAATGGCAATCCTACCAAAAGCAATTTACAGATTCAATGCTCTTACAATAAAAATCTCAATGACATTCTTCAAAGAAATAGATCGATTACTGATGAAATTCATATGGAACCACAAGAAAACCTCGCATAGCTAAAGTCCTACTAACTAAAAGGAAAGAAAACAGAGGAATTTCACGCCCTGATTTCAAACTATACTACAAAGCCATAATAACTAAAACAGCATGGTACTGGACCAAAAACAGACAGAAAGATCAATGGAATGGAATAGAATACCCAGAATTAAAGCCACATATCTATGAACAACTAATCTTTGACAAAGGAGCAAAGAAAATGCAGTGGAACAAGGACAGTCTATTCAATAAATGGTGCTGGGAAAACTGGACAGCCACATGCAAAAAAGTGAAGCTAGACTACTACCTCACACCCTGCACAAAAGTCAACTCAAAATGGATAAAAGACCT
>PVIJ01001406.1:0-175533 GCA_004024925.1 Scalopus aquaticus
CTTCATTTTGTGTTGCACCCACCTAGAATTTCTAGACTAGATGACACAAACATAAGTATGTTTTAAAAATGGAGTTTCAACTTGAAACAGGGAAACACATTTTAAAAATATTGAGCGTCTATTATAGATTCTCCTCCAAATATGTAGTTATTTTTTTTATTGCCATATGGAGGCAGGCTAAGGGGTTATCTGCAGGCAAAGCCAAGCAATGTTTTTGAAAACAATTCAGAGTTCACTCTGATGAGTTTTAAGTCATAGTCTCTGGCTCTATAGTGTTATAAAGTGGTTCATTAACACTCATTTTATAAAGAGGAGGAGGATCGAATATAAGATGTGAAGTGCAGTGTCAGCACGAAGTAGAATTCAGTGAATAGTAAGTCTTCAAGCTATTTTATTCCTATGATTAATGTGTGTTATTATTATATGAATGAACAAAGAATTGAGATATTCTAGTATTTTCTAAACCTTTGACAGTAGAATTTTATTTTTGTACTTGTTTTCCCTTTTCCCCCATTATATAAGAATTTTATTCTCCTACCTGTAGACACAGGCTTTTAAATGAAAACTCAGTGTATAAAGTAGACACAAAATAATATTTTATTAGTGAATATTACTGCATTTTGTAAATTCACATTTTAAAAATATGCTTTAGATAAGGTTAGATAGCGACAACATGGTAGTTTCCTTGGGGAAGGCAAATATGTAAAATCTGGTCTTAAAAATAATAGTCGCACAGGTATATGAACTCCATTTGTAATTTATTTATTTATTTGGTTTTTTATTTGATTTTAGTCTATTTGGTATTTTTACCATATGGATCAATCTATACCAATTTACAGTACACCAATATATGCTCATCTATGGTTTCTATGATTACTTCCTCTAGATTGCAAATTTCTGGACTATGGGGAATCCTTAATTCATCTTTTGTATCTAATGTCCAGTAGACCGTCTGGCACATGGTAGGCCTCAAAATGTTTTTGGATAAATGAACAGACAGAATAGTGGGGCTTATTTTCCCTGAGAAAAATCAGTTTTTTTAAGGTCAACTAGTATGTAAAGGTGTTAGAATTAGAAAAGGATAGGAAATGATATAATGGCACCCCAAAATGGTGCCTTTTTGAAGATCTACAAGAAGTTTACTCTATTAGTAAAGTTCTTGCTATACCAGAGGAAAAGTCAGCTCTTCAAAAGTCAGTGTGTGTGTGTGTGTGTGTGTGTGTGTGTGTGTGTGTGTATAGGGGGAGAGGAGTGTGTGCTCCTCTCAATCCATAGGATTAGCCTTCGTTCAGCTAGATTTTTCCCCAGATGTCCAGAACAGGCCTTTCCCGGTATGTCACCTTGGTGTGTGGCGCTAAAGTCAGTCAAGGCCCATGAGCCTTTAAACTATTATCATTACCTTAAAGAATGAAGATCACCCAGATTTAGAGTTATCTCCAGAAATGTTTTGATTGGAGAAACCTATCTTAAGGCCGGGGAGAGCATCTAGAACATCTGGTTTTGTCATATGAAGTCAGCCCCTGGTTATGTGAGTCACCTCCTTTTGCCTTGAAGTCCCAGGCCCTTATCTGCTTCGTAACTCGGGATATAAACCCTCACTTTGTCCCTTTTATTCTAGAATTTACAGCCATGTCAATTTTTCATATATATGCAATTAGATTTGTTTTTTTTTCTTCCCTACTAATCTGTCTGTTGTTAATTGGCTTCCTCAGTCCAAGAAGAGCTAAAAGGGGTGGGGAAATGTCCCCCCACCCCTGGGCCCCTCTAGAACTCGGTGCATGTCTGTGCTCCCTCTGAGGTGAAGACAATCGGTGAGGGAGAGAGTGAAGAGGTGGGGAGGGAACGAACCTCATGGAGGCACTTTGCCTTGAAGGTGGTCCAAGCTCCTTGAGGATTCTTGCTGCATCAGAGCCTGTTGAAGTGTGCCTGGTGAGATGTTTATCGCTTCAGCTAGTGGCTACGGAAACCAATTACAAACTATTAGTACAACTGTGGGGTCAGCTGCTGTCTTTGTGAAGCTGAGTAATTTGTTCTTTATCACCCCGCCTATACCAAGAGAACCAGCAATGAAACATTGATATAAATTGGGGAAAAAAATGTATCCTCATGGGAACTCTCTTGTCTACCCTAATCTGATAGCAGTAATCATAGCTAGAATTTATTGAATGCTATGAGTGCTTTACTCACGTTAACTCTTTACCCCCGCAGTTCTGTGGTAGGCAACACTGCTACCTCCACTTTGCAGGTTAGAAAAGTGAGGCCCAAGAGGAAATGTACCATTCTCCAGCTGCGCATTTGGGGAGTGGTGGGTTGGGCTTCGGAGCAAATTCCTTAAGCACCCGCCTTTCCTAACTCTGTTCCTGCCATGTGTCCTCAGTCATTGGCAGCAGGGGTAAAAGGAAGCCTGTGCCCACCCGGCCAGTTCCACGTTGGGGGCTTCACTGGAGCGCCAGTTCACGGGAAGGGAAAGTGATGGCTTCTCATTTAGCTGTCTGTGCAGTCTTTCCCTTTCCATTTATTTCTTCTTTAGCTTGGAAAAAATGGTTGTTTAGCTCTGGTTGGATCAGCTTATTGAATATACACATAACATCTGGAGAGCCTATGGTGACGAAGAGCATGAAATTGCCCAGCAGTTGGAAACCTGTAAGCATGAACTTTGAACATTTCAACCCTAAATTATTTTGTGGCCTAAGAAACATCCAAGGCGGAAGGACAGACCTGCTGTTTCATGGAAGCTGCGGGCTCTGATGAGCTTCATTTACAAGGTTATTTCACGTGCATCGAGCACGCTTAAAACATTTTTACTCGTCACTGAATGTCTGCTCACAACATTTCACATTTGTAGCAGTAAATGTTAACCTCTGCAAAATCCACTGGGTAAATCCACCGATAGAAGTTGGCAGCTAACAGTAGAAAAACCCCATGCAGGCCAACTTGTCCTCCCTCCTGCTGTCCTAGAAGATAGGTCTTGAGTGCAAAGTATATTTTATTTTTCTGAAGGATTTGTTTACACCTTATGGTGCCTGTGCTGCTGAGGTTTATTTGTGCCATCGCCACTTATAGTACGGATACTGTGGAAATTTATCTAGACTGTAGGAATATATTTGAAGAAGATGAGCACACTTAGGTAACAACTCTTCATTAAGATAAGCAGGCATTAAATCTACTATGAAGAATCCTCTGTCTCTTAATGGAACGCGGTGTTGTGAACCAGCACTGCGTGGCTGTTGGAGATTTGTTTGCTGGTCTCGATGGGGAGGTTCGTTTGCACATCACCCAACACAGAGGCTTAATCTTGGGAAGAGGAAAAAATGCTTTTTGGAAACACTAGAGGAAATGATGTTTTCAGCCTCCTCATAATTCATTGAAAGCACAAGGGGATCTGTGCGAACCATGTTCTTTAAATTAATGGATAGTGAGAAGTCTTTCTTCACCCTTGTGAATCCTTGTAGAAGACGTTTGCAGAGAAATTACTAGAGCTGCTCCCCCGTGGGGAGATTAATGTTTTAATATGCAAAAGCAGACAACTCACAATTCCTTTACTCAACAGCACTCTGAACACAAAGTCTTACTGCTTTATTTTCCCCTTACTGCTTGCCTTCCTAAAATCTCTTGTAGAGTCAAATAGAACCACTCACATGAGGCCCTATCTTTGATCTAGACTTGATGACTCTGCTATGTGGAACCACCACATGATTTATGACCTTGGCTTGGTCGACTGTAGATCTCTGTGATGGTATTGACGTTTCCCTGCTCATCCAGCCCTTTTGAATTTACTGCCTGATTTACCACCGTCCAAGCGGGCACTGGAAAATGGCATAGGAAGGATAGAGCCTTCTGTCCTCAGACTTCTTAGTTTCCAGTAGAACAGGAATGCCAAAGCAATTCCTTTAATGACCCACCATCCAGTTGGCCACCCTCACTGACCTTGTCGCCGTCCTCTTAGTCCATGTTCCACCTGAGGCCTCAGGGCGCTCATGTAACCGTTCTGATGGTGACTGTCTCCTGTGCCTTCACTCTCTGCCTCCATCCCATGAGTAGTGAATATGTTCAGGGTTTTCATGTCTTACAAAGAAGACACTCTCTCTCTCCGGCGGGTCCTGGACCTGCTCCGCTTATTTTTCTTGCAGGAAAGAGCCAGGCATCATGGGAGAGATGCCCACGTCCTCTTTGCTTTCCCATCTCTTTGTTTTCTGGACTCTGCCTCCACAGCTGCAATAAAACTGCCCTTGCCAGGTCACTAAGAGACTTCGTGTTCCCTTCCGTGGGTCTTTCTCTATCTTTATCTAGCTTGATCATTTGGCAATATCAGATTGTATTGATTATTCCTTAAAACGGCTTTCTGTTCTTTTTAATACTGGATTTTCCTCTCCTTTAGTTTTTGAATATAAAATGTTTGGGTGTATATAAACAAAGATGCTTGAGCCCCTTCCCTCCCAAAATTGTCTTTTTGATAGGAATTGCACTAAGACCTTAGAGGAGTTTGGGTAGATTTGTGTTCTTACAAAGTTGATTATAATCTGTGTATCTCTCTTTCCTTTAGTGTCTTTCAATACAGTTTAAATGTTGACTCTTTGTAGGTCCTCTACATTCTGTATTTAGCTTGTTCTTAGGCATTTAAATAGTAAATTTAAAATTAATTCGTTTTATAACTACTTGTTCATGGTGTTTTAACAAAATCAATGGTATATTCTTGATTTTAATGTATTGATCTAATAAGTCACTATAGATTTCTCTCATTCTAATAATTTTTTTCCTGTAACTTCACTGTTTTCCAAGTATATTTATTGTAGTGTGACTCCATTGCTAGTAAATGTTCTTGGTTTGTTTCTCTTAAACTACCTTGGAGCTTGCTGTTAAATAATACTGTGATACAATTTCAAGTTGACAGTTTTTCTCTCAGCACTTCGAAGATGTTGTCCCACAGAATTTTGCCTTCTGTTGCTACTGTTAGAATTTCGCTGTCAGTCTAATTACCGTTTCTTTGTAGTGGTCTATCTCTTCTTTTCAGTTAGGGTGCAGGAGAGCCGCAAGGAGCAGGTAGAAGCTCAAGAATAGCGGCAGCAGGTCCGAGAGAGTGTGTGTGGGGTAGAGGCCAGGCCAGCCCTGCTTCACAGGTATTGCCCAGCTGTCTGCCAGCAGCACAGGCTGGTTCCTGTCTGCGAGATTCTTTCCTCAGAGAATAGCAAGGAGACAGCTTGGTGCTGTGTAAGCCAAGGACTGCTCCCCCAGATAAAGGACTCTGGCTTTTCCGAACAGGAGGGGACTCACCTTTTTTTTTTTTTTTAAGATTTATTTATTTATACATACAAGCTGGGGTACAGGCCAGAGGGTGGGGTGGCGAGAGGGTTCACCAGAGACAGAGTGGGGAGCCGATCAGGCAGATCAGAAATACACTACTGAGGGGAGCAGCGGGCGAGGCAGGAGAGGTCTGCCGCACCATGTGGGATTCTCCCCGGCCGGGCGTCGAACTCGCATCGCACGCCACCAGCCGACAGCTCCACAGCGCAGCGCTCAACCTCTGCGCCACCAGGGAGGTCCCAGGAGGGGACTCACCTTTAAAGCAAGTGACCATTAGAAGTGGTAAGGCGAGGCCTGATTTGTGTCCCACACTGACCCTTAGGACGATGACCCTGGGAGTGAGAGGTACTGCTGAAGGCACCAGCAGACCTGTGGGCACAGATGCACCTGCCGGTCTCAGTGGCTGTGGAGGCAAAGCTATTTGAACAACAGTGACAAGCTTCCAAGAACTGTACTTTATCTTGGCTATTTTAGGGAGCTTGCTGGGTTATTCATTTTTCCTGTATGTCAGAAACTGGTGAGTTGAGCTTGTGAAGAACATAGTGAAGAGAGCTCTTGTCAAAGTGAGTAGAAATACAGGCTTAGCTGGCTGTGAGTTTCCACAGAGAAACAACAGTTGAAAGACCAGCATTATCGATGTTGATACTGCAGCCCAAATATCACAGAGGCAGCACCTGTTCAGGAGGACAGATATTGGGCAGTTGTAAGAGCTGTAGGTGGAAAGGCTTTCCATTTGTTTTGTTTGTGTTGAGTTTAAGAAAAACAATTTAGAGTTGGGAGAATGAAAGAGGGGACAGGGCTCTGAGTTCATGAGGATGCAGGGATTTGGGGACTGCAGGCAAATCCCCAGGAAGAAGCCTGCAGGACACCGACTTCTCAGGTAAAGCCTGCTGGAACTAGTGCTCGTGACCTTTGTGGCATTGTCCTGAATTATAAGAACATTCCAAATGAAGGACTCATTGTACGAAATTCAAGGGAATATTAGCCTTCCTTTCCTCTCCCACCCCCAAGAGAATGGGCAAAAGGGTTATGGAGATCCCTTCAAGCTGGAACACTTTATGATTTTGAGAATTTATTGTTTATATTTTATTTCCTGTATCTTCTTGGCTGTGCCTGACATTACAGCCAAAGAAAACTATTTGACCGTCCTCAAATACTTTCCCTGCTTTTCATGTTTTCCGCTTTGAGAGCGCTCTTCCTCTCAGTTCCTCAGAATTCCACCCATACTTTAAGCTCTGATCCAGGTCATATGCCCTTTTCCACGAAGCTGCCCCTTCCTTCCCTAGCGGAAGTGGTCTTCAGGCACTACGCCCCAAGGCAGCTGTGCTTCTATTAGCATCCTTTGCACATGCTTGTTTGTCTACACGCCCACTCTGAACATCACAACTAGATTATAAACTTCCTGAGGTCAGGGATTGCATTGTTAGATACTTGATACTATGCAGCATGTGTTTGGGTACTGTCTATATATACATTGAATTTATATATTGAATTGAAAGATGAGAAAAGAAAACATTTGGTTGATGAAAGCCAGCCAGCTAAAGTTACAGTAAAATCTTAAACTTATGTAACACATTTACTGAAAATAATCAAAAATTTTATGATCTAGAGTCTAAAGCAAGGGGATGAGAAGTTTTTTTTGGCAATTCTGTGCATGAGGAGACATTAGGTTATCAGTACTCACATTAAAGTAATTCTAGCAACAGTCTCCTCGTGAAAAAAGGACTAAGGCTTTTAGAAATCAAAAGAAAGAAAATAACCTATCATAGTCATAAAACGCAAATACCTCGCCCTTTAAAATATGTCAAAAGGAGCATGGTTACTTGGAAAGTCTGACATGTACTTTAGCTCATCAGAGACCAACACACAAATCCTAGGCTGTAACACCCGTGCACAAAATTGCCATCATTTTCCCACTCCAGCAGATTTTCTGACTTTAATTTCTCTGGTGCTAAAATGGAACTGACTTAACAAAAATGTCCTCAATGTATTGCCAAACCTAAAGATACAGATTTCAGTTTTGAACAACTTCTAATTTATATCATGAAAATGAAGGTATAATACTTTTAGTTCTGAAGTTTTTTCTTTAAGCAAAGAAAGCATTCTCTTTATTAAAAAAACTTCATTTGTATAAAGTGGCATAATGTGGATATGCTCAAAACTATCTTTTTGAGAGGGAGGCATTGAACCCTGTAATGAATTAAGAAATGCGGAAAATGAATCAGAGATGAGATCACTATGACAAGTTACAACCGAAGAAATTCACTCTTTGATATGTCAGGAAGATTTGCATGTTCGAAGGTGTGACTCATACCAGGGAAGCTGTAACTCTTGGAGTTGGAGTTAGAATTATGGTTAATTTTAATTTCAAAGTAATTGCTTATTTAATTGAGTGGATTCAAGGCAACACTATCAACTCCTCCTTGCCTGTTCTAGAGTGTTTGAAAGCCAAGATGGCGTAGAGGAAGGAAAGGGTGGTGTAGGAAGAGAGCCCAAGGGCTAGTGGCTTCCACAAGATGCAGCCTTTGCTGCTCTTGGCAGATTTCCAGAACAGGAGGCCCTCTCTTCTCCTCAAACACTCTCAGTCCCAATGGAATAACCCAAAGTCTGTTGTATCCCAACGCAGGAGAGTCTGGTGAACTGGCATTGAAAGTAGAAATTGTCTGGAAGAGAAAATATTTAGTGATTAAATGATCTCTAAACAATAAAGCACTTTAATGAAAACATGAACCTTCACTTAACATCACTGAGATTTTTAGAAATCCAGGGTATGCTTTTAAAATGTCTACATGTTAAAATTGTGTCATTGTTTCTACCTCAGTGGGTTATTTCAGGAGTGGGCAGATGTTATCACATCCTTGTAGTATTTTATAATCTTAATTTTTTTCATATTAGAAGAGGTATAAAGATTGTGAAAAAGAAACAAAGACTCAATACTTTCAACTGTATTGTGCTATCACAAAGATTATGCTCTCGCATTGATTATTCAGGCAATATTTTGAGAGGCTGTGAGATGTCAGAAGCTTTGTGTGAGAGAATGCTGGAAGACTGGAGTGAAAATGTGGCATAATTAGTTCTGCTCACCAACTACTTCTGTCTCTCCACCCTTTGAGCCATCATACGATTACACTCCCTGTTCCCTTGTGCCTAGCTCTGTGCAGTGACCTGTGAGTAGATAGGCCATTGGTGTCCCTCCTTGCCTTGAGCCCTTAAGTGCCAGGGTGCCGGAGCTCTCTTTTTTCCCTTTGTGATGGTCACTAATGTATTTTGACATGATGACTGACCCATGAACCCAAGTCCAACATTAGGAGCTACAGAGCAGGACCCTAAGTCATCTGTTGACGAACAGGAGCGAATGAGAAGGAAACATTTGTAAAAAGACTGGGAAGATTTAGGAGCGGTTAATAGCGCACATTTTTGAATATTTTGACTAATACAGAAGGAATTCCAGACTACAGGACTAAGAAAACTAAAGGATGAAAGCCCCCCTCCACTGGTGTTGTTGATAGGACTGAGTTGGGCTTATGATGTCCTGGACGGCAGCAGATGGCCTAAAGGTAAGGGCTGCCAGGCTTTCTGAGGCACAGAGTCTAAGCTTTCATCTCTCTGTCTGTAAAATGGGAGTGATTCTCCTCGGTATCTACCTGAAGAACACAAAAACACTAATTTGAAGGGAAACTTGCATTCATTCGTTGCAGCACTATTGGCAATAATAATTTACAATCGCCAAACTATGTAAACAACCTGAATGCCCCCAAATCAGAAGAGTGGATCAAAAATATATGGTATAGATACAACGAATACTATTCAGCCATCCACAAAGATAAACTCATGCCATTTGTGGCAACATGGATGGAGCTGCAGGGGTGATGCAAAGTGAAGTAAGTCAGTAGGAGAAAGACGAAAGCTAGACGGTGTCACTTATTGTGGAATATAAAGAAACCAAACAAAGGAGCAGGTTAAGCCAAACTCCAGAGTAACCCTAGAGAAGTAACGATGGAACCGGGACTTCTAGAGGGCCAGGGAAAAGGGAGAGGTGAGAACCCGGTGGGCGGGGCACAGTGGACTATGGTGGAGACCGTGGGTGCTTTGGTGCACTCAGGTAACAACTCCTGAGGAGAGGATCCTGTACAAACAGTGATGCAAACCAATGTTAGCTCAGTAAGAAATTTAATTTTGAAAAGGTATTTTTACTAAAAAGGAAAATGAAATGGGGAGTGATTATCTTCGGACTTACCACCTGAAGTTGTTGTGATGGCTGAATAAGACCGCCCCTAAGGTGTCTCCCATAGTGCCCCAAAAAGAACATGCAGTGAGCTTTCCTTTATGTGTGAAGAATCTTGAATTCTTCCAGTCAGACTTCTCAGCCATTTCAATCACTTTTATAGTCTCTCTGGGAGGGGGCTGCTCTCATTTGAGACTCCAGTGACAGGGAGACTCTCTTCTGAGCAGACGTTTTCCTTAGATGGAACCGAGGCCATCTTGCCACAGCTTCCAGCTCGCGGTTCTCATCCTGGATTATGGACCCTCGAAACAAAATCTAATCTTCTTTCCAAAGAGTATTGCAGTTCCTCTGGTGACTCTTCTGGTCAGACCTCCAGAGGCCTTCTCTTGTCAGGTGTGACCTGACCCATATATTCTGTGCGTCAGACCCACACCCGGCAGCTGAGCCAGGACCACCCATCGTGTTCATAATAGTCCATCCGGCACCTGGTGAGTGGTCCGACAGGTTGTATCCTCGCCACAACTCTGTGAGGTGACCTCCGTTATTATCTCCATTTAATATTTGAGAAATTGAGAAAAATAAAAAAATGTGTCATTCTACATGTACATCAACAAGATTGTCAAGTACACAGGAAGCTGTTTGTCTATATAGTTTGGACTGGAAATTCAGAAATAAGCTGTGAAATAAAAAATATGTGAAAATGGCAGTTTAAGAAAGAAAATATGAAAATATTAACACATTAATGTTCATCATGTAAATCAATAATATAATATAGGAAATGTACATTTTTACCAGGTTTATTAGTAACTTCTTGAGTTTTTTGAGGCAGCAAAGAAGGAACATTGTCCTCAAAAAAGATACAGCCTTATGGCATCATTTTTGTTAAGATGGTTCTATGAGAAAGTAATGTATCAGCCAAATAAATAAATGTGCTCAAGAGAATTCAGGCTCCAGAGAATGGAATGAATAGTATATCTTCACTGAGGTTTTTTATAATGTTATTACTAAAAAATGTGAACTAAAAATAAAAAAGCAATTGACCAGGTTCTCAAGAGACATTATAATTCTTAAGAGAAATAACTGACCAGACAGAAGCAAGCCTGCTCACTGTGAAAATAATTCACATCATTTGCTAATAAAATGCAGGAGACAGATTAAATTCTTAACCGACTATAACCAATATAAAGTTATAATAGAAACGATGAGATAGAGTTCTCTTAAAATCCATCAAATACACAAATACATCTGTAGAAGACAAACACAAAATTTAGAGCAGAGGAACTCTGAGTTCCTTATTTCTTTAAGCTTCGGAGTTAAATTTTCTACATTAAAAAATTAAAAAGAAATACACAAGCAAACGTGAACCAGCCAACTGTGTGTGTGTGGAAAAGGACCAAAGAAAAAGTGTCACAGTATGTCGGTCGCCTGTGGAATCAAGCAGGTCCACTTCGCTCCCCACCACAGCACAGATGGGTCCATCGGAATAAGGAAAGTCCTTTGTCTGTGTGCAGTATCTTTGTCCGTCTGTGAACTTGCTCAGAATCTGTTCAATTTGAGAGATTCTATTAAATTCAAAGCAAGAGTTATTTCAATTTCATCTAAGCCATTCGAAGTTTGGATTTTAATGGTCTCACCTGCATAATGCACCATATTATGTTGGGCTTTCCGAAGCAGCGCCTGAGACAGGGCTAGATGCCATGATGGTGGGGCTGTTCTTCGGGAAGAGGCTCTCAGGGAGGAGGTAAGGCAGGCTAGGGAGGGGGAGGACGTGGTTTCAGGTAAAGTCTAGTCTTGACTAGATTTGGGATCGATTCTAGCTGTGGCCAGAAGTAGGTTCACTATGGGGATGAAAGGAGGGGCGTGGAGGCAGAGACTAGCACACCTTGTCACCCGGGGTGTCAGCCAGTCATTGGCTGTAGGCTGTGTGTGTGTGTGTGTGTGTCTGTGTGTGTGTATAGGGGCACAGGCATGGGTAATTTCCCTGGTGATGTAGTTCCTGTCTACACTGGCCCAGTAAAGGGGTGGATCTGGAGAGTAACACAGCCTTTACTTCATACACTTTTAGTTTTATCTGCTTGCTATGGCTTCACAAATACCTTTTCTCTCTATTTTTCTGGAGTGAGAAGGAAAGCAGGTAGAATTTGCAATGTAAAAGTTATACTACCAGTCACCAAGATTAGTGGGTAACTATAGATTTGGCCAAAGTGGGTTAAAGTCTTCATTTAGAATTCTCATTTTGTAATTCCTTACGCCTTCCCACTTTGCATGCCTCCTTTCTTCCCCTGTTGCTCTGCAAGTGACTCCAATGCTATGCAGCCCCGTGTCCTACCATCCACAGGGTACATGCCTTTCCAGGCTGGTTTGAAAGAAATGAATGTGCTATCTCAGGCCTGTGCAACCCCTGAGATACAGCCTCTCCCCCACGCCCCACATCTTAGACCTCTTGTTTGAAAGTGAAGCTGTTCATTCAAACTGATAAATCTATTTACTTGCACCAGTATGTACTCCCTCCTCAATTCTTGCTCTTTGTTCTACTACAAAGACTTTGAGTCCCAAAAGGCTGGGGGCACTAGCGTAGGAGCTGCTCTTCCTTCCAGAGTAAATACCGCAAGGCAGTCCCAGCGGTGCGGAACCCAGAGCCAGTCCTTTCTCAGCCAAGTTCCTCGTGAGCCCATGGACCCCGGGCCTCTTCTAGGTACTGCAAAAATGGCAACAAAGCAAACTAGCCAAGCCCCTGTTCTCATGGCGTTCACATGCCAGGGGACCAGAAACACATATACAAAATAATATATATCCATGGGAGAGGCACGGTAAGAATAAAAATAAAGTTGGATGAGGAGTTAAGGAGTGCTGGGTGGTTGCTATTTTATGTAGACCAGCGAGGGGGAGGGTCTCACTGATCTGGGAGCAGCTGAGTGGTGACTGAGGGAGCCCTGGAGTGTGGGGGCAGGGTGGGGGGGTGTTGCGGGTTTGGGGCACAGCACCTCCCAGTGTGGAGAGAATTCCTGCAGGGAAGTAACATGCAGCTGGGATGGGGGGGGAGGGCGGTGCCCTGGAGCTCACCTCAACACAGTCTTTTTTATTGCTAATATTATATTGATTTTCCTATCGTCAGTGTAGTTTTGCATTAAAGACCGAAGCACACGTTTGCCTTTATTCAAATTTTGATTCCAGCGGGAATTTTAATTGTACTGAAATATGAAGATATAATTGGTAATACATGCACACACATGTATATTCACATTGCCTTCCTTTTTTTTTTTTAACTGAAAAACTAGGCCCTGGAATTAGCTCTGATAAGAAAAGACCACGAAAATTTCCACTTTGGTAAAAATTCTAATAATAGACTCAAAAGCTGGCCTCGTGTTGTTT
Organism: Scalopus aquaticus; assembly: GCA_004024925.1. Taxonomy (NCBI): domain Eukaryota; kingdom Metazoa; phylum Chordata; class Mammalia; order Eulipotyphla; family Talpidae; genus Scalopus; species Scalopus aquaticus. The sequence continues at coordinate 12,899 of PVIJ01001406.1, forward strand.
CTGGGAAAGCAGGTGTTTCTCAATGAAGGAAGGGTGGTCTTTGGAATTTGGGTGATAGAGAGGAAATGAAAAATTGGCAAAGGGGGTTACAATGGACTCAGGGCCCCCCATCCTTCAGGGTGCTTCTCACAGGTTCCTGTGGGATACCAGGGAGAGTCCGTGGCTTATCTAGCATCTTTGCATGTTTAACATCATCGAAGCTCGATTTTCTTACTGTTTTTGATGACTTGATTTTTCCCCCCATCCTGTTGCTTTCTTGTTATTTAAATGCTCTTTCTCTCACTCTCCCTTTCAGGAAGGCTGACTGTTTATTTTTCTAATTCTAGCAAAAGGAAACCAAAAAACCCACAGGGATAGGTTTATCTAAGAAGTTCCAGTTTCCTTGTCTTTTGTTGTTATTTTGGTTTCTTTTTATGCCCTATATCTCAGCCGTAAAGCAGGTTTTAGAGGTTTATTTTTCAGTTCCAATACATCCAGAATATAAAGTGGCATAAACACAGTGACAGAAGCTGCCCAGGAAATGTTAATGTTAAGTTTTTAAAAGCATCTTTAGTTCTGCTTGAAGCTGACTTCCTGCGTGATGGTGCCAGGGAGTCTTCATCCCGGCTTGTGGGGTCTGTGGGCTGCGTGCTGCGTGGTGACAGATTGGTCAGCACCCCTTACTGAGGGCCTGTGGGCCGTGGCCCGGAGCAGTCCTCTGGCCTTTCTGGACCTGCCCCTGGGAACAGAGACAAATTGGATGTGTGGGGGCTGTCGAAGGACCTGGGCAGTCTGAAGCAGCTGTGTGTTCAAAGATTAAAGCCCCTCCTAGGCAGTTTGACTTTGTAAAGATCGAATAATCAAGGGGAAAGCAAGAGGAATGAAGAGGCTTCCCTGGGCAGCTCGCTTGTGTTTTGGAAACTCATCAGGTCTGTGACTGATCATTTCATTTCACACATCTTTAGTTTTATGTTGCTTTTTAGCCATGACTGGAAAGCTCACACAAAACTTATCCTGGGTAATCAGAATGACCGGCCACCTTATTGAGGAAAGGAGAACAGTACAGGTGTAGGAGTGGGCCTATAAACAACTGAGAACATAATTAAACCCTCCTTCTTCCCTGATCCCCATCTTGGCTGTTTGTGCTTTTCAATTTTTCATCTAGGACAAGTGTTTTGATATGGAAGGCTTGGTATGTATCAGCATGTTAAAGGGGTCTTTTAAAGGGAGTCCATTCTTACAGAAATTCTTGTCTGTCTGTCCCATCCAACGATCCATCCATCCATGCATACATCCATCCATCCATCCTCCCTCCCACCATCCATCATCCATCCATCCATCCACCCTCCCATCCATCCATCCATCCTCCCATCCATCCATCCTCCCACCCACCATCCATCATCCATCCATCATCCATCCTCCCATCCATCCATCCATCCATCTCCCCCCTGTGTCATTTCCCAGGGCTACTGTAACAAAGTGCCACAAAGTTGGTCACTTATAAAACAGGAATTAATTTTCTCACAGTTCTGGAGGCCAGAGGTCTGAAATCAGGGTGTGGGTCAGGGTCCTCCTCTCTTATCAGGCTCCTTAGGTGGGTCCTGCTCTGTCCCTCTCCTTGTTTCTGGTAGTTGCTGGCAATTTTTGTCCTTCCTTGACTTGTAGACACATCACTGTCCTCTCTGCTCCCATTGTCACATGGCAGTCTCCCTGCGTGGGTCCTGTGTGCCTTCTCTTCTCTGTCCCTTGTAAGGACAACATCCACGGAACTAAGGCCCACCTGCATCCAGCATGGCTTCGTCTTCATTTAACTCAGTCACGCTGCAAAGCCCTGATTTCCAAATGGGTCACATTGTGAGATCCAGGTCGACACTGTTTGACTCAGTCTCCCCACTTCCCCCTAGATCGCAGACCATTTTGAAAGGCAGGATTCTACCTTGTTTATGTCCAATTAGGTTGGAACTCAGTAGATGCTTAATAAATCGTTGTTAAATAAAATGACAGTTTTACTTGGAATATGCAAATGTGCTATAAATTGTACTTAAGAACATTTCTGTAAGGTAGTAATTGTCTTTTACTATTACTGAATTATAGATATATAAATAAATATTAGTTTTACTGTATATATGTTATACTATATTTTTTTTTACTGCTACTGACTATTACATTCACACACATCAAGGTATATGTCTATTTTTTCTATATGATTTATTTTCTAACTAAGTTAGGCATGACAGAATATCAGAATATTGCTATTCTCTTTTTAAGACGGAAAAGAATTTAAACCTTTTGCCCAAAGGAAGTGACTAAGTAGACCCTTAGACCCTTTTCTTTCCTTCTACAAATGCTTCACTTTTCCTGTGAAAGTCTATTTAACACAAGGGTATGGAAAGCATGAACACACACTCAATTAAATATTTTAAAAGCATGTCATTGTAATGTTCTGGATGAAATAATTTCTTATGAAATAGAAATTGGCAACTTGGAATGTAACCTGTTTAATATATTCTGGGAATTAGCTCACTTTTTTGAAGATTACAACCCTAAAAATAGAGAGTGGCAAAATATTCCTTCGATATGACATCTGTGCGACTCAATCGTGGGCATCAAGGTGGAGACTTTCCCTGAGGGGCCCCAGGAAGGCAGCAGGAGAGGTGATTTCTGTTCTTCCCTGAAGTGGCCCAAGTCCCTTTTCTTTTTTCTTTTCATTTTTTTTAAAGATTTATTTATGCATACAAGCTGGGGTACAGGCCAGAGGCCAGAGGCGTGGGGAGGCGAGAGGGCCCACCAGAGACAGAGTGGGGAGCAGAACAGGCAGATGGACAGAAATACACTGCTGAGGGGAGCAGCGGGCGAAGCAGGAGAGGTCTGCGGCGCCATGTGGGAATCTCCCCAGCCGGGCATCAAACCTGCGCCGCTGCCGCCAGCTCCACAGTGCAGCGCCCAACCGCTGCGCCCCTGGGGAGGTCCTTCCAGGTCCCTTTTCTGCAGGACGTGGCACGAGTTCGCCATTGTCACTCCACCCCAGGAAGCAAACCTTTATTTCCTTTTGCTTTCTTTGCACAGTAGGTGACATGAGCTAACCCGAAGAGAAAACTGCATCTTGTTTAAGTACAAAGCCAGCAATTTATGAAAGTGGGGAGGAGATTAATAATTACTTATGGCAGAAAACTGGGATTTGCTGTAGTAGGCTTTTTTACCTATCCTTCAAGCAGGACATCTTACTTTTTGAAATGCCTGATTTGTAATAAAGAATGAAGCAAATGTGTATACATATTATATGTATGTATATGTGAATAAGTATATGTGCACATATATTAAGCTAATGTTTTATCAAGCTTACTTACCTGATTTGTCTTCATTATCTAATGACAACTGGATCTCTGCAGAAAGATACAGCTTGATTGGGTTTGTCAGATTTGTTTTTCTCATTTAATAGAATGAGCAGTGTGGAAGATCATTGTTTTGTTAAACTGAGACATGTAAGAAGCACAATAGACTTATGTTTCTATAGTTTTGGTTAAAATAAACTTTCTGTTCTAGAAAAGAAAAAACTATGAGGTTATCAAGAGAATTCCCATGGAACCACTCCCGGTCTCGCCTATTAATGGCATCTTACACTGGTGTGGCACACTGGCTAAAATTAATGAGCCAACTCTGATTCATTATGATTAACTGAAATCCGCACTTTATTCAGATTTCCTAAGCTTTTATTGAACGTTCTTTTTCTGTTCCAAGGCCTCATCTAGGATTAGTTGTCATGTGTCCTTGAGACCCCGTGACCGTGACAATTTCTCAGACTTGATTTTTGATGACTTTGATAATTTTGAGAAGTACTAGTTGGGTAGATTTGTTAGATGCTCCTCTTTTGGAATTTGCTATTTTCTCATGATTGGACTGGCTTTAGGGGCGCTTAAGAAGACGACAAGAGAAATCAGATGCCATTCTCATCAGCTCCTGCCCGGAGTAGGTGCTATCTGTGTCCCTTAACACTTGGGGGTCAGCCTCGGTCTCTGGTGAGGTTGTGTTTGTCAGCTTCTCCTCTGTGGAGTTATCCTGTAACCCCCCTTTCATATTATACTCTTGGGCAGTTGCTATGGTTACTATGTGTGGCCCACCCATTAATTCTGCAGGTGGGGGTGGGGGGAAAAGGCTATGCTCCATTTCCTTAAGGGGAGGGTCCTACATAGGTTATTTGCAATCCTTCTGCACAAGAAAACCATCTCTTCTCCCTATGTTGATTTATTTAATTATTATTTACATGACTGTGAGTTCTTGGATATTTATTTTATGCTTTGGACTATAATCCCATACAACTTTATGAATTTTCTTGTTCAAATTGTTCCAGTTTTGGCCACTGGAACTCATTCAGTTGATTCCTGTGTCCTGTGTATGGCTTTTAGGCCGCCCAGCTGCTGGTAATAGTCTGTGACATCACTTTCCCTCTTCACACAATAACTGTGTAAAATGATTTTCCAAAAGAGGACAGATTTGGCGACGGTGATGGTAGCTACTTACAACTAGTAACACTTGCCAGACAGTAAAATATTTCCTATCTCTGTTTTCATTTTTGTCTTGGCATTTTGGTAATTTATGTCTCAAGAAAAATAGATATATATTTCACAACTTACACTAATATATACATTTGCCAATGATTGTATGTTCTAAGTAGGTTTTGTTTTTCAACCTCTTGGGTATTGGGAGAAATCTGGGGATGTGTGTGGTAAAGAAACTCCCTTTTCTCTCGATTCCCTCCACAGTACCCTCCAGCCTTCTGCTGACATTTTGTTTTTGCTTGAAGATATTATACATAAAAGACGATTTCTCATATATTAAGAGGATGCAAAGTTGGCCTCCCTGGTGGCACGATGGGTTAAGCGCAGCGCTGTGGAGCTGTCGGCAGCTGCGGCAAGAGTTCAATGCCCGGCCCGGGAGCTTCCCACATGGCGCAGCAGACCTCTCCTGCCTCGCCCGCTGCTCCCCTCAGCAGTGGATTTCAGTCGATATGTCTGTTCCTCTTCCTAGTCTGTCTCTGGTGAACCCTCTCGCCATCACACACCTTTGTCCTATACCCCAGCTTGTATACAAAAATAAATAAATCTTAAAAAAAAAAGAGGATGCAAAGTCCTCCTTTATTCTTCTCACCAGCTTTCTTATCACCCTCCCATTTTGTCTTTTGCACAAGGATGGGAAACACTTGCCGGGCCGAGCTTCTGTTCCATCCTCTGGCCACTCCTGTTGGTGTCGCCTCCGTGCCTGCAGCGGGAATCATGTCCCAATCTGGGGGACAGGTCCACACTTTGGGGGGTACTCTTTCCTCCTCTCAAGGGCAACAGCAAATTGGGAACAGTCTGATGGTTTGGAGTAGAGTGTTTATAGGGTTTGTAGAGGAATTGGTGCCATGATTTTTAAAGTAGTCACCACTGTGTTTTATTTGGCATTAGAATTTCAGTTCAGAAAATAAATACTGCCCAAAGGCACAAATGCAACATAATAAGAGGAAGTGAGAGATAAGAGGTGGTTTTGTAGCGGATACCAGTACATTGTAAATCATTGATTTAGTATCCATTTATTTTGTTGTTAGCACTAGGATCTTTTAAAATGAAACTTTGTATTAGCGTGGTTGTATAATCCAGGTCACTAGAAAGCTTTGCCAACTTCTTTTATATGTTATTGTTTATTTCTTTATCTTTTTATTACCAGTGAAAGGCTTAGAGCGAAGCTCAACTGAATAACAGAAAATACGATTACATAGCATAGTAAGGTGGGAGTGAAGGAAGGACAGGAAGAAATTGATAGTAGAGAAAGTGCTGCGTTACACTTGCTGTGTGCAGTCAGCTGACTCCTACTAGTGAACTCTGGGCTCTGTTCATTCAGAGATTTTAGGTTCATGTGACAATTCATCTGGACAGGTTTTCCCTAAAATATCCACTGGCCTGTCGTTATCTTTTATCAAATGAATGGTGAGGGATGACAGCAGGTTACTATAAAGAATGTCCAGAATCAGCTGGAGGGGATTATGCTAGCCAAAAAAAGTCAGAAGGAAAAAGATAAATATCCATGGTCTCACTTATTGTGGAGGATAGAGACCATAAACAAAAGGTCAAGAAAAAGTTAAAACTAGCAAGCTGATTATAGATCTGAGGGATACAGCAAAGAGGGGATGGATCAAAACAGGGGAGGGAAGAACACAAGAGAATATGGGGATGGCCCAGGGGTGAGGTGGTGGCGGGAGAACTATGGGGACCACAAAAATGTAGGGACAATCAATTACTTAATAAAAAGAAGGAAAAAAGATGTCCAGAATAAGATAGTAATGTTCATTCCGAAAGGACAAAATGCTTGTGAAAGGTTTATAAGGTTGCAAGATATTTTTCCCAATGACTGGTTTGAGAGATGAAAGTGCCTGTGTAAGTCTCCTCGCTGGGTTGAGGAAGGGTTTATGCCGCACAGGAATGGAACGGAATAACTCCCTCTGCAGCAAGACTGTTTTTACATTTCATTTAATTAGTCAGATCACAAGCACATGAAGAGAAGCCGAGGCAGGGCATATGGCATGAAATATCTGGATGTACCTTATGTTTGGCTATAAATTTGATGTTGCTCATAGTGAAGCCTTTCATTCGTTGGCATCCAGAGGATAGATGGAAATCCTCCATCTGTGACTGGTGAGATGCTCCGGAAGGGTGTTCTAAGGATTATAAAGGATTGTCACACTCTTACTTACACAATCAATCAAATTCCTGTGTCTGAGGCAATCGGTAGTGGTCTTTGGATTCTAGGTGTTTTTTAGTGTTCAAAAAATTTTCACTAAATTTTGATGTCTTTTTAATCCTATTTGATGATAAGTATACAAAAGGCACCAGTGCGGTAGTATACTCGCTTCTACTTTTCCTTTATGACACCCGAGTTACTGTTTAAACCCTGTAAGCTTCCTTGTTGTTTGCTTCTCCAAATGAACATCATGCGCTTGTCCCCGTGAGCACGCGCTAGGCAAGGAGACCACGTGTATGCAAGAATGGTACTGAACAGAATTTGGCAGAACTATTATAGGGTCTGTATTTATTAAAAATGCATAGTATTATTTTCTAATTTCAAAGGGGGGAAAACAAAGCAAAAACAGGAAACCTAGCGAGGAAGCAGCTGTCTTGTCAGAGAGAGAGCCAGGAGGGAGGGTGCCACCTTCTCCACTTCATACCACTCTGTGGGAGCATTGCTTCCCCGGCAATGTGGAGGAGGCACACCCCTGAATTCCAGACCCTTTATCCACTGCCAGGGCTAAAACACCACAGTGTATGGCCACGAGGAAGCTGATAGGTATGTCGTTTTTGGGAGGGCCCGCTGTTTTTAGCTCACAGAGTTCAGTGTGTAAATGTGGATGTGCTTTTTTATCCGGGTGCTCTGTCTCTCAGTAGGGGTGTTCGAGAGCAGGAGCTGGGTAATTGTTCTTCTTCATACCCACTACAGAGTCCTCATGGAGCCTCAAACAGAGTCTTGTTTTGTGTGTGTGGGCGCAAAATGGAACTATTGGCTTTGAAGTTAGGGAGACTTGGGGAATTATAACTGATAGTTGAAGATATATTTATTTAATTATTTAATCATTCATTGGCTAATACTTTGAGACCTACTATGAGCCAGAACCACACTTTTCTTTGAGGATATATTGATTAGCAAATGTACCTGCAGACTTTCATCTTCACAGAATGGGAGGATGCGACAAACAAAAAAAGTAAGAATCTACAATACGACTAACCAGGTGGCCAGGTGAATAATAAGTAAATCAGTGCACGAGAAGAATTACTTTATTTTCTAACATAACTGATCTGTATCACGAGGCAGCTTACCAAGTTCTGAATTGTAGTTTAAATCGATCAGCAAATTGTTCCGTGATTTCCCCCGCTGGTCAGCTTTAGACAGTGTGCACATGGTATTTTCTTGGAGGAGGTGGGCAGTAGCTGTGATGCCCCTTTCTGAATCACGACATAGTTGATCACATATAACATCTCCGGGGACCCCCTGAATTTACCCTTGTGGGCACTTCCATGCAGGCAGAGGGCAGTTGGCACATCCCCTTGGGGCAGGGCAGGAAGCACACGGTTCCCTTATTGCCCAGGACGACACCAGAGCTGCCTGCCCTGCCATCCACACCACAGCCAGCATGCACTGCTCTGAGCCAGTGACAGCCACTGCCCGTGCTCCATGTGGCTACCCAAGGTGTGCTTGGCAGATGCGTGAGGGAGGGAGGGCCACCACCTTCCCAAGAGCCACTGGACCCATTCCCTGCCCCTACTGTGCTGTCCTGTCCATGGCGTGTCCTTGGGTGATCCAAACAAGGCAGTTAAGTAGAGGATCCAGCAGTGGAATTCAATGTAGATTAGCATTTTAACGACGACAATTGCTGACAAATGTTAGTGTTGTATACTGGTAGCTGTGTGATATCTTAAATTTTGAAATTGCTGGCAAAGAGCCCTCTTCTGCCTGGACATGTATAATTTATAAAACTAGGAGGAAATACTGTTAAACTACTTTCTCTTTGTTGAAAAATAATTTATATGCAAGGTACTTCGGGGAGGGGCACAGGATTCGGATCAGATGTAAGTATAGGATGCATGCAAAAATAAGAAAATTTCCGTTGTGACAGAGACATATAATAAACAGGACTTGGTCTTAGAACAGTCCCATTATGATTGGGGATCACAATGTGGGGTTATTAACAACCCGATTCATGAATATGCCTGTAGAACGCACATAGCTTGGTCAGTTACATAATGAAATAACCACAAAAGTGTCTGGGAGGGTCCCTCATGCTCTATAGGAATTCAGTAGATGTTAGTGGGACTGATTTTATGAAGCCATTGGTAGAGTACTGAAAATATGACTGCGTATATTAGCTGTGGTCTCATAACTGAAATGTTAATTTTAGAAGATTCCTGCTCATATTTATGTCAGTAAAATATTTATATTCTGAATCAATGAATGAATAATGCTGATGGATCAAGGTCTAGGTCAGGTTTATGAATGAAAGAAGCTAATACAATAGGAACAAAATTGAATTAGGTGGATATATGGGGACCAAATGTGAAATATTTTACAATTAGTTATAAATGATAGCATTGGGCCTCCCCAGTGGCACAGCAGTTAAGCGCTGTGCTGTGCAGCTGTCGGCAGCGGTGACGCGAGTTCGACGCCGGGCCTGGGAGAATCCCACAGGATTCTCCTGCCTCGCCCGCTGCTCCCCTCAGCAGTGTATTTCTGATCTGCCTGTTCTGCTACCCGCACCGTCTCTGGTGAACCCTCTCGCTGCCCCACGCCTCTGGCCTGTACCCCAGCTTGTATGTATAAATAAAAAATAAATCTAAAAAAAAATAAATGATAGCATTATTAATTAGTATTTTGATGAACATTCTTCTTTTCAGCTTGTCTTAAAATATGCATAACAGAAAGTTTGACACATTAACCATTTTTAAGTATACTGATCTATGGCAGTGTACTGTTCCGTTGTTGTGCAACTTGAGGTAACTTCTTTTGATGGTAAATTCTTGTTAAGATCAAGGTTACATTATATGTAGTTTTTTTTTATTACTTGAGAAAACAAAATATTTTTGAATCAAGTACTGCAGCTCAGTTGCGCCTTGTCCATCGAGGAACATCAGTCATAAGGACACGGGGAAAGAATATATATAATTTGGTACAAAGTTCACCAGTTCGAAGTAAATCCTAGTGTATATTCTAGGATGTTCGTGTAGTTTTTTTCTCTACATTTGAGTCCATATGTTCTTCACATGATGAGAATACTATCTATGATTTATAAATGGAAATTCAGTCTATGAATCCAACCACAATAGTCTATATTTACATCCAACGGAAAGTGCCAGTAGCGGGTACTGTAGAGACACAGGCAAATGGGTAAGAAAAGCATCAAAGGACAGGGTAGAGCAGTGTGAACCCTAAGGCAGGTTGTTACCTAAGGAGTAGCCCGGGCTCCTGTGGCTGAGCAGATTTTCTAAACAGAAAGAAGAGAGGAGGAGAGGAGAAATGAGCCCCTAGCTCAATGTCACGACTGAAATTGCTTTCTGTAATCCACCCTGTTCCTCTTGGGTTCCCCACCTCAGTCGAGCCTGTTACACCATCCCTGGCCATTTTCTTGGCTTGGCCATTGTTGTCTCTTGCCTAGATTGCTGCAACCCTCCCACTCTCTCCCCCAGTCTTGTCGTAGTCTCCAACTGGAGTGTTCTTTATGTCTCATCAGGATACCCCATGTTTAAATGCCTTTAATGATGTTTTACTACTTTAACTTGGTGTACAAAGCACTTGTGACCTGTCACTGGTCAACCTCTCATCTTCATCTTGGACAGTTCCTCCTCTCTCTCACTCTTCATCAAGTCTGTTCTCCAGCCATATGGGTCTACTTTAGATTCTCTAAATGACCTGGTCTAAGACTCTGGATCCTCAAACAGCACAATTCCCTGAAACAAAAGTAAGCATCGTGTCCCCAGTATCCTATAGTATTTTCAGGGCTATGAGAAAACAAATATGGCAAAATTAGTCAGTGTTTTGTTTTCAGAACATAAACACCAAGAAGTCTATGAAAGTCATTTGTTCTCTGCCTTTTCTTTCAGAAATCTGCATAAAAACCTTTAATTTTTAAATGCCTGTTAAAAATGTTTCTGTGATAGACCTAGTGATCCAATCTTCATTTGATCATATATACACAGCATTACCTAAACTTGATGCCGTGCAAGAATCATCGCGACAGAGAGAGGCAGGGTTTCTTAAAGCAACCCCCTTTACAACCCTGTAAATAAGCTGATACTTTATAGTTGACTCAGGATCTATGCCGGCTGCTCTGCTCCTATAGAGACACAGAAGCCATAAAATGAATGAAGCCAGTGGTGGTGTGTTAGCCTTGTATAAATTATTACTCACTTTTGGGAAAAAGGAGATTGCTATTTCTAGGGAGATTGTGTGTACATTCAACCTAAAAGGTTTCATATTTTCTTACTGATTTTCAAAGCACTTGAAAAGAACTCTCATTTATCTTTCTGTTTTTCAATTTATGCATCAATAGTAGCATTATATATAGGTCAAAGAATCACCCTGCCGTCTTTTAAATTACAGTGCTTTTCCAATTACTGTATTCAGAATATATGTGAGTCAGCATTAGTACTTCTGGAAATTTAAGCTATGAAAATAATCCAAGGAAGCAAAGATTTTATGTACAAATCTGTTCATTGTATCATTATTTATAATTTGACTAATTGAAAAATTTGAAGAACACTAAGTATGTCAAGATTTAAAGAGGTTTATGTGTAGGGGAATACTTTTGGTTACAATATTTAGTTAAAAAAAAATGCAGGGAACAGCCTTGAAGACACAATTGATTAACACCCAGAACACAGTGTGTCCAGAGCAAGGGTTGAAGGAGGTACATGAAAATGTTAAACCAAATACCTCTGGATTACATAATTGTAAAGATTGTGATTTTCTCTTCTATACTTTTTTCTATTTTCTGATTTTTTTCACCTATTATACATTTTTATAATTAATCATAATTCACTGTAAAATTATTTTTATAGTCTAAAGAAGCATGGAAAATTTTTTTAAATAAAGTTGTAAGATTGCTTGACCCTGTCAACTTTGATGTCACTTTTGGTAATTTTAATCTTATGTTTCTAAAATACCTAGGCCACTTAACTTTCAGTTTGGAAGCCAGAGCATTGTGTGGATAAAGCCTGGTACTGTTGTCACTTCAACCCCACACGTGCAGGTGGAAAGCTTCCTCTTTCCCGTGCTCTTTTTGGCTTGGAAAAGCTGCTATGCTTAGGTGTGGAACAGCTTTTTTTAATTTGTGACATCTCACAGGATATCTATCACTCTAATGTCAATGAGAAAATAGCCAAAGAATCTGTTACTTTCTCTGAGCCCCGGTAATGCCTTTCATTTCTTAAGCAGTGTCCTGTTTGACCTCAACTTGAGGCAGTTTCCATAAGCTAAAAGGAAAAGATGATAGGGAAATGATTAAATAAATGATTAGACTTTCATATGATGGAAAATCCTGCCACACCTAAAAACATTTTCAAGGAATTTTTAATGTCAGCTGAAAATATTCATGATAAAATGCTAAAGTGAAGTCAGCAAGACGAAAGATTACAGTGTTATCCAAATTGTAAGTAAATACTTAGAAGTGAATTTAGGATTGAATGATTCTTGGCATTTTTCTGACCTCCAGCCCTACAAAGTTCTCTGATTTGCATGTATTGTTTTGATAGTTGGAGGAAAATTTTCTAAAAAGTTAATAAAATTAATATTTATAATTGTATATGTGCTTTTATGAAGAATGCACATACAGATTCACCCAGTGGTATGAAATATGAGACAATATAGAGTTAGAAAAAGTTAAAATTTGATGTCAACTTTGAATAATTCTCTTGTGATTCCTGCATTTGAGTTTGTTTTTGAGTTTCCTGTCTGCCGCACAACTAGCAGCGCTGGGGTGGGCTGATGAACCGCGGGAAAGCGGAGGGTAACACGAGAGCTCCCGTTGGCAAGTCAGTGTTTGGGACGCTCTTGTTGATGGTGGCTGGTTTATGTAGTGGTCAGTGGGTGGCTGAGCAGCAGGCCCCGAGTCTCAGGTTTCAGACCGTTTTGGATGACTGTGGCTCTGGAAAGAATTATAGCTGCGAAGGAAGGCCAGAAGTTCGGTTTTGGTTCCTGGGATGCAGCTCGGGGAGTCAAGGGAAGCGCTTCTGTTGGGAGATGTGGGCAAGATGGTGAAGTTGTCACCGAATTAGAGCTTTGTCATCAGGAAGAAATGAGCAGCCATGTACTGGAAGGCCTGGTATAGATCTGCTCCAGGCCAGGAGGCCGAGCTACCACGTCACAGCTGCTGCTTTCCAACTCCCTCGATCTATTTGCCCCTGCTGCCCCCCATCCTCCGTAGACTTTGTTCGGGGTGCTCTAGTGCCACAGATGGAGGCCTTCACTGCTGCTGTTATCATCTCTGACCCTGGTATGAAGCCATTTCCTTCTCCTGGCAAATTGCCCTTGGAAATGGGTATTTGCTGAATTGCTGAAATGAAATGAAATGAAACAAAAGCCCTTACAGAGCAGCAGTATTTAAAAGTCCCTCTCCATACAGCAGTAAATTTCTGAAATGAAATTTTGATGCTTTGAAATTAAGCCTTGGCGATAAAACTGGTAAGTCATGTCCTTTGCTAGGCAGCTGATCTTGGGCGGCTCAGGTTGCTACCCCGCTCCCTGTTCCTTTCTGAAAATTCGTGATATGTTTCATGCAGGTCGTGAGATCCCAAGTCAAACCATAATAATTTATGTGAAAACACCTGGTAAACAATAAGGGTTTATACAAATGTCAGTTATTGTCATTATTGTCCTTTAAAGTAGCAGTAGGATGTATGAAGTGTGGGCCGGTATCTAAAGCTCATGGCGGCCTTGGGGCAGCAGCATGACCCGTCTCCATTTCAAGGTTTCGTTTGCTTGTTTGTTTTAAAGAAATGCAGAGATTTTATTGAACTTGATTACACCTTTGCAGTTAGTCCATTGTGATCACACCACTAAATATTACTACATGATCCACACCCTTTCTCTCTTGTACTCTTAAGATTTGCATTTTCCTATTCCCTCTCCCCCAATCATTTGCCATTTTCTATTTGGGCTGCCTGTCATGATTATTCTTCACTGTGCTTTTGTCTGCATGACTTAGAGGAATACTTTAAGGGAAAAGGGTTAGGGAAAGAAAGCTGAGAAATTGGTGCTTGCTGGAGGGGTTAAAGGCGTATGTTGGGAATATTTGCTGTTAAAGGAGAAAAGAAATCAGAAAAGAAACTTCTGAATCTGGTTTATTTGCAACCAAGAAAACAATTTCACTCTAAAACAATGTTCTATTTTGCACCATATAGAAACAGATATATAAATAAATGTCAAAATAATAAAGTAGTTTTATAGCCAATCAGGTGAACTCCACCGTTTTCTGTTCCAGTTTGTGTTTCTTTATATGTGTCCACTGGCTTTGAACATTTGCCTATTGAAACTCTTTTTATTCCTCTAACCTTTTAAAGAACATTTACGCATTACCTACTAGGAAATGCAGTAGAACTAAGAAAAAAACCCTTATATTAGACTATGGACTCTCAAGTTTTAGTCTCAGATCTACTTTAAGGAGTCCATTTTCTTTTCTCTTGTATAAGGTTTTTTTTTTTTTAAAGCTCATTCTTTTATGCTCTCAAGTATAAAAAGTTAAGTGAAATTATTTTTGAGAAATATCTTGAGCTTGGTAGAATAAAGGTACATTATTAAAGTTATTAATACTGGCTTTAAATTTGCCAAGTATGTGCTGACTAGGGTACCATAATAGTTATGTTTTCTGCCCCATGGGTCAGCTTTTGGGGACATTGTAGGCAGGATAATGTCCCTGCTGCTCAGACTAACGTTGTGACTCTCCAAGACATAGTGCCCCCTCTGGGCCCCAGCTGTCCTGCCCTCCATCTGGACCACCTCAGCCTCTGGCCTGGCGCATCCCTACCCCTCCCTTCCACCTCTCTGAATCTTGTGCTAGTTTCTCTGTGACATTATTTTCTTCATGGTACAAGACTACACCAATCTTTCTGAACTTGTATTTATATATAATGTGCTTATATTTGCCCGGTGTGAAGTTTTCTTTTATATTACTAAGTATTTTTCTTCTTATGTGTGTGTTTTCCTGCCACCCATCTTGCCAGTGAATTTTTTTCTGGAGGGCAGTCACTATCTCTTAGATGATTCCCCCAACTCCTCCATTTTATTACCATTACAGTGTTTTACCCAAAGCAGAGCTTGGGTAGAGATTTGTCGTTGACTAATTTCCAACTACTGTTGTATAAACCGAGGCACATCTGACTGATTGAAGTTATTAAATTGGTAGTCTAGACAGGAATGGAATTCAAAATAGAAGATTTCTAATTTTAAATAATAAAATCTATTTTATTTATAGAACTGCTTTAGATTGCATCGAATTGAAGCGGTGGGACAGAGGGTTCCCATATACATACGTGCATTATTGACAGATTAATGTGGTGCATTTGATATAATTGTGTTGTGGTTAATGAACCAATTAGTGATACATTATTATAAACTAAAAAATCTAACTTAACTCATTTTTCCTTAGTTTTTACTAAGGTCATTGTTCCTTCCCAAGGTTCTACCCAGGATATCACATGACGCTTAGTTGTCAGGTCTCCTCACAATCCTCTTGGCTCCTCCTTTTCCTTGTTTTGTGTCACCCCTGATTTCCAAAATGGTTTACTTAAGACATTTGCATAGATTAAGGCTTACTTTCTGAAGTGTATGTATATGGGTTTTGAAATACACACAACGTTATAAATTTGCCATTATAATATTGCACAGAATAGTTTAATCACCCTAAAAATCCGATATACTTTACCTATTCATCCTTTCTTGTCCCCTTCTGAACCTCTGCTAACCACTGATTGTTTCAAATATCTCTCTAGTTTTGCCTTTTCCAGAATATTGTCTAATAGCAATCCCAGTTTGTAGCCTTTCCAGATTTCTTCTTTCACTTAGTGTGCTTAAGGTGTTTCTAGCAATTTATGGCCCGACAGCTTTTGCTGCAGGTCAGTTGCTCTTGGCTCTGATTCTCTGCATTTGCCTGTCTTTACAGATTTGGGGGAGGCACTTTGCCCTGCAACATCAATTCTCTGATTTGTCTAAGGATAGTTCTTGATTTTTAATTTGGTCAGGCTTTTTCATAGTATGAGCATGGGGCTTATTACTTCTAAGTTCTTTACGTGCCAGAGCTGAAGCTAAGACTCCCTGACATTTTTCTTAGCCTTGAAAGTCTTGAACATTTTTCTTAAAAAGCAATTAATCGGGTATTCTGCATAGCCCCGTGACGCACCTTCCCCTGCTCCCAACTATTTTGCCGTCCCCTTCTTCGCAACTTCACATTGACCATTTGCCATCCAGAAAGTGCTTTAGATGCTAAGCCACCTCAGTAATTGGTAAGAAGGAGGCGGAGGATTGGGAGAGAGAAGATAATGCTATGTGAAGCTTTCTTGCCCTTTCTGTTCTTTCTAATGCATAATTTTTATCATTTTAATGTTTTGCAGAGTACACAGAGGATTCTAAATTTCTCCTTTTCATAATCTCAATGTAGCAAAATGTTGTGTTTAAAAAAATTAATCTTCCACAAGGGATACATAAACTGGAAACTAGACACTGAGGAGAGGGAAGCGAAAGCCAGTCAATAAAAATTGTCTGTGCGTGGTGATTCAGTCCTCCCTCTGACATAAATATGGCCAATATGGAAGAGATCCAACTAATTTTCAATAAGTTTGCTTTAAAAGACATTAGCAAGGCTGAAAGAAGGAAGAGCAACTCCAGATGAAGCCCTGACTAGCGATGGCCTTTGTGAAGTGATTTTTTAAAGGACGGTAAATAAATTCTCATTGTTCTTATTTTTCACAGAAAGCCCATTTTCATGAGGTTTTCTTTGATTTGTGCGTGGTATCGGATGCGTCTAATATGTGAATGCCAATGTAGACACCTTAAATGAAGACTTACATCTGGCTTATAAAGATTCATGCTCACTGAATCTACAGAGTCTTTCCTTCATTGTGAAATCTTCCATCCAGTCTCTGATTTTTTTTTAAACATTTCCGATTTCACTTAATCTCAGCTGGGGGGATATGTTCACCTAGGAACCACAACCATTCTCTTCATATCTGTATCTTATCTGTGCTAATGAATGAAAGGCTGGCTACTTTGGATGTCAGGAAAACCACATTCTTCTAAGAGGCTCCACCCCACACTGGACAGCACTGACGGCTGGGGGGTCCTTGTATGATGACTGGAGCTATTCCCTTCTGTCTATCTCTACGCAGAGTGAGGGGCTGTTCACGGCAAGAGAGCTGTGGCTTGGGGGAGCCCTGCCTATGGGCAAGGCTCAGCAGACAAAAGATGGCTCCTCAGCAGAGACAAACTTGTGAGGGAGACAGCAGATTCAGAGGCAGAAGCGCCTACTTGGTCATCTCCTTGGATGCATCTCTAAGGGAGCAACCTCACCCCACTCCTGTTTGGGTGCAGCCACAAGGCGCCCAGAACCACTTCTGTCTCTGTGGAAATATCTGCCGGTTTCAGAACCTCTCACTGCACATAAAGAACCGTGGCAGTGACACTGCATTGTTATAGCACTTTGTAGCTCCCAGATCCGGGATTATGAGATTGATTTCTCTGAAGCCTCTAAGGTCTGGAGATAAATGAGCTCATAGCCACTCTATATTCTCATTAATTTTATATTCATAACCCAAAAAGAAACAATCATGCAGCTTTGGACACCTTTGTGAGAAGTATATTAAGATCAGGCTCAGTCTAGACAAAATCGAATTTTGAGTTAAATTAAAAATTGTTTTCCTAGAGTTTGTTAATGTCTGGATTCCTTTGCTCTAATTGGATGCATCCTCAGTATGTATCGGGTCAACAAAACTTTGCTTTTCTGTCCTAGTTTGCTCCCCATCTTGTATTTTGAGTAAATCTTGTTGTGTCTACCCTTGAAAATTCATTTGAATCCACCTCCTCTCTCAGTTCCCTCTGATATTCAACCTTAGTTGAAGCCCTCATTACCACTCTTCTGGAATTTTGTTGAAGGTCAGAGATGAGAAACCGCACTTGATTTTATCATCTGTGAAGATGCAGATACTTAGCTTATGGAATTGACATTAATAAACTGTGAAAATAACGTTCCCTTTAAAGAAAAGATGTAATGCTCTCTAAATTGAATCTGAACTTGTTTAAGCTGTCAGCGAGGTGCCAGCAGCTGCCCTATCCGCTCCTCTCTTTGCGGTGAGTATGATCGTGTGGTATTTATAATAAATGGGAGCTCACTTCTCTAAAGAGCGCTGCGAGCTGTGGGCTCCTCTTCTCACACCTGCTGCAGGGGTGGGTTCTGCTTCCGCTCCCCCAGGCCCCATCTCCTCTCTCATTCCCTGTCTGCTCTCTGCCATGGTCCTGTCACCACGTCGTCTTGACAGCGATCTTCTTCCAGCTGTCTTTTCATCTTCTTGCTCTCCTTTGTTCCCTCTGTTTGTTCACTTTTATCTCATTTCAGCAGATTAAGAGTCATTGGCTCATATGGTCATGTAAGTGGCTTCTGGGAGCCTGTTGGCCTGATGTTTTATAATTTTCTTTTTTTAAAGATTTATTTGTTTATGCTTATGCGACCTCTCGTGCAGGCCAGAGGTGTGGGGTGGTAAGAGGATTCACCAGAGACAGAGTGGGGAGCAGAACAGGCAGATCGACCGAAACACACTGCTGAGGGGAGCAGCGGGCGAGGCAGGAGAGGTCTGCTGCGCCATGTGGGAAGCTCCCTGGCCGTGTATTGAACTCGTGCTGTAGTGGCTCTGGATGGCCTCACAGTGCTGCAACTTAACCGATTGTGCCACCAGGGAGGCCCTATAAATAATTTTCTATTGCTCTGTAACAAATTACCACAACCGTAGTGGCTTAAGTGGGCGCATATTTACTATGTCACAGTTGCTGTGAGTCAGCATCGGGGCTTGCTCAGCAGTGTCCTCTGCTCTGCTCAGAAGGTTACTGGGACACATTCAAGGTGTTGCTCAGGCTGTGCTCTTTCCAGAGCACAGGGTCCTCTTCCAACTCATGCGGTTGTTGGCAGAAGACAGTTCCTTGGGATTCTGGGACTGAGCCTGAGAGACTAGGCCTCCTGGAGTTACCCATAAATCCCTGAGGTGTGACTCTCCACAGACATTTCACAAATGACTCCTCTTCAAGGCCAGTGGGAGTCAGGCTTTTTCTCTCCCTCCCTACTCCACCCCTTCCCCCCCACTCCTGAAATATAATCACGAGGAGACTGACCCTTTATTACCTTTGCCAATATTGATTAGAGGCTAGTCACATGGGGAGGAATTTCATAAAAACCCCCAACACTAGGAGCAGAGAGTACTGGGGTCATTCTAGGATCTTCCCATAGTGTGTAAAAGTCCACAGTTGTAGAACATTCTGCCTCTGCCTAGGTAGCCCTCTCCCTTCGCACCAATTGCTAAGGCCACCAAGCTTTGGACATGTGTGTCTGGACATACTTCCCCAGCTACACTTGTAACTTGTATGTATTTCTGCGTCGCTTTTTGCTGTTTCAGGAATAAGTCCGATTAAAGACACATTGGGCTTAGTTATAGTCATTAGTTACGATCCTCTTCAAACCTGACCCCAGCCCACTAGTACCTACTAGTGGTTCATGCTCTTCACTTTCGCTTTGCCCCTCGTACACACCACTGGAATAGAGCGAGGTCTTTTGGAGTCTGAAATTTATGCATCTAGGGGGGGCCACTTTGAGTAAGAGAACCAAAACAATAATTTACAACATTAGGTACAAAATGAGTATTTAGACTGAGGGAAGAAATCCCAACACATTACTCCAACTTTGGAGATTCAGGTCTCTTTTTTCCTGAGATCTCCAAGTGCTCTGCCAGAAATGCTTCTCTAGAGATACTCCCGAGTTGCAGCCTGTATTCCTCCCATTCACTCTCTCTAGCTCTTGGCAACTCCTGGTACCCAAAGGAGGCAGCGCAAGTGATGGGCCTTGAAGCTTCATTAGTTTCCTAGGAATGCGGCTCTGCTTTGCCCTCCCTGCGTCCTCACTACTCAACAAGTGGTTCATGCATCGCCGGTGTTACCGCCTCTGGCAGCTTACTGAAATTCGGGGTCTCAGCTCCTCCCTCCCCCAACCTGCTGCAGAAAACCGTCCACTTGAGAGAGGTCCTGGGTGATTTACATGCATGCTAGTGTTCGAGAAGCCTGCTCTGTACCACATCCCACGCAACACTATTTCTGCTGCCAGCTGCACCCAACTTGTCTTTTCTTGTCCAGAGCAAGTGGGTAATAGACCTTAGCCCACAGCTGTTAGCAATCTTGACAAGAAATAGTAAGAACACATCAAACTGCTTTAAATTAATACAAGTCTCTAGGGTCAGACAAATTACATCCTTGGGGTACAGAAAAATTTATAGCTGTGATTAGAGAAGTACTGCCAGCAATCTCTGAAGAATCACAGGGACCCAGAGAGGTGCCCCTTTTTTCCAAAGAAAGAAAAAGATAAATCTGAAAATTACCCAGTAGTGAGTCTGACAGCAATTTCCTACAAAATTCTGGAAGGAATTATTAAACAGGTAACCTGTCAGCTCTTTGAAATGGAAGTGGTGATGACCAGAAATCATGCCAAATTAACATCTTTTGGATGTTTTTTATATTGTGTTTCTTAGGCTCAGAGGACCTGGGAAAGCCACATAGGTAACAGTTTTGGTTTTAGATTATTTACGATCCCCTAATGACATCCTACGGCCCTTGCTCCTGAATGTCCAATGATAGCCCAGCCACATGCATGCATAGGTGGCTGAATGGTTATCTTGTCACCGTTGGATCACAAATTGCTTGAGAAAAAGAGTTGATAATGAATCCTGGTATCAGCTAGGGCTGAATGATAGAAGTGGAGCCCTTGGGATGTATGAAATCAGGCCTTTGTTATAGGGATTTGACCTTGTGCAAGTTTAGGAACTGGTCTAAGTAGGAACTGGTCTAAGTATTTATGTGAGGCTGCTGCTTTTGCTAGACCTGAATTTGCACAGCAGGAAGTCAGGAAGAAAAGATGGGTGTGAACAGAGGAGCAGGGACACACTGGAATGCCTGTAGGTGGTGTGGGTCCTGCTTCAGCCTCCAGGTTTCCAGTTTCCGTGCTGCAGGTACCTGACAGGAGGAGATGAGGTGGAGACGTGCGCCTGGCCTGGGTTTCGGAGAGGTGAAGGAACTTTGGCCGTGACCGCTGTTGTCAGCGAGGTCGGGCAGCAGATTCACGACTCATCTCCAGAAGCTGCAGAGGCGCCTGCCCTGACGCCAGCCTCCCTGGCTTAACTATGGCTGCTGCTTCGCTTTCTCCTTCCAGTATCACCCAGTTTCTCCTGTGGCCTCTCGTAGCTTAACATGAAGGAAAGGAGTTCTGGAATGTGTAGTTCCTGCTCAGCAGGCTTGACATAGTTCAAAGCTGACCCAGCCACAAAATTCTGTTCTTGGCTTTGCCCTGTTGACTGATTTTAACTAATGCAGGGATGTGAATGATCACATAGTGGATGGTGGGATTGAAAGGAAAACCTCAGTAAACTGATTTCTCATACTTCAAGTGTCACGTTAAATGTAAGGGACGCTTCTTGGCCACACTCAGTGAACTGGCATCTCAGCCTCCATTATTGCCATAAATTCCTAGACCTTGCTCTATTTTTCATAGTAGTTATTAGCAACTGTTGTCTAGAACTATTGATTTATTTACATTTTGTCACATCTACCAGAATGCAAGTCCTATGACAGCAATGCTCTTGCCTCTTCTGCCCGTCCCCAGCGCTAGGATAGAATGGCGTGTGGAAGGCACGCGACCTATATTTCTTGACTAAATCGATAATGAAATTTAATAAATCAATCAATCAAATATTGAGGGATTAAAAACTAACTGCGTAAGTAGAGAGAATGGACAGTACCTAAATTAAGAGTGTATAAAATGTTTTTATATATATTTTTTACATCCTGTTTATTTTTTTGTAGTGTAGGATTTCTTCCAAATTAAGAATAATTCAAGAGAGAAGGTAAACTTGGTTTTTTTGTTATGGCAAGTACAATTTTCCAACTCACTTGGAAAGTTAATATGTTTTTCTTATATTAGTGAAAATAGGGGCAGTAATATTCACATTGTACTCTAAATGGAAGGGGAAGAGGTATGACATTTTTAAAAGACAAAGAGCTGCTGTGTCCATATACTTAAGAAGAAAAAATGAGATGGTCAATATCAACTGATGGGGAAAAAAGCATTTGGGAAAACCCAATAACCATTTATGATTAAAAACTTCCAACCCAAAGCATGAATGGGGAGAATGTCTTCAACTTGATAAAGAAACCTACCATTAACTTAAAACTTAATGGTGAGAAGCTGAATACTCCTGCCAAGGTTCGGAGCAAGGCAAGGATGTCCATTCTTACCATTCCTGTTCAAGCCTTGTGAATGCAGTACACAAGACAGTTATACAATAAAAGGAAATCACACACACACACACACACACACACACACACACACACACACACACAGATTTGCTTGCAATGCATATTTGTCTATGTACAAATTCCAGAGAATTGATAAAACAATTTCAGAAGACATAATCTAGTCTAACAAGGCTAATATACAAGAGTCATTTGTTTCCTTATATACAAGCACTTAACAATTGGAATTTTAAATCTATAAAATATCATTTAAGGTCAACATGGACTATGCCTCCTGTGCCGCTGTTTTCCACCGCAGGAGTGATCTCCCAGTTCCAAGAGGCCCTGAACCGTGGAGGATTTCAACCAATTATGCACCAAAAATGCAATACTTGAGCATAAATCTGAAGAAATGTATGTGCAGGATCTGTATGCGGGTGACCACAAACTGATGGAATAAGTCAAAGACTGTCTAAGCAGGTGTGGGCTATACCGTTGCTGTGGATCAGAAGACTCCACTGTTACTATGTCAGCTCTTCCCCATCTGACCTATGTTCAGTGCACGCCTGTCCAAAATCCCAGTATCTATTTTGTAGATAATGGTGATTAATGCTTGATGGGCAAACTGGGCACCTAGAGTAGCCATGTAACACCGAGGAAGAAGCAGGCACACCCCAGCAGTACGCACCCCTGGCAGCTCTTGGTTTCTAATAAGATTCTCCAATATAAAAAAACCCAGAGCACTAGGAGAAGTGGGTGATTTTAGGTCTGGGGCAGGAAATATACAAAATGAGCCTAGAGAATCTCGTGTTACCCTGAAAGCGAGGAAGTACTTGGACAAAAATTTAACGAAGTCAGACAAACAAGATCCCTCAAAGATGGGAATATTTCAGAAGATACAAGAGCCAGCTGAAAGAGTTCCCAGTAGTCAAAGCTGGAAGAATTCCAGAAACAAAGTAAATAAAGCAGTAGTGGATTATAACCCAAAGCATGAAATAAATATTGATGGGCCCATGTAGATATAAACGAATAAATAAATAATAAATAATAAGTGACAAAGATAAAGATCCCATGCAAGTGAATTCCACACAATGTGTATTCATATGCCACCCTCAAGAGAACTTAACTTTCTACTCTATTTTTAAAAAATATTTATTTTATTTATGTGCACAAGAGCTGGTGTATAGGCCAGAGGTGGGGTGGTGCGTGAGAAGATTCACCAGAGACAGAGTGGGGAGCAGAGCAGGTGGATCTACTAAAATACACTGCTGAGGGGAGCAGCGGGGAGACAAGAGAGGTCTGTTGCGCCCTGTGGGAATCTCCCTGGCTGGTTATCGAACTCGTGCTGCAGTGGCTGCAGATAGCTTCATAGTGCTGAGGCTTAACCCCTTGCGCCACCAGGGAGGCCCAGCTTCCTATTCTTTAAATATGGATTCTGCATGTGAAGTTCTTCCAAGAATACTGTGTGGAAAGGGTGGGGGAAGGATAACTTCAAGGTGGAGAAACCTGGCCCACAAGTCGGCCTCAGCAGTGGGAGTCGAATTGTTAGTGTGCGCTTCTGATATAATTTGTTGAAAAAGGCAATTGACCTCTGTGGTTTCCCTTCCTAAGCCTATAACCTGTTGAATCATGAGAAAAACATCAGACAAATTCCAGTGAAGGACATTATACAAAATACTTGACCGACCAATATTCCTTAAAAATATCGAGGGCATCCAAAGCCAGGGAAGTCCAAGAAACTGACATAGCCAAAGGGAACCTAATGTAATGTCATATTTACATGGGATACTGGACTTTAGGTTAACAATAAAGAAACCTGAACAAAGTGTGGACTGTAGTTAATGATAATTTAGTGTGTCAATATAGGTTCATTAATTGTGACAAATGTGCCAGAGTAATGTCCGCCATTAATGACAGGGGAAATTGAGTGTGCGGGGTGTATGGACTCTCTCCCTTATCTTTGCAATTTTACTTACATCTAAAAAAGTTTTAGAAGGAAGAGTTCATTTTGAAAATGACAAATAGAAAGTGCAAAGACAAAATTCATGAATAACTCTGGCAACCAGATGGAATGGAATGCTTGATTAAAAAATATAAAGTGAATATTTACAAGGTACTTATAATTGAATAAATGCTTAGGAAATAGTTGTAGTCAGACTCCTTCCAGCTCCTGTCTTCAGATACTTTAGATGTCGTATGTTGTGCTCAGTGTGGGTGGCAGTGGCCGAACAAGAACAAATGGATCATAGTTCTATCGAAACAGATTTCGACTCAGATTTTTTTTTGAAAATTTGTTTATTTATGCATACAAGCTGGGGTGTTGGTCAGAGGTGTGTGGGGGGGGGGTGAGAGCATTCACTAGAGACAGAGTGGGGAGCAGAACAGGAAGATCTACTGAAATACACTGCTGAGGGCAGCAGCAGGGAGAAAGGAGAGGCCTGCTGTGCCATGTGGGAAGCTCCCTGGCTGGGGATCGAACTCAGGCTGCAGTGGCTCTGGATAGCTTCATAGTGCTGTGACTTAACCTGTTGCGCCACCAGGGAGGCCCCAGATTTCAACTCAGATTGAAAGAAAAATCCTGTTTGTGGCTATTAAAGCTGTGTGAGCTGAACGAGTTGGCCTGTGGAGGAAGGCAGAGGCTTCCTCTTACCGATCTCCAAGTAGAGGCAAACAGGACGGCATGGAGAAGAGCAGCTGGGCGAGAAGGAGCCCGAAGGTGCCTTCATCGCTGATGTAGTGGTTACAGGTGTGTTTTCGGCTCCTCTGTGATTGCACTGGTCTGGAGGCTGCAGGCAGGCCTCAGCAACTAGTGATTTTATTATAACGTCCAGATGGCAAGTGTTTCTCTGATCATCTTGCATTTATACACTCTAGGTTGAAAGGGAGTAATAATTGTTGAGCATGGTGAACAATGGATGTAAGAAATGCCTTCGAGATCCTATTTACGGGCAGTCTTCGCTTAGAAGGAACACTAACAAAAAGGTAGAGCAAAATGAAGTCATAAAGTAAAACCCCACAGTGACTTTAGACTGATGCAGCGACTCAGAGTTAAATACTCTCTGGTGGTAGACTGATGCTTGAGGCCAACTCCAGTGCACAGATAACCTTCACGGGGATGTAGAGGGGAAATGCGAGTGATGAGGTTTTTTCCGCTCTCCTGCCACTAGCGCCAGTGATCGACACCTGTGGTCTTACACGTGTGCCTGATGGTGGCTCTTGGAGTGTGGTGTGGGCGTGTGTGAGTGGGCACACCTGAGCCAGAGACTGAGCATATAAAGGCGAGGCGGCAGAGGGCCAGGTTGCAGAGCGCAGTGGAGACCGGCGAAGAGGCCATGCGAGAACGCCAGAGAGCCCAGAAATAGTGCAGGTTTTCGGGGGGCTGGGAGTCCCACCAGTCTCCCAGCCCCCAGGCCTCCTGCCTGTCCTGCACCTGTCGCCTCACAGCAAATGGTGTGGAAGGATCATTTAAAGCCTGAAAAAGCCACTGAGGGCTCCAGGTCTCTCCTTTACCTGTCAGCCCGCCCCCTAGAGAACCTGCACTGTGCCCTCTGGTGCTACAGGTATGCAGCCATTGCTGTTACCGTGGACCCGCTGGCTCTCACCGTCTGGAAATCAGGTCAGTTTCACTCTCTTCTGGAAACAGCCCCACTAGAGCGTTTGGTTGCCGCCCTTCTGCTGCTGCTGAAAGGGTCTTTTGTTATTTACGTGTTTCCAGGGTCATGCATTTCTTCATGCAGTTCTAGTTTTTGCTCTGTTCTAAAAGTTAAGGGCTTTCAGGAATACAGAGATGAATATGAGATTACAGTGTCTTCTATCATATCTGCTCTCTAGCAAGTAGACGCATTGAAGCGCAGATGGTTTTCACATTTTAGTCCTTCCAGTAAAATACAGTTTAGCAAGTAGAGCTCAGATTAAGAAATACCCCAGTATATCTACTATATAGAGAGTAATAAGTGCATAAATATACATTTTGTGTGTATGCGTGTGCACACAGGTGTGCGTAACTCCGTGACTTTTAATAATAAACAGTTCAGAGTTCTTTCACCTGGAAACATACATACATAGGTATATGGGAAGTAGATAACTTCACTTGCAGGCTTTGTGTTCCTTGGCAATGCTTTGCAGGCAGTATAGAAGTAAATAAGGTGATTTCTTTTTTTTTTTTTTTAAAGATTTATTTATTTATACATACAAGCTGGGGTATAGGCCAGAGACGTGGGGCGGTGAGAGGGTTCACCAGAGACAGAGTGGGGAGCAGAACAGGCAGATCAGAAATACACTGCTGAGGGGAGCAGCAGGCGAGGCAGGAGAGGTCTGCCACACCATGTGGGATTCTCCCCGGCTGGGTGTCGAACTCGCTGCCGACAGCTCCACAGCACAACGCTCAACCGCTGCGCCACCAGGGAGGCCCAATAAGGTGATTTCTTTAATAGAAGACGCTGACCTTTGAACTTTATGTCTAGCCGTCAACCACACTAGTATTCTAAATTCCTTGCTGTTAGTCAAATGACTGCTGGTGAGTGACAAAGTGCAAGAGCCAGCACAACCTGGATTTTACTGAGGATTTACAGGCCTAGTCTCTCTTCCATCTTTTCCTTGTTTCTAGTCTGAAGGGAGGCCCTTAATTCTGTCTCCAACATCAATTTCTAGGAGTATCCATTTGCTGGTTTCCGCCCCTCAGCCATTACACTGTTAGAGTAGATCTTCAGCTTATTGGTTTTTTTAGTCTCAATTTGCTCTCCCTTGTCCACATGCTCTTCTGACCCTGTGGCAGCTTTGTCGTGATTTGTGTGCGGTAGCTCTCCCCTCACAGGCCGTTGCTCTTCCCCGCTGGGGATGTGCTGTGGGCTTCTTCGTTCCTTCCTGCTCCTCAGTGGTGTTGGGTATTTGCTTTTTGCCCCTCCCCGCTACTGCACACCCTGGACCTTCAGCCTGTTCCCTCTCCCTTCACCTACTAATATCCACACATTATTCAGGGGTCACCGGCGATGTCATAGCCTCTGAGAAACAGATTGTTCAATCGGAATTAGTCACATCTTTCACTGTATTCTTTCCTCTTTATTCTCTTTTATGGCTATGTGTTTTTTATTACCCTGTGTTTCACTTAGTGATGCTTCTCTCCCGCCAGAGGCCCAAGCCCTCACCCCCGCCCTGAGTTCCTTACAGACAGGCGTCCTGTTGACCCTGGAGCAGGGCTGGGACTTGCCGTCTGCGTTGCCGATGCCTCATACCTGTGAGTTGAGTGGTGCTTCTCAGGGGCTCGTGGAGTGTCCCAGCCACCTCGTCCTGTGGCGCCCACATTTACATCCCTAGGCTGGTCCTTCCCTCGTGTGCCCGCGTGCCCACTTGTCTTACTGACCGCCACTTGGCTTTCTGATTAGAATCTTCAACTTCCCATGGCCAAAGAGCTCTTGTTTGTCTTTGCTAAGCCGCCTTCCCTTATCTGGATAAAAATGAGTTCCTTTTTTTTTTTTTTAAATGTTTTTTATTTTTACATACAAGCTGGGGTACAGGCCAGAGGCGTGGGGCGGCGAGAGGGTTCACCAGAGACAGTGGGGAGCAGAACTGGCAGATCAGAAATCCACTGCTGAGGGGAGCAGCGGGCGAGGCAGGAGAGGTCTGCCGCACCATGTGGGATCTACCCCTGGCCGGGCGTCGAACTCGCATCGTGCACTGCCGACAGCTCCACAGCGCAGTGCTCAACCGCTGCGCCACCAGAGAGGCCCAAAGTGAGTTCCTTCTTGACCACGCTGCTCAGGTCAAAGTGGAGAGTAAACCTTGATCTCCTTCATCCTCATTGTCCACATTCATGTCGTTCGTAGGTCTTGTCACTTCATGTCCAGAATACGTCCTTAGTCTCATGTATTTTCACCACCTGCATCTCCACAGCCGTGAAGCAAACCTCCCTCACTCTGCATTAGCACCACCATCCCCTGCGGCCACAACCTCCTCATGGGCCTCCAAGCCCCCATGATTGCGCCCCTAAAACCTATTCTCCACACAGTTGCCAGAGGAAACCTTCCAGGCCTAGCACACACCATGGCATTCCCTCCCTAGCGCCCCCTTCCGCCAGCTCCCCGCGGCTCCTACTCACACTGAGAAGGAACCTTCTAACCACATTGTCCAAAGCCCACACAATCTGACTGCTGCGGCTCCTCAGACTTTCCTTCCTTCTCTCTTCACTTTGGTCGCTGTGCTACAGCGATAACCACCCCTTCCTGTCTCTAACACAACAGGCTCATTTGTTCCTGCCTGGGAATTTTGATTTGCTCTAGTTTCAGCTCAGAGTTTCGCGTGATCATCTCCTTCAGAGGGGTCTGCTGATGCCCATGGCTAATGAGCGCACTCAGTTCACCTCTCACAAGACCGCGGCTCGTTTCTGGCCCCCGCAGTGTGGACTCTAGTGTCTAAGGCAGTGCCTGTCTTCGTTGGTATTTGACTGACTGACTGACACATCAGCTCGTGTCTTCTCCTTGGTGGCATCTACTGCTTCTCTCACGGTGGGTTCCTTTTTCTGTGGTGAAGGCCCGTTCCCTGGCCTTGCAGCTCCAGCACCTCCCAGCGGTTCCTCAGGCATGAGCCTGTGACCTCCCCACCCCAGCTCGATAGCACCTCTCGGAGAACTTGGCAAAGTGCTGGCGCATAGACTGTGGTCTCCCTCGAATTCTGTCATTACTCTTTCTTCCCTCATTTTTTTCTAATGAAATTGCTTGTTAGTTATAGGAAACTTAAATTCCTATTAGAGTCTTTCCAGACCAAGATTGGGGAATTGATGAGGCCTGTAATTGGTAAAAGCATCTCTGACCTAAGGTACTTGCCTGATGAAAGAATGTGGTAGGCGGGCAGTGGGAATAGTTTCCCTTAATGGAGGAGATGAAGAATTGATTCTCATGGTACCAGTTTATTAGGCAGGAAAACCAGTGTTATTAATTCACTGGAGAAATGATCTGCCAGAAAAGTTCATCTGCTTTATAAGCTGAGGGACTGTCTTAGGTCTTCTTACACATTTCAGCCCTTTTACTTGTATTAACATGATTAAGAAGTTATCTTTAATTTATTTTCACCATATAACTTGATATTCTAAACTGAACATTGACATTGGACCTAAGTCAATGACTTTACCCCACTGAGGGGGAGCTTCAGTCCTTACAGACTCTCATGTTCTCTTGACCAAGAAACAATTTGGTTCAAGTGAAGGGTTAGCAGTATTCCACACACACCACTCAGCTGTTTTGGGTGCTCCCAATATAGCTTCATCACACTGTACTGGATTTTGAAAGTTGAGTCCAAGGATCTAAAATCAAGAAGTTGATCTTTAATTATTGACTATTTTCTGTAACCCTCCCCTCTACCTCCAACCCAAGTTCACTTTCCCTCCAGACAGGTTCTGAGCCCCTTGATGAAGACTTCTCATCCCAAAGAAAAATTAGTCTCTTCCCATCCTGTCTTTCCTGTCTGTGCTTCAAGTGACCTGATTTCTCCATCCCCACGTCAATGTGCCTTTTCCTTAGTACCTTTCCTCCAACTAGATTAATGAAGACAACCATAGTTTTGTCAATGAGTAATAGTAACACCTCACTGTGTGGATCCAAAGGTATTTGCACTTTTAAAATAGAAATTCCTTTAGAGAATAACATCTGAAGAGTAATAAATCATCGGTGGTGGGATTTCAGACACAACATTAATGCATATCATATTCTAAAACACCCATCATGCACCTAATGTCTACTTTAATGATACAGTAAATTAGTGGGGATAAATAGTTGTAAGTAGCTTATAGTTGATTAAACTGTAATAGATTTACTTGTGTGAGGGTCTAGTTTCAATTTGAGACACAGAAAACTTCTTGTGAGTGCCCTGCAGAGCATCATGGGGGCATTCCTGTGCCTTCCTCCTCTCTCTACACCCCTTTGCCTGAGTTTACAATGGAAAGTTTTCAGTGAACTCGGATTTATGCCGCGCCTCTTACCTCAAGCATGTCGTGTCCATCATCTTTCTGACTTAGACTTTCTCCTAAGTGGCAGGAAGTCACTAGATCTGCCTGTGAGCCTAGCACACAAGTAGAGGAGATGTGACATTTTCAGGCAGCCCTCCCTAAAGGTGACCATCCCAATTTGCCTACCTTGGATCAACAGTTCTAAGAGGCATTTTGGACACTTGGAGCTCCCAACAGAATCAAGCTTCCATTCCTTATAGAAGCAGCCTCAATACCTTTCTCTTACTGAGCTCTGCCTCACTCTTTGCCTTTCAGGGGCAACGCCCAAGTAAGCCACTTACATACAAGATCTCATCAGGTTCTACTTTGGGGAAACCCAAATTAAGACTAGTACTACTCTTACCAACTATCTGCCAAACAGAAATTCTATCTTTCTAAGGTCTTATAGCTGGAAAGTGAGGAGGCTGGGCTTGAACTAAGTCTGGCTGCATAGTCCATCTTCTTGACTGCCATTCCATGCTACATAGAGATTATCACAGATGCAGTGTTCTGGAATTGCATGATCTAAGCCACTTAAGCTAATTGTGTTTAAACCTGGTAGTTGAGAGAGTAAAGTTCATTATCCTCCCTAGGTTTAGAATGCAAAATTACATTGCTTCTTTGAACTTCTCCCCTCCCTTCCAAATAGAGTCCCAATTTTAAGGTTCAAAGTATTTGTTCCAGAGGAAGAATTGCATAGGAGAGTGACAGAGGAGATGTTAAAGTGTTGCATTATTTCCCATTCTTAAAAGCTCATTTTTTAAGATTTCACAGCAGAGACCTCTAAATAGTGGCAATATGAAAAGAAGGAGCATCTAGAGTGTAATCTGGGACACCAGTGTTAGCCATTAAGTATTTGCATGACCTTGGGTGACTAAATTTCCCAATCTGGGTCTCTATTTCTTAAGGTTTAGAACACACAGAATTAATCTACTGCATAGAATACAGAAAATGTGGCTATCCTAACTTTCTTTGAGTGTGATGGACTCAAGAATCTGCTGAAGTCAGTAATTATCTCTACTGCCTGTTCCCCACCACAGACACATATGCCCAAGTTCACCCAATTCCCCTTGGGATTCCAGGGGCTTGGTATCTATGGACCGTCTATGTTTAGGGGCCCATGGACACACTAAGTTCCCTTCCAACTCTAGTCTCCTAGAGTCTTAGGTAAAAAAGCACTTGTCAAATCATCGTATTTAAGATTTTATTTTAATTTTTTAAAAGATTTATTTATTTATGCATACAAGAGCTGGGGTGTAGGCCAGAGGTGTGGGGAGTGGGGGGTCGATGAGAGAGTCACCAGAGACGCAGCAGGGAGCAGAACACTGCTGAGGAAAGCAGCGGGCAAGTCAGGAGAGCTCTGCTGTGTCCTGTGGGTCAGCTCCTGGCCGGGGATTGAACTCAGGCCACAGTAGCTGGCGATAGCTTGATAGCACTGAGACTTTAATCCCTGGCCACCAGGGAGGCCCTATTTAAGATTTTTATTTGAGAAAGGAATTTATGACCTTTGCTAACTGACTATGAATACATTGTTTTTTTTTTTTTAAAGATTTATTTATTTATGCATACAAGCTGGGGTACAGGCCAGAGGTGTGGGGTGGTGAGAGGGGTCACCAGAGACACAGTGGGGAGCAGAACAGGCAGAGCGACTGAAATACACTGCTGAAGAGAGCAGCAGGAAGGCAGGAGAGGTCTGCCGCGCCATGTGGGAATCTCTGCCGCCTGGCATCAAACTCACGTTGGTGTTGACGACAGCTCCACAGCGCAGCGCCTAGCTGCTGTGCCACCACGGAGGCCTGCTATGAGTGCAATGTTTAATTAAAGTCTTGGAGTTTTAGACCAATGAGAAGTAGCCAAGATTTATATCTTTCCTGTCTTATTCTTTGATTATTCTATGTTTGAATATCTTTTTAAACCATGAGAGTGTGTAATATGTAAATGTTGATTGATGGACTGTGCCCTACAAATAATGTATGCTGTACAATACAAATAAATTTAAACATTTTAAGAATATAATTGATTAAGTGAATAGATATTCCTATATATTCCTATCACTTCTGTAACTAGGAAAATTATTCAAAAGTTAGACTGTTCTGTTTTTCTATTGGAGGCTATATTGATTCAATATCTCTATTTTTTTGGAAAGAAAAATCTCATTCAGTGAGAATCTAATGGGCTGTAGAAAATGAACAGACCAACCTCAATGAACTAATACATTTATTGAAAAAAAATGGAGCACCTCATTAGCTAGAAAAAATGGTTGTTGTTATTTATATTGCATTTGTAATGCATTTCCATAAAACCTGTACCTTTTATTTTGTTATTTATTTCCTATATACATTTTATAATTTAAACTCCTAGCTTATAAAAGAGAAGTAATGATGATCAGAGAAACAATGCTCACTTTTAATCTACTTTATATAAATAAAAGCAAGATGGCATCCTATTGCTATCCTACTGGTTCAGTTAATGTTTCTCTTAGGATGATAGGAACTATGATGATGATAGTGTGAAAATACTATACAATTTTCTGAATCCAATCAAACTAATTATATTTTGGTAATTTTGCTTGAGCCAAGCTGACTTTCAGGTGATTGGACGAGAGTTGAAGAGATGAATCTATTCCAGTCACAAAGACCACTGCCCATCTGTCTGTGGGTGCCATATTACAACTCTTTCTTCAAAGACAAAGTGATTGATCCATTTGACTTCTGAACTATATTTGGGAGTGTGATTGAATATAACATTCCGTGCACCTTTGCACTCAGGACATACTCAGGAGACCATGACCTTTGTGTTGTATTTCATAGCATTACAGTTCCAGTTTTTCAACCTTTCTTCTTATAGCATCTTAACTCATAAGCACTTGTAGATTTCACTACTTGTCCCTCTGGGCCTCTGTTAAGCATTTCAGCATTCCCATCACCTTGCTAATCTCAGATCTTTGGTTACCCTAGTATCTTTCTCCACTACCAGGTAATTGAACTTGCAGAAAGCCATGAACACTTTTAAACTGTGGTCTGTGCAGCATCATGCTCTCTTTGTCCTCAGTGTGGCTCAGTCTCCTATTTATCTCTTGTAGACTTTTCTAGAATGTTTCTGAGAAAAGGCATACCAAATATTTTTCACTATATTCAAAAGTTTGGTTACCCACCTGCTCCCGCGTGGAAGACTTACTCTGCTTTATGAAGGTCACATGCATCCCTGTTTAATGAGTTAGTAGTTCCCTATGGCCTTTCTAGCCAAGTTCAGCTCCTTGGTATCATGTTCCAACTCTTGATGATCTTGCTCCAGCCTTCATGCTCCAGTGTATATAATTGGGGGTTTCTGGTTTCCTAGGTTTCCTGAAGAATCTCATTTTTTTCAGGGTAGATTCTGATCATCATTGGTGGTGGGAGATGGAAGGTGGGACTAGAGAATGTGGGTATCATCTCTTTGGGTGTTGCATAATAAAGCAATTCCCGGAGACCTACAATGTCTCTCAGAACATCTCTTGGGGAATAATGGCCTTCTGAATTCTCATCTGCTCCTGGGAAAACAGCTGGTTCCTCTTTGTTCTTGTCAAAGTTAGATGGTTTTGTCCACAGGGTGGGATCTCAGTATCCTCAGTGCTCCAAATCAGTTATGTTTTTGTTTGAAAGTAAACAGTCAATAGCTTCTTTGATTCCAGCTCAGTATGGTGCTGTGCCAGCTAGTCTATGACATTGGCCTTGAGTTTTTCATTAGTATATAAAATGAGAAATGACCTTTGAGAGTTAGTATCTGTTTGATGTATATGTTCATTTATGTACTTTTCAACAATCATTTTAAAGGGATCAAGAAATGAACACAATAATTTTAGTCAGAAAAGGGCTTTTATTATTGTTTTTGATTTATTTGTAAGCTTTTGCTTACAAAGTACAGATTAAATGCAGCTTATATTTTGGATGTAAATTATATGCTTTTTATTGTTTGCATGATTTTGTATGACATTAAAAAGAGTGATAGAAAATCTCATGAATGATCAAACTTTTTTTAAGGAAAGAAATTTATGTTCTCATAAATTAAGTAATAAAATTAGCATTTTGTCATAACTTTTTGAACTTGAAATTAAACATCTTAAGACTGGATAAGCTCAAAGAATTTTAAACAGCAGATTAGAGCTTTTAGGGAACTGTCAATAATGTGTGTGGTCATTCATTTCCTATAGAATTTTTTTGTTCCCTCTTCTAAGAGCTGGAGAAGAGGGCTCTTAGACCATTTACATTTTTGTTTGACCATTTACATTTTTGTTTCATTTAAAATTCCCTTTTAATGAAGCAAATTTTGTGTTACTGTCTTTGGAAAGTTCCCTAACTGCAGAGAGGTATAAGCATAGCAATTGAACCTTAGTTAAAATTCATTCTTGCCTCACTCTTACTCTGGTATATAGTTAGCACATTGACTTTTGATTACTCTTTTCCTATTTCCTCATGATAGTCTTTATTCTTCCTTTAGAAAGTAAGTACAAGTTGAATATATTTTTGTTTTCTGAGTTCTTTAAGACGTGATATGAGATTGTAATTCCAGATCGTGTGTCAACTTCTCTGGCGAATCACTTCCATTCTGGCCATGTCCCGGTACTTTGAAACATGTTCTGTTGTTTATTTCTTGATGTAGGCTTGTCATGGCTGGTTAGACCCAAACAAGGGGAAAATGAGTTGAATCTATCATATTTAGTTCATAAATAATTTTTTTGTACAAAGTTATGAAAGTCATCTGTTAGTGCTGACAAGTTAATATACTTGGGGGAAAAAAAAAACTTGTTCAATTATAAACTTTGAATCATTATGCCCAGTATTTATGTGAGCTTCAAGTAGGAATGTAGCTGGGAGTAGGTAGAAATTGATGGTTAGAAAATTTAAGATGACACAGCAAAGACTAAGATTTTGTTCTTGTTCTGATACTCTTCTCTGGTGTACATGACCTCCTCAACTGTATGCTCCTCTCTAGAGGATGCATTCTTCTGGGATGATTAATGATAATTTACTGAGTTGCTCTCCTTGTCTCTTAGTACAGCATGCATCAGTGGGTTGGATTTGGGTTAACTGAGCATGGGAATTCATGGAAAATGCTTCTGTAGGATTGTTTTACTGGTCATAAACTGTCCATAAGCCGTCTTTAATCAAAAGAGGTTTAGATATGGGCAGCTATATTTAACTCTTGACCAAACTCATTTGACAGGATTACAGAGGCTCCCAAGAGTCACATGAGAATTTAAATCACTAAGATGATCTGTTTTCCCTTCTGAACTTTAACAAGGTGAGAGGAGAGGTGCAGTTGGAGAACTGTGGTGAGCGTGGTCATGGATTTCTTTTGTCCTCTAGTATCAGCCAGAGTGTTCCAGGAGTACAACAGGCTCAAAAAACACTTCCAGAATGTCACAGGGAGGCAGAGTAAGAGCCAGGACAGCGTGTGAATGAGTGTGTGGCATTTATATCATTACAGACAACTCTCTCTGCCTGAGACAATTAATGGCATAAATGCCTAAGCCATTGGCTCAGGTTGTAATACATTGTGTCAGGGATTCATATTGGATCTAGAAGGTCAGAAGTGGTCAATTTTGACTTGCAAGCCAAGTCTGACTTGCTTTTTGTCTACGCAGCTGCCACTATGGTAGTCTGAGATTTTTTGAAATAGCTAAAATTGTTATATCTAACTTTCCTCCATGTGGTAGATAGATACTTGAATGGCTAAAAAAGTCAGAGCTGCCCTAAATTCCCACTCTAACAGGGAATCCACAATGCAATTCACATAACATAATATCTGACGTAGACTCGACGAATGCAGTCATCTCCCTCTGTCGCTATGTGAACAGCAGAAACAGCCAAGCAACGCAAGTGCTTGGTCAGCTTGACAGTGACTTTCTGTGACTTTTCCTGACACAGAATGGGTTTTAAAAATCCCCCAAGGCAGAAAGGGAGATGCACTGTGAATACTTTTTAAGAAAATGAACAATAAATAAAAAATAACCCAGTCATC
Source organism: Scalopus aquaticus (assembly GCA_004024925.1). Lineage (NCBI taxonomy): Eukaryota > Metazoa > Chordata > Mammalia > Eulipotyphla > Talpidae > Scalopus > Scalopus aquaticus. The sequence continues at coordinate 48,897 of PVIJ01001406.1, forward strand.
TGGAAAAGTGTCATGAAGTCTAAAATGGACACATTTTTCAACCTTGGCCACATAGTAATGTGATGTTTTGTGTGGAAAGGCTTTCATACTAATAATGTAAAATAAATTCTGTGGTACGTTTCCTCAGTCTCAGGGTGGGAAATCAATATCCAAAAATATCAAGAGGGACTCAAACCCAAAACTTAGACCAGTTTTCAGAAGGACAAGGCATACTTGTTAGCATGATCAGGAGAGAAAATGGAGAATGAAGCAGAACACTGTTAAAAAGTGTTTAAGAAGATGTGGATTTTTTAGCCAATATTAAAAATATTACTTCTTTTCTGACAATGTATTCATCCATGAAAAATATGTAAGGTTTATACTGTATTCTCAGAAAGAGACTAGATGCTGTCCTGGTTCAGAAAGAACTTTGTGTGTGTGTGTGTGTGTGTGTGTGTGTGTGTGTGTGTGTGTGTGTGCGTGTGTGCGTGCGTGTGTGTGTGTACACACGCATGCGCGTGCATGCTGCATGGTGGAGGGAGTGTAAGTAAGAAATGATAAGAAAGTGTCTTTGTGTTGTATAAGGGGTCAACAGGTGCTGGGGCTAGTGTTAAGTTTTGGGGACTACTCATCCCTGCTTTGGGGAATGTGTTCAAGGAAGGACACTCGAAGGTCAGAACTTGTCATTGAAATGTAAAGAGTGATTTCAGTTTAAGCAGAGGAGGGAAAGTGGGGGTGCAGAGCAGGACTTGACAGCAATATTCTAGATGCGGTGATGTCATTGCTTGGCCGCAGACAATGAGAGTACAGTTTGTTCAGAGAACATTTTCCTTCAAAAAACTTACTTGTGATTTTATTCCACATTTATTGCAAGAGCAGTTGGAATCATTCAAATCATAAAATTCACTTTTATTTTTTTATAATTAACACTTCTTAAGTGTTGGGTTTCTTTTAAACATGACTTTCATTTTTTTGAGTCAATCATTGAAAGAATTTTCAGCATAATTTATTGTTCTTTAAGAATATCTTTGCTCTTCAGCATAATTGATTTTCTCTTTGGAATTGGCTGTGAAAGATTTTTATAAAGTTGACAGTAACTTTATGTATTCTGTTGGTCACTCACATAAAATTGCCAGTTTGTATAAAAATAACCTTTCATAATAATTTATATATTTTGCTCTTTTTTTCTACCAAGTCTCCTGATTTTTCATTCTTCCCCATGTATCTCTTTTGTGAGTTGAAGAAATTTCCTTTGTCTTTTTCATGTGTGACAGTGGCAGGGAAGCTGTTAAAATGATTTATTGCCATTTCTTAATATGATGGCATAAGAATAGCATTTTGCAGATTTATTTGTGCAGGGATTGTGTTTTCAACTCCACGATACTATCTCCTTAATTAGAAATGTGAGTTTTTGGATATTTTTGAACTTTGGGAGTTGTATATTTAGTGGCTACACTTGACAGATCTGGCTTTGAGGTACTTGAATTTGACTTCAGTTATTTAAGTTGAAATATCATTAAAAATGTTACAACAGATTTTCTGTTTTTCTTTTCCCAGGGAAGAAAGCAGGAGACTTTTCCTAAAATTTTTTACCTGCTTTTTTTCCTGCCCTTTGGAGAGCTGAATTAAAAGCCCATGTTTTTTCTTGTTCCTAGTTATCTAAGTTTGCACAGAATTGCATCACAGCATAATTAGAAGAAATGCTCTATAATAAGATGTAGGCTTATTATGGGCAAATCACTGAAATTCTTTGTAACTAAAGTTTTTGTTTTCTGTTTATTTAAATTACATTGTCTAACATGGGCATGGGATACATTCAGTCTTGGAGAATTCAGTGAGGAAATTTTAGAAATTCGACACATACACACATACACACATGCATGCAAAATACAGACAATGCAGAAAGTGTTCACAAGACTGGAGAGCTAACATAGAAGGGAGTGTTGCTTCTCAGGATGGACATTTCCTTGAGCTGAGGAGAAAGGAGACTTGAAGAGGAGATAGTCGAGTGGGTTCTTGAGTAGAGTTTGAATTTTGAGAGCTGTGGAGAATAGAAGAAATTTAGAACAACTTTATTATAAAGGCTTAGTGTCACTAGATCTTGGACTTACAAGAAAACTAGTTCAATTTAATTGAATCATAGGTGAACTGAGTATAATGATGAAAAATTAGGTAGAGAATATAAATTGGTAAAAGATAATAGAAGTTCTGGAACATAAAACAGAGTTTAGTGTTTTGTGACCTTGAAGCATTGGGTTGTCACAAAAAAGAGACTTTGGTGACACTTAGTCTTAAGTCCTCTTTCTCTACTTACTATTTAAATGTTTCAGGTAAAGTCTCAGAATGTTGGGTTCCTCGTCTATGAATTAAGACTAACAATATCACCCTACTGGGTTGCTGCAAGGATTAGGGGTACTGTGTTGAAGTGTCTGACATGAAGGGGTTGTTGTGTAAGGCTTAGCAACTGATACTCCCCAAATGAGGGGCCTTTAATGGGTGAATTCCAAGGTCACTCTCTGTGCTCTCTGTGTTCCTGCAATCCTTAAGTGATAGATTTATTTAGAGAATCATAGACTGACAGCCAGTGGTAACCTCAAAGATAACCTCTTAGTCCACTGACCTGTTGCGGGCAAAGGCCTCCATTACAAGCTTCTTGATTGTGTTTTGGGATGTCAGTCATCTGATCTCTTGGGGGAACTTGCAGTTATGAGAAAATTGCAGTTTTATAAAGCAGTCCTTCCCATTGCTGAATGTCTAATGACTTGGAAAGTTTTCTTTATATTGATCTAAATCCTGCTAACTTCACACATTAGATCAAGAATCCTTTATTTTAGGGCTAGCAAATAAGAGCCTCTCTTCCACATGACAAATTTCAAATATCACCACATGTATATAATTTTCTTTTTTGGGTTCCTTCTGTGTACTTTGACTTCTGGACCGAATATTCTTGAATCTTTCATCTACTCATCAAATGGCATGATAAGAACTCATCCTCTTGGTTATATGTTTATTCTAACTTTGAAGTGTCTTTTTTGAACCTGTGATTCCCAGAATTAAAAAAAAAAAAAAAAGATGAGACCTATTTAGAGATGATTCAGCAGATCTTGCTTGATCTGGAGTATACATCAGTTTATCAGCTGTGCCTGTGGAATTTTACATGTGCACAAAACCTGTTTCAACTGCAAAATATTGGAATTGGAATTGGGTGCAGCTACTTGCACTTTTATAGAGACACTGATGATTTTGATATCTAGCTCAGACTGAAAATTACCTATCCAGACACTATATTCTAATAATAAAGGAGACCACATAATGTTTATGGTGGCCCACATAACATTATTTGTATATATCAAATCTGGGAGTAATTAAAATCTCTGGGATTCCTTTTCCGCTCTTTCCTACATTTGTAACCTGCACTTACTAGGACCTAGATCTATGCTTTTACATTTATTCCTATTGTACCTCATTTTGACCTTTTCTAGCCGCCAATCTATTCTACCCATATGTTTTTCAATCTCATATCCCTCGTTCAGATCATATTTAGGGATTCATTCATTCTGGCTAAGCATTCTAGGATAGTAAATACTATGAAACCTATAGATTCAGGTTGTCCTTTATCACTTCTCTTCTCTGCTGCGTGTTAAGTATGGCTCTCACTTTTCCCATATTTGACATAGTTATTATTTTGCCTCCTGCTCCAGCCACCTTACCTTTCTAAGTGGCAGCATATGCCTGTGGAGTTGGTTACCCCCTGGGCCTGGCATAATGCTGCACTGTTTAGCCCTTGGAAAGCAGCTCACCCAGTGATACTGCTGTAGCCTTGTTATGCTGATTTTGGCTGATTTCCGGTTCAGGAACCCGAACTTAAAATGTGTTAGATAAGAAGCGTATCCTTATCTTCCATAGCAAGCCTCTAGAGATAGGGCAGTTCCAAGGTTAATTAATTCAACAGTTTTCTAGTGTCTAGAAATCCTGCTTTTAAGTCATCTTTTTACCTGCCATCCTCAGCATTTCCTTTCAGGCTAAATTTCTTTCTGGTTCAAAATGGGAGCTGCTGTTTTATAACAACACGCAGACATGACAATATCCAGGAGAAAAGGAGCCCCTTTCTCCTTTCCTCTCCTCCTCCTTTCCCTCCTCCTCCTCTTCCTTCATCTCTTAGAGTCCTCTCATCAGATGTCCTCTCTGATCCTACGGACATAGCAATCACTTGCTAAGGAACTGGACAAACTGTGATTCATCCCCAAATCTGATGCTGGAACTAATTCTAAAAATAGGGTCACCTTCCTTAAGTCAAGAAAGGATCTAATACGTGGTAACAAATGGGGTTTCCTGAACAAGACCCAGACAAAGCTGGGATTCTATGAGTAAGGAAGAAGGTGGGTATAGGGAGAATTTCTGGGTAAGCAACTTCCAGTGCTCAGCATACTGCTAAAGATCACCAGCACCTTTTTGGAGAGTAGAAGTTATTGTGTCACTGAAAATGATCAAAGTCTTTGAGAAGCTGTGAATGGTGGCTTGTTGCTGCAGATCAAGCACCGTTTTATTAGGCAAAGGTAAAGGATAAGCTACTGTGCCAACCACATGGCAACATTTGATTTATCTCCAAAGCAAATAAATCGAAGGCTAACTTTTAAAAATCAGCTGTGGGTGGCCCCCGGGGTAACACTCTGTGATTTGGGCTGTGGGTTGGGGCGCTCCCTCTTTGCTGAGAAGGGAGGACCCACAGCTGCAGCTCTTCGAAGCAACAGTGCCTTGATTTTTCAGTTTTCCCTTCAGTCTGACAGTCTTACAACAACTTTTTAAGAGGAGTTTAAATTATAGTTTTGCAATTGAGAAGTAATGGGGAAAAAAGGGCTAATTGAGATCTCTGACAGAGCAAAGTATCTGAGAAAGAAAATATAATCTTCAAAGAGCTGGATAATTAAGCGCAAATTAAAAATGTGTTTGGAAAAGTTCATAAAAAGTCAATGTAATATTTCTGATTGACCCTAGTGAAATCTAGAGTTAGGAAACAGAGGAATTGGCATAGAGAAAGCGTACAGGCTGAGGAATACAGGCACTGTGAATTAATTAATGCCTCTCCAAGAGCAAACCTGGGGTGAGTGAAAGTCTGTGGCTTTTACTTGATTTCAGTGCTAACTTGAAGAAGTGACTGACAGATTATGAGAACAGATAGAGCAGAAATGTGTGAAATCACAGAAGAAAATGAAATCGGCAATAGGAAAGAGAGTTTCCATTTATTGGGACCATGTATGTGTGGAGAATTTACCTGCATTGTTTCATTCAGTACTTGCAGCCCTTTGAGACAAGTGGAATGTGAGGTAGGCATAATCTGAAGAATTGCATAATTAATATTAAACTGTAATGTGCCATACAAACGCTAGATATTTTTAGTCATGTTCTGTGTGCATGGTAGTCTGTTGAGCTTGCTGGCTCTCTCAGCTCTTAGGTGACGACACTGAAGCCCATGTGTAGGTCAGAGCTTAGCTAGATGAGAATTATTAAACACTTTCACCTGATATTTATTTGCAAAGTCTCATCGTATTTATTAAATGTAGTACAAAAAGAATAATTCGCAAAATCAATTCAGGAGCCTAATCGCACCTTGAGACTGAACCCTCTCCTATTGAGGTTGTACATTTATATTTTAAGTTAGCAAATGGTAGGACAACCCCTTCTTCCCACCAAGGTCACATCAATGATCTTGAAGTATTTTTATTTTCAATACTTTGGTTTTTGGAAAATGATGTATCCTGATGGTTAGCATAGAATAGAGCTTCATTTAAAACACTGCTCCAAGAATTCTGAAGCCTTGATATGACATAACTGAATAGAAGATTCAATCTGATGGCAAATATTGGTGTGGGTGGGGAGGGGCCATAGAAAGAAAGCAAAAGACAGGTACAGACCTCTAAGTGAGGTTGGCTTCTCTACATACGAGCACACTGCTTGGGTTACAAGCAATTATTTTCTCTGCTTGTCAGCACTCGGGGTCACCATTGCTTCGGCCCAAATAAAGAAACTCATTAGTAAAAGATGTCCTAGAGAACAGCATGACTCATTTAGATGAGAAATTGAAGGCAAAGAAACCCCTCGCTAGTAATATTCTGGAGTTATTTCTGAGAAAAGAAGAGATGCAAGGGATTATTATAGGTATAACGGGACATTCTGAATGAAAAATTGTACTCTTCTCCATTCTAGATCAGCTAGTTTGCAAATGAGCACAGTCTCCACAAAGACCATTAAATATGACCTTCTTTATAACTCTACCATTGTTGTTCTTATTTTTCAGTTGTCAAAGGTAGAAATCAGTCGCCAAGGTAATGCGTTCTCGGGTTTTCTTAGTCATCAGTGAGATGAGTACTGGGCATTTGTGTAAAAAGGAAGAAAAGGCAGGAGCAGGGCAATTAGACTGGGATTTCAGGCCGGTGGTAGCAAGACATCTTTAGCGTTTTTCAATCATTACACATAATAAGCATCCTAGATTTTTGGTAGCAATTTGCACACACAGAAAATGATACTGAAATAGTTCTTAAATATTTTGTCACAGACATACTGATGTAAAGCTCATTTCATATTTTTTTCGTAGAGGGGGGGACAACTGTTGCAAAATGTTTTATTTCCTCTTTGAGAAGCATATTCTACTATAGACGAGTTCTCAACAGAAAATTCACATGAAAACGAATTTGTGAAAGATGGAGGTTTTTTCTGTTTGAGAAGCCATATCAAGTGTCCCTAGATCTGAGTAAACCTCAAATATGGGCAAAAGGAGGTAGGAAGAGAAGATAATTGATATGCAAATTTGTTTTGAGAGGTTCTTCTGGGCTCACCTGGTCTTTGTCGCCCCAGTTGGACTGCTGATGACACAATGACTTCACTGTAAAATGGACACAATCTCAAAGTTGCTACCAAGTTGTGTTGAATATGCTGAAATATACCAAGAGTGACAATGACACACTGCGTCACTTGTTGCCCTCATATGTAAAGTTACATGTATAACCTTGAAAAAACTAAAGATTTGAAATAAAATGTCAGGCATCTTACTAGTGTATGATAAAAGGAATTTCTGTCAGGACAGGTCTGATTGTTGGCAAGTATGCCTTTTAAACTATTGCCGTAAGTGTTTTTGCGCTATTACATCTCTGTATTATCCTGACAGAAAAAAATCCTAATTTAGACATTTCTAGGTCTGTCAGAATGTAGAGTTCATCACGTGTCCTCAGGATTAGTACTCTCCTCTGCATGCAGCTGTTTCCACCTGGGCAGGGGGTGCCGGGAATTATTTCCTCCCTTCTGAACCAAACCTATAGATTCTAACTCAGTTTCTGGCTCAAAGGCACACATGGGCCGTGCTCTCTGGGTTGATGAATTCTAGTAACTATCCGCTCATGTGTGCTGGCTGCTCCCTCTTTCAGAGAAAAAGGGAAAATTTGCTTTTCTTTGAAGACTTCTCAGGATGTGCAGGAATATGTGGCCAATAAAAAAGACACATCTGATTCTCCTTAGTTGGGGAATTTATAGGAGGTAGTCTCAGCTGTCAGGCCATGGGTAGCTGATAATATAAAATAGGATGCTAGCGAAACCATTCCAGAGGATCTGGAAGACTCCTGCCAGCTGTATTTTTGTGGCTCTCCCAAGGACAAAAGAAGAGCCCATTATGTCCACCATTTCCCCAGCTAGTTTCTTAAACTCAAACAGTAAAACTGCAGAAGGACAAAGCCTCTTTTTTTCTTCTCCAGCAACCAGCAGGGTGTTTACTTTTGACAAATAGAAGACAGTTCCAAGCCTCAGGGACTATGGGCAGAAATTCAGACTGTGATTATTGACAGTAGGCAAGGAAAGACCCGACAGGTCTTTAAGGTAAGTAATGAGGAAACTGAGGCCATGCGCAGGAACAGACTCTCAGTGGGGCTGATGTTTAGAAGATCACCAGGGTGGTTCTTTGATCTCCCAGGCCTGCGTTCCGCGGTCTAGGAGGCATCTTGGGCCTCCTAAATCTCTGCTCTTCGCATGGAACAGTTTAAATTTCTTTTCCAGCCTCATACGATGCAATTCACTGACCTTCATCTTTTCTTACTGACTTCCATTCTACGGTTTTGAAAATGTCTATTTCCATACACAGGTCTTAGAAGCACCTGAGCCGTCCACAGGCATGAGGTGTTGGGGCTTTAGCTACCTAAATGTTGTAAAGGCATTCAAAAGTCATGTAAAGAAATTTGACATTTTTTCCCAAGAGATGGATACTGGTACGTCATTAAAATAGTAAAAACACCAGCATAGAATTTTGTCTTCCATGTTAAGATTGAAATAGGAATGATTTTCTTTTACATTAATTTACTGGTTTGGAAGCTTATTTTGATGGTTTTAAATATGGATTTTTTTTTGTTTGAGGGTTCTTTTAGTTATCATATTTTTAGTGTAGGTTGTTACTGGTGGTGGTTGTTTAGGCCAGAAACAAGAATCCCATATTGCTATCATGATATCTTTCTGGAATCTTACCAGGTCAACTTACACAAAAATCCGGAAAACCCTAGGGCAACTTGTAACTGAATGCCCGAGAAGCAAAGAAATTTGAGAAGGCACAAAGGAATTGAGATCAACATTGTGTAGTAACACAGCATAAAATCTCCTAGGATTTTGAGGAATTGGTAACTACTCCACTATTGATCTTTTAACATAGGAACACTCATTGACATTTACAAGGCTACCCACCTGAGTTAAAGCATTTCAGTTCTGCCCATTTCTAATTCATGGCATTTGTAGTCACTTGTGGAGAATACAGCATCTTGCAAACAAATAGCTTTCCAGACAGCCTGGGAAGAGAAGCTTCTGTTTTAAGTCCTTAATAGTTAATTCAGTAACATTGCAGGCAGTAAAGCTGATCGAGACAGTGAAGCTCTCAGTCATCATTTTAACAGACTGAAACCCTTAGTGGGAAAACTGATAAGCCTATCTTTCACAGTACCTGGGGAAATAAATTAACCAAAGCAAGGATTAAGAAAATCTGCAGTTGGAGGAATATATCATCTAAAGCAGATTTCTTAAATGTCAGTATGCCTAAGGATCACCTGAGGTTCTTGTTAAAATGAAGGTTCTGACTCAGTTGGTCTTGGGTGGCACCTGGATTTCTGTATTTCTAACAAGTTCCCAGATAATGGTGATGCGGATGGTTTATGGAGCACCCATGATGTAAATTGCTTTAAACATACTCTAAATTCAAGTCTAGTGTATTAACAATTCTAATGAATGCGTGAAAAATACAGAAAATAGCAAAATTATACATAGACTAAAACATTTTTTGACAACATACATTTAAGGTTGAATGGGAGAATTTTCAGTAAGAACAGTAAGAAATAATTTGCAGAAGAATTTATTTAAATGATCCAACCTGCCAGACCATGTATCTCAAGGAAGCAGCAGAGACGCGCTATCTTAGCAGGAGAGCCAAGGGCATTAGATTGGTGACATCAGCCTCCTTCTAATTCTGCCTTTGCTGATTGGCTCTGTGGCCCAGGTCACTCCCAGTAGCCAAATTTTGCTTCTGTTTCCTCATCTGTAAAATGGAATCATAGTGTACCCAGGTGCTAAGGCTGTTTTTAGTATTAAATGTGTGAGCAGACAATTCAGAACAATGCCTGGTTTTTACTTAGCAGTGCTAAATGTTTATTTTTATGATTACAACAACAATAATAAGGTGCTTCTAAACTAAAAGTTTTAGAAAACAGCTTTCAGAAGGTAGAACTTTTCTTGAGTCCACTTTGTTGCTGCATTGCCTGTGGGGAAATATTTTATTTGATTAAGCAACAAAGACTGAAACTTATGACTAAGTAAATAAAGTTAGCAAATGAAATTAGAATATGCCATTTAGAAAAGAATGTTTTCATTGACCAAATGGTCAGATTATTAAAAAAAATAAAAGATTAAAATTTAATTATTTCTAGTATCCAGCTTTTAGTATGATTTCAACGTAGGCGTTGACTTTTCGATATTGTTAGAATGACAATTATCAAAAAGATAAGAAACAGCAAGTATTGGTGAGGATGGGGAAGAAAGGAAACCCTTGTGCACTGTTGCTGGGAATGTAAATTGTGCAGTCACTATCAACAAAATATGGCAGTTTCTTAAAAAATTAGAACTACCGTATGATTCAACAATTCTACTTCCGGTTATTTATCCAAAGAAAACAAAACCACTAATTCAAAAAGACTTTACCATTTTTTCTCTTTAGTTGTCTGTCTGTTCTGGTTGATTAGTGGGCATTTATTTAATATTCTGAGAGTGAGATATTATTTGATGCATGAGATGCAAGTTTCTCTGTGTGCCGCGACTTGCCATTTCATCCTCTGCTTGGCCTCTGTTGATGAATAGATGTTCCTAATTTAAATGCATGCAGACATCTTGGGCTCCTTTTGGTTACCACTTCTGTGCTGTGTGAGGAAGGAATCATTGTCTACCTCAAGGGGAAAGATCTCCTAAAAGCTTTATCGTGTTATCATCCACATTTAGATATATAATCTTCTGAATCTGATTTTTGCATGTGTAAGAGCAAAGATTCATTTTTTTTTGCCTAAAATGAATAGATAATTCATTCAGTATCATTTAGCAGAGATTGCCCTTTCTCCTCTGTTCTCCATCATCAAACTTGCCATAATTTACTTGTGTAATTAGTTGTCATAATTGGTATGGCTTTGTTTCTGGGTTTCTGTTTTGTTCCATATGTCTATATTCTGTTTTTATTCCAATTACCCACTATGTTAATTATAAAAGCTTTAGAATGAATCTGATACTTGGTAATTGAAGGCTTCCAGCTTTGTTCTTCTTTAATATTGCTTTGGCTAATCTTGGTCCTTTGCATTTCTGTGTAAGTGTTAGCTTATTAATTTAAAATGTAAAAAGCAAACTACTGGCATGTCAATTGTGATTATACTGAGTTCAGGGATCAATTTGGGGAGAGTTGGCATCCTCATCGTGTTAAATCTTCCGATTTCTGAGCATGACGTATTCATCTGCTTTATTTTTCTCTAAATAATACTCTGTAGGTTTTTGGTGTAGAAGTCATGAACATCTTTTGTTAGATTTATTTTAGGGTATTTGAAAGTTTTAGCTCTATTTTCAATGGTATTTCTATTTTTTAATCTTTCTTGTCTTACAGCAGCAAATTTATTTTTGTGTAATAGTCCTAAATTCAGTATGCTTGCTAAATTTGCTAATTGAATCTAATTGTCTTTGTGTGGACTCATAATTATTTTCATTTTAAATCTATTTCATTATTCATTGAAGGAATTGGAATTAAAATTATTATCTCTATTGGTGTTTTAATTGAAAAATAAAATTTGAATTTTATTTTTTAGGTATTAACTGAATAATAGGGTTTTTTTTATATAATTTTTTTTAATTGTTATTTATGTCTTTTACATTTTGTATTCCCCTTGGGCAGCCCACCACCAATTCACCCGTGATCCATCTCCATGGTCCCCTGTATTCTCCTCTCTTCCATTTTGTGCCCTTATCCTCCCCTCCCCCCACCCCCCCCCACCGCTGAGTGTCTCTCTCCCACCCTTGAACTCTAGATTACTGTGTAAGATAGTGTTAGCACTTCAGTAGGTGCTAGAAAAATTGGAGTCATTGCTTCTCCTGTCTCCTCATATGCATAATGCCCTTGACTAAATGTGTTTGTGACTTTGGTCTTTAGTTTCCTCATCTGCAGTTATGACCCTGGATTAGATACATTTAGTTCCTTTTTATCAGGGGTGGATGGCTCAGACAACTTTTGAATAAATGATTATGTTTTCAGATTCTTCCCCCTCACCTCTTTCTTTTACTCCTCCCCTCATGGTATTGGGACTAATGGGACGAGGAGCCTCCCGTGATCTTACTTTGGGTGAGCATAGCGGGTGGTTTCATATCCATTCAGCACCCCATGTCCCTGCTTGGGCACTTGGGAAGGATTTCTATCCAGGAAGACCTTCTATCCAGGAAGACCTGGAATGATTCTATTCCAAGTACACCTTTAATTTAAGTATTTCCCTCTCTAGTCCCCTACCTGCTCCTATGGCATGTTAAATGCTGAATTATGTTTTCTCAGACTTTGAGTTCCCTTTGGTCTGTACCTGGGAAAGTGATCTGCTAGTCCATGTGTTCCTATTACCATGTTCATGTGGGGTTTAAGTTAGAGAAGTGAGGTGATGACTTGCTATTTGACCCCTTCCTCTTCACGTAACTCTTGAACTTTAGGTAATTTTCCATATTCTTTGCATCATGTCCTAGTTTTGCCATCAGCATCACAAACTCTATGCTCTAGCTCCGTAGGCCTGAATGCTAACACAGTAATGGCAACTCTGATTGTGTTTAAAGAAAATCCCTTTCTCTCTAAGGAGAGCCTGATATTTAAGACTGTCATCTTCCTTTGGATACAGAATTCTTGCTGGATGGCAAACTCAAGTGAGGTTGAGCAGAGAAATGCAAAAGCAGTGCATTTGGATATATTTCCAAGCAGCCAGCATCCTTGCTATGTGATGGTGTATGACCTCTCTCATATCCCTTTTTCTTCTGCTTCTTTTCCTATCTGATATGTTAGTTCTGTCAAATGTTCTTTAAATTTTATGTGGCAACAATAAGAACTTGTTATGCAATTTCTGTCATAGGACGTGATAAAATACTTCTATTTATGTCCTTCTGTCTGCTCTGTTCATAGATATTTAATAGATAACAACTGGCCATGTGCTTATTGGGAACTTCCCTATGTGCTGAACAGTGAATTAAGCACTAGGGGAGAGGCAGAAGATACCATAGCTGCCTTTAAGGAAATTCAGGTACAGTTGGGGAGACACGACAGTACAACCCAACCCAAGCAGACAATATCAATTTGGAGCATTGACTGGAGTCACTATACAAGGTCAAAGAACAACAAAATCAAGAGTCCAAAGTCCCTTGGAATCACCTTGTGGAGAAGTTTGCATTCAAGCTTTGACAGGGTGATACATTTGGCAGGTGCTGGAAGTCAGAACTGAGCCTCAACAGAAGGAACAGACAGGGGGAATGGAGCTGGGAGGGAGAGGGTGGGAACCACAGGGCACTCTGCCTACAGAATAGGGAAGATTACATCGAAGAGCAATGTGAATTCATGGAATGTGCAATAAATTAAAAAAAATATATAGCTAGTAGACATATTACACATTTTTAGTTGCTTCCCCCATGGGTCTCTTAAGCTCAAATGGTGAAAATTAATATCCACTGGACACAAATAAAATTGGAAAATGTTGACTCCTTAAGGTAATGTCTCTCAGATAGCAAAGGCGTTTATGAAATAGATCACCCATGGAAATTCCCTACGACAAGAATGAGAACTGGTTCAGTAACTCCGTCGTTCGTCATCTAACAGAGGAGGGAGATCGGAGCCAAAGGGAAGGCTTCTTTACAGTTAGCTGAGGTGCCCTAGGAATGTCCACATGGGCAAGGTTGTGAGGTGTTTCCCTATTTCCCCTCTTAGTGCCACAGAGAGGTGCTTGAGGGTGTCTTGATGAGAATTTAATATGAGATCCCTAAAGTTTTGGGGTGCTGGTGAGCAGAGGACTGGGTTCTGATCAGCTAAAGGCCAAGGGATGAGCTAGGGAGCAGTTTCTCGCAGAGCAAAGCAAGGTGCTGAGTAGGCACGAGCCTGTCCCCCCAGATCGTTAGAGAATTCCCTGCTGGGCAGATGCGTGCCGTGGAGGTGAGAGTAGGCACGTGGTGGTCTGGATCCTGTCCCATTAGGTGCAGGTGTTGGCCTGCTCTCAGCAAGCTGAAGCTAAAAGCATGGCTCGGGGCGATGCATATGGGAAGTGATTCAGTGAAACGGTGTGGTTCACATCAGACAGTCCAGTGAGTGGAGAACCAGAAAAGCGTCCTCTGTTGAGATCAGCTTTGAATACACACGCACGCTCTCAGTTTAGTGTCAGTGCCCTTCCTTCTCCATCTAGCTCCTCTTTTTCTACCTTCTCCTTTTTGTTCCATGCCCCTATCCCAGAGGCACTGGGACCAAGGTTAACTGGTTGAAAGAATCTGGGGGGGGGGGTAAAAACAGGGCTAACAAAAACCTCTTCTTTGACTATTGTAGCAGATCCTAGCTATGAAGGAGAGCAAGTCAAATTTTAAATCAACTTTTTATATTCAGCTTGGTATTCTAATTCCTAAGTCAAGAATATACTTGGTGACCTAATGTTACTATAAGATGTTTTTTAAATACTGACTCATCAGAGTATTGGGGAGGCCTAATTCTTGGCACAAAAGATGGTACATTCATTTTCTAGACTACAATAACAAACTGCCACAAACTGGGTGACTTAGGATAAGAGAAATTGATTCTTCCACAATTCTGGAAACTCAAGTCTAAAATGAAGACTGACAGGTGCCTGCCCTCTCTGAAAGCTCTAGGGCAGAATCTGGTGAATGACTTTTTCTTAGCTTCTGGGGTTGCCAGCAATCTCTGGAATTCTTTGGCTTGTAGGAGCGTCTCTGATCGCTGCCTCCCTTATGCCATGTCTGTTTCCCTCTGTATCATTATCTTCACATGGCATTCTCCTCACTGGGTGTCTATCTTTGCGTCTCATAAGGATAGCATAGTGGAATAAGGACTCACTCTTTGTGATATCTTCTTGACTTACATCTTAATTACATATAGAAAGACTCCATTTCCAAATAAGGTCACATTCACAGTTGTGAGGGCAGGCCTTCAGCATAGCTTTGGGGGCAAATAATTCAGTCCACAATAGAAGTTGTGCAGATATTGGCCTGCTTGATTCCTGTACCCTAGAGTAAGGGGTGAGTCCAAGTCTCTTTCTACCTTGTCTATTTCTGATTAGTTCTGCTGTACTCTCAAAATATGCAGTATGAGCTTTAGGATCCAAAACAGTGTTTTTCAGACTGACCGTCTGAGGGATGCAACTGCTGGAAACGCCTCTATATTTTGCGCATTTCCCTCCCAGTGTTGTTACCGGTGTCTCTCTTCTTCCACGTCCCCTGGGCGTTTGCGGGAGAGCGTGAGTAGCACAACGGGCACTGAAACCAGCCTCACAGTAGCTCCTCCCCATGGACTTCTGGCTCTTCATGTGTGTTATCCAGCTCCCTGCCAAGACATACTCCTGCTCCCTGCCAGAACTAGTCTTTCAGAGTTTCTCTCCTGTGTGAAAATTTCCTAGACAAAATAGGACTGCCAGCCAGCAAGCTCCAGTTCAGAGGCTTTGATAGATTTTTTTTTCTTTAAAGATTGTGTTGTTTTGAATATCTCTTTCCTGGGTATTCTTTCCATCCTTTCTGCTGCTCCAACACACTAGGTATTGTTTCTTGACAGGATCTCCACCAATTACTTGAAGTAATTGTCTCCATGCATGTTTGTGCAGAAAACTCTTTTTCTGGAGTCCCTTAGTGCTTGTTGTGGCTTCTTTAAGTCTGCCCAGACCCTGGCTTGCAGTAGGGCTCCCCAGGAGTTTTCTGAGTGGCACTGAGTCTTCCCAAGACTAGATAAGGGCCAGTTGCTTTAAATGAATCTTGAAGTATATCACGGTTTCTTGGAGGGCTTCTTTTTTTTTTTAAAAAAAAAGATTTATTTATTTATGCATACAAGCTGGGGTACAGGCCAGGGCGGTGAAAGGGTTCACCAGAGACAGAGCAGAGAGCAGAACAGGCAGATGGACGGAAACACACTGCTGAGGGGAGCAGTGGGCGAGGCAGGAGAGGTCTGCTGTGCCATGTGGGAATCTCCCTGGCCGGGCATTGAACTCGCGTCCCAGCTGCCGCCAGCTCCACAGCGCAGCGCTTAACCGCTACACCACCAGGGAGGCCCTGGAGGGCTTCTTTATAATAAAATCCTCAGCAAAATCAAGGGGAGCCACTGCAGTGGAGTGAGTGTAGCTTACTCCTCTTGAAATACTATACAGTCTTTCCAACTTAACTGTCCAAAGGCCAAAAATGACTATTTCCTCTGTCATCTCAGAGTCTAAGTGATAAATAAACAAATTAGGTCATCTCCAGTATGATATGATTTAAGTCATACCGTGTGGTCATTTAGAGCAATGGTTTTCAATGGGTAGCAAGATTTTTATAAGGGGAGAATCCTAATAATAATAGTAATAATGTTGATAATTACATCTGCTAACATTCATTAGTTCTCTGTCCTATGTGTGTATTTATCTCACCTATTTATCATAGCTCTATGGAGTAGGAAGAATTATTATTCACATGTTCAAGATGAAAGGTGAAGGCTTACAGAGTTCAATTTACTGACTCAAGTTCACACAGCCAGGGAGATGTGGTCACGTTCTTATAATAACTGTGATTGATCAATTGATCAGTGTTGCATTTAACTGTTAACATATCTTCAGTCCAAGAACTCTTTTAAGGGGTAAATTTTACCTATCTCTATGACAGTCCTTTCTGGAAAGCTGTTGCTCAGACTCAAATTTCTTACACTCCAGTCTGAACATTCAGATAATGATGCAATAAAATCCTTTATGGGATACTCCTCAAGACTCTTATATGCTAAGGGAGGGAATAAGATATATTTTCATAACTTTTGACTTCTATAAAATACTTTCCTCCTTACTGCGATATAGAAAAGCTTTGAAATTGCATCTCATAAGGAGGGTATTTTGCAATTATTTACAGAGTCATGCCCCAATATCTCATTTTATCACTTTTGTGGAAAGACAGAATAGGAAAACACCCAAACTTTCATGAATATTTTAAAATCCTTACTCACTGGGGGAGGGAAGGAAGTAGTTTAGATAATTGCAAATTGTGTTTCAGTCAGTTGTATTCCAAGTAAATGTTCAGCCCAACATGGCTTACTTCTTATCCTTTGAAATGATGGATGCTAATGCTTTTCCTTGCTCAAGTGCTGGTCATGTTCCCTTGTGAGAAAGGAGAGAGAAGCAATGAAAAAAGGGCTGAGGACCTGCCGCAGTCTCCCCTGTTTTCAGCTGCAGGGGAGAGGGGACCTTTGGGGGAATTATTTGGCATTTAAAGCAAATGGTTCCCAAGGCAGCTGCTGAATGGAGCTGAATATTTGTGAAATGATTTTGTTCTCTGACCTTTGTTGCTAATGAATCTTCTTTAAGAAGCATTTAAAGGGTAAAAAGGAAGGTTGTTTTTACTAATATCTTTTCTCTTTGCCTACAGAACCCAAAGAAATGGTGTTACCTGGCAGAAGATCTGCTGTCTTTTATGAAATATCAGACCAAGGTAAAGTTGATTTTGAACTGATTTTGTTTTAGGATGTTTAACTCTGACACACTAAACTTGTTGATTTTCTGTGATCACTGGTTTCAGCTACTGAATACCCGATCAAAATGAAGTAAATTGATATCTGGAAAGCAGAAGGAATGACCTGTGGTTATCACTGTGTTTATGAACACAGCATTCTGAAATGTACATAAGCTTATCCAGAAATTGTGGTTCATGGTTGATTTTCTAACATTCTACTTTTTCATTTATGTTAATATGTGAATAGGATCTTGACTGGAAGATTGTATTCTCTTTGTTTGGAAATAATTCCAATTAGTGAATCAGATTTACAAATGATAGACAATAAGAGAATTAGATTCTTGCCTGGGTACCAAGATGTGATTTTCCTTTCAGTTAGGCATTAGTCAGACGGCTTTGCATATTTTTTGAATATGCAAATAAATTCAGTACAAATCTTAGAAAACTTCATCAAGTTTTCTGAAGATACCCTCACAAAAAAGCACTTTTTTAAAAGATTGAACTTTTATTATTATTCATATTTTTTACATTATTGTGTATTCCCCATAGGTTACCCACCACCAATACACCCGTGAACCGTCACCATAGTCCCTTGTGCTCTTTTCTACCCCCCCCCTTTTGAACCCTTATCCTCCCCCTCCCTTGCTGGATGTCTCTTTCTTGTTTGGTTCGCCTATATTCCGCTTATAAGTGAAACCATTCGATATTTTTCTTTCTGGCTTATTTCACTGAGCATGATCCCTTCTAGCTCCATCCATATTGCTGTGAATTGCATCTGTTTATCTTTTCTGAATGCTGAATAATATTCCATTGTGTATATATATCACATCTTCTTGATCCAATCATCTATTTTGGGCATCTGGGTTGTTTCCATATTTTAGCTATTGTAAACAATGCTGCAATAAACATATGGGTGAATGTCTCTTTTTGGATTAATATTTTTGTATCCTTTGGGTAGATTCCCAGAAGTGGTATTACTGGGTTGTATGGAGGCTCCATTTTTAGCAATTTGAGGAACCACCATACCATTTTCCACAGTGGTTGGCCCAATTTGCATTCCCACCAGCAGTGCAGGAGAGTTCCTTTTTCTCCACATCCTCGTCAACATTTGTTGTTCCCTGTTTTTTTAATATGTGCCATTCTTGCTGGTATAAGGTGGGATCTCATTGTGGTTTTTATTTGCATCCATGATTATGAGGGATGTTGAACATTTTTTCATATGCCTATTGGCCATTTGCATTTCTTCTTTGGAGACGTGTCAAGTTCTTCTGCCCATTTTTTGACTGGATTTTTTACTTTGTTTTTGTTGAGTCGTGTGAGTTCTTTGTAGATATTTGTGATCAGTCCCTTGTCTGTTGTATGGAGTGCAAAATTTTTTCCCAGTCTGTAGGCTGTTTCTTCGTTTTGATTAATGTTTCTTTTGCTGTACAGAAGCTTTTTAGTTTGATGTAATCCCAGCTATTTATCTTTTTCTTCACTATCTTTGCTTCGGGGGATGTGTCTTTAAAAATGTTACTAAGGTGGATGTCATGTATTGTTTTGGTTATGTTTTCTTCTATATATTTTTTGGTTTCAGGTCTTATGTCCAAGTCTCTTATCCATTTTGAACTGATTTTCGTGCATGGTGTGAGGTAGTAGTCTAGTTTCATTTTTCTTCATGTAGTTGTCCAGTTTTCCCAGCACCATTTGTTGAACAAACTGTCCTTATGCCACTGAATATTCTTTGCACTTTTATCAAAGATTAATTGTCCATATATATGTGGGTTGATTTTGGGTTCTCTATTCGATTCCATTGATCTGTGTGTCTATTTTTGTTCCAGTACCATGCAGTCTTAATTATTATGGCTTTGTAGTACAGTTTGAAGTCTGGGAGGGTGATAGCTCCATTCTCATTTTAATCAGGAGGGCTTTGGCTATTCGAGGTTTTTTTGTGATTCCAAATGAACTTCGTCAGTATTCATTCTATCTCTTTGAAGTATGTCGTTGAGATTTTTATTGGAATAGCATTGAATCCGTAAATTACTTTTGGTAGTATGGCCATTTTGATAATGTTAATTCTTCCAATCCATGAGCAGGGGATGTCTTTCCATTTCTTTGTGTCTTCTATTTCTTTTAATAATGCTTTATAGTTTTCTTTGTATAGGTCTTTTGCTGCTTTTGTTAGATTTATTCCCAGGTATTTGATTTTTTATTTTATTCCTTCCCTATTTCTGTTCTACCTATTCATTCTTCTGTTGGTTTTGACTTTAGGGTTTCTTGTAGTATTTTTTGTAGTGGGGGTTTAGTAGTGGTGAATTTCTGGAGATTTTGTTTGTCTGAAAAGGTTTTTATTTTTCCTTCATAGAGGAAGGAGGGCTTTGCGGGGTAGAGTATTCTTGGTTGGAACTTGTTCTCTTGGAGTTTGTTAAATATGTCGGACCATTCTCTTCTAGCCTGTAATGTTTCCTCAGAGAAGTCTGATGTCATCCTGATAGGTTTTCCTTTGTAGGTTATCTGTTTCTTCGTCCTTATCATTTTCGTAATTTTTTCCTCGTCTTGAACCTTTGGAAGTTTTACTATTATATGTCTTGGTGTATTTTTGTTTTTGTTATGATAATTTGGTGATCTTCTAGCTTCCTGTAACTCTATTTTCATATCCTTCTTTATGTTTTGGGAAGTTCTCTTCGATTATCCCCTTGAATAGCTTTTCGGTTTCTTGGTCTCCTCACTTTCTTGGACTCCTCTGACTCTTACATTTCCTTCCCTCATGGTGTCTGATAGTTCTCTGATTGCTTCTTCATTCTTTTTTCTTTGTACTTCTCCTTTCTCTTTTTTTTGTCCTTTCTGTATCCCTATCTTAGAGAATACTAATTTGTCCCTCCATTTCATCAATTCTATTTTTGTTGCTTTTTCCAGAGTTCTTTAGGTCCTCCAAAGATCTTATAATCTCCTGCCTTTCTTTCCTTTCCTTCTCTAGGGTCTCAATTCTATTGCTCTGATCATTAATTATTTTTCTCATATCGTTCTTTTCCTTTTCGTTTTCTATATGTTTTTTAATCATGAACATTTTAAATTATTTATCTGGCATGGAGAAAAGCTCTTCTATGTCATTGTTGTGTTCTGGTGGCTGATTTTCTTTTTGTGTCATGACCTTTCCCTGTGGGCTTGCTTGGTTATTTGTGGTTTTTCTTCTCCTTGTTGTCTTCTGATTTGTTCTACCCCTTGGGACACTGTGCTACTGATGTTGGCAGGCATTTCTTCAGAGTGCTCCTTCTGGGGTGTCTGAAACTGGTGATCTGACCAGGTCCACCCCTATTACTCCAGAGTTCCATGGTCCTGCTGGGATGCTGTCCTGCTGCTCTAGGTTCTAAGGGGTCACTTCTGCCTCCTGTGAGAGCTGTGTGCTGACCTGTTGTTCTGTAGATCTGGGCACCTGGGAGTCCACTTCTGCCCCATGTGTGTGCTTCCCTTTGGTTGTTTCTATCGCTGAGGGTGGGTGGGGGGTCTGCTCCCTTCCTACTAGTGAGTGTGCCTAGTCACTGTTTCATGCCACGCCTGGTGCCTGGTCACTGCTTCTAGCGTCTGGGGTGGGGCTCCACTCCTTCCTTGTGCTCCAGCAGCATGGCCAGTTCTAGCCCTGGGGGACCCTCCTGCAGTTGAAGTGTGTTGTGCGTGACAGTTCCTTCCCCTGTGGTGCTTGGAGTCTTCCTCCCCGAGCTCACCTCTGGAAAGATTGAATTCTATCTCACTGTTTTGGATCGCAGGCCTGACGATGCTTGACAGATTCCATATTTAGTTACTAAAATTTCAAATTGCTATGTTATCTATTTACAGATATTGGGCTAAGACTCAGAACACTCATGAGAATATTCTAATGACATATACTTATAAGCAGTGTGAGTAAAGATATAGATATATCATACATGTGTAGTTTTCTTCAGAAAGTACCACCTCAAAAGCGCTTTTTAATAAAAAAGTTTCTCAAAGGTTAGAATCGTGATGAGCCAGACTCATTTCTCAATACTGTCCACTTAAATAGTTTTGATTATGTCACTGTATGTATGTGAACATACAAAATAGATGTATTGAAATGTATATTAGGCTGTTAATGAATTGAAGCTGATTGGGCTTTATTTTTGAAAAATTGTTGAATTTCTAAAAACAAATGGTGCTAAAACAAAGGTAGCATTTAAATTTGATGGGCGTAATGGACATAGGCAAAAAACCTGTGTCTGAACTTTAATGTGCCATTGAGCAAAAATAGTTGGTTGATTTACAAATGGGGGTGTTTCCACTTATTTCTAGCTTCCGTTCAAATTTTATCTGTGCTAACACACTAATTCAAGCAACAATATATTTTTCAATGATTAATGATATTATTTGAGACTTGCCATTTGTGTGAAATTATTAACTCTGACTCCCCAAAAACAAACATTATTGTGAGAACTGGACACTCTGGAAGAGGCTGAAACTGATCTATGTGATATGATGTAGACATTGGGAGGTAAGTGGTAGAAGAGTTTGGAAAGGAAATCTGTGGATGATGACACAGTAGAAATAGAAAGAAACACTCTGGATGAAATGGAGCCAACGAAGAAAGTCAAGGATCCCTTAGAATAAAAACGAAAGGTAAAAAATAAAGGCTATCCAGGATGCTTTCCTGTGAAGGTTTTATTTTTTCAGAGGTGTGTTAAACTCCCTGTAAGATTATTACCTGGGATGTGTGCCTTTGTGCAGAGTTGGCACTGGGCCGTGAAGGAGTAACTGGATTGGGAAAATGGCCTTCATAGGGCCATCTCTCTGTTGATCTGCAGTAGGGATGTTTGCAGTCTTATAAAAAATCCTGTTAATAACACAAAGAGCGTGCATGTAGTGATGTTCTGTCCCTATTATCTCAGCTGGGATATATGCATTTACATTTCATTGTAAGACATACTGGTGAGGGTGCTATTTTTAGAAAAATGAACTGTTCAGCTTTTCTCAGTGGCACATGGTGACTAACTGCTCGTTTGTGTAGGACTCGCGTTGGCAGTGGAACTCCCCGAGCAATCTATTGGATGAACAGGCACTTTTTTGCATGCAGATACCTGACAGTTCTACATCTGAGTCTTTTTAGGGGTATTTAAATAGCTCTTCATGTAGTGTTTTATTATGTGATGCTATTTCTGTCTATTAGTCACAATATTCATAATTTTGTCATTCAAAGAGAGAGACAACTTCAACTTGTCAGGTCATAATATTCTGTATACCTAGTAAGAATATATTTAAAAAGAGACAGATATTCTGTTCCATTTTATATAGGTTTGTATGTCCTGGAAATAGACTGAGTTTCACTTAAGAAAACTTTATGTCTGTAATTTATTTTTATTATGTAGGAATATTAAGTTTTATTCTCAGATATATTTAACTTTTTCTAAAGGAAATTAGAAGAGTATATTAAGAAGTCAGCGATTTTTGATCTATTTTAGGTTGAAATGTAGGCTTAGTATAAACACTATTTTAGGAATTGAAGGTAAACTGTGTCATAAGTTTAGTTTATGATGTTACTGATGTTAAAGGGAACTAAGAGATATAAATATACTGTTTGGAGATTTGGTTCATTGTAGCTTATTATTATTGGCTATAGAAAATTTTGTAGATATATAATACATGTTGAGATTTTTAAAGGATAAAAATATTCTGGTATTTTAAGAGTTTGCCATTAATTGTATTTTTGTAGTATTTATTAAATATCTACTATGAAGTAACAATGGGAAGTAAAACATCAAATCTTATAAGGTTATTGTAAGATAATAAATATGGATTTAAGTGAGTTAGAAATAAATCTACTCAGCAAAACCAGTCAGAATGATAAAAAACAGATCATTAATATAACAGAACATTAGTATAACAGGCAATTCAACAAGATAAGACACTTTCAAAAAGTACTGGACATCAACAAACATACCAAGGGGTCTGAGGCTAAGGGGTTGGGAGGGAAAGGGACAAGGAGTCACAAGGGGTGGAAGATGGGGACTTGGTTTGGAAAGGTATGGCAGAATAGCAAAAATGAACCCATGAGACATAAATGATGTTGCTTAAAAAAATACTTCTAATGGCATGTGATGAAAGTTGTGATGGAATTGTAACCCCAAATGGACTTCAAATCTGCTGTATTCCAGCACTTTCAAGAAAAAGCTGTAAGATCAGGCAAAGCCTGCTTCCAAAGATTACTCACACTGTGAGACAGAATAAAATGCTGGACATTTTCACAGAGAAGTGGTTAAAAGTAATTCCTGAAAAGGAGTTTACATGTGAAAGCTTGAGTATGATAATTTTAAAGAATTTGCCTCTTTAGATTTTTATTGTTTGCAAAAAGTTCATGGTATTCATCACTCTGAGTATTACATTCTGTGAGCTATTCCACATTTTAAACATTTTTAAAAAGTTCCCAAGATTAATAAGCCATGGCATTGCCTAGAACTGGATCTTCCTAGTTCTTGTTCTTCTATTGATTCTCCACTTGTATTTCTTACCTTATTTGTTTCTCTCTTAGTCCACTCTACACCCTAAATATTCTCGTCTTATGCTGAAAATTCCACACCGAATGCCTGGTCCTAAATTCCTCCCTTATTCCAAAGCCTTAAAAGTTCGCTTTAAGACTTCTGACTTCCTCATCATAAACTGTTTTTCTTCCTTAACACATTTCATTTAGTAAAATCACCTCATTGCAGTGTCTGTCATACTGTCACCAGTTTGCAATAATGGCTCCCTACTATTTCTCACATGTACTGTATGTATGTTTGTAAATGGTTACACACATATGTAAGATATGTAACACGTACATATACTTATGTGTAACTTTGATTCTTTATATATAAAAGTACACACACACAAGACATGGCATTTTTTCCTTTAACATAGTTTCAAAAACAATCCTTTCCTTCTATCATTCACTTTTACTCCAACTTATGAATGAAGTAGAGAAAGTTTGCATGAATGAGCTCTGTGCAGCTCTAGGATTTCCATTGAAGGGATATTTAAAAGACTAGAAGAGTCTTTTGTACTAGGAGAGTTATAATGTAGCTATGCTTTGTATTAATTAATACTACCTTGACTACCTACTCTCCTTTTATCACATCTTTTCAATGAGAATAGAATTGAAATTCAAATATACTATTTGTAAAGTGAGTAATTTTCAACTATCAAAACACACTCTCTTTCTCAAGGGACACTTGCCTAATTTAATCATTGGCTTGGTGCCACTTTGCATGTGATGGAAGGAAGATATAACCTCAGCTACCCAACAAATATCCTGTTACCTAAGAGCAAAACGCTGCCTTCTGAAGACACTAACTATAGCATATCTTACATCAGAGTCAATAGAAGAAAAGAAAGTTATAAGTTGCCACCTCATGTATTTATTTATTTAGCAATTCAATGTTTATCTGTTTACGTACTAAATTCATAAGTTCTCTGGCTAGCGTTGGGGTACATGCAGAACTTGAGAGTCTTTTACTTGTTCTACACACACACACCTTACATAGATACATTTTGTAGCTGATAGAGGGTACAAAATACATCTCTTCATGCTTGTTGAAGTTGCCTCTATGCTTCTTTTAATTTACCACATCAGTTTTAATTTCTTCCATGTTCTTTTGAGCATCATCGTTCATGGGGATGGTCTGTAAAGCCATGCTAGTTAGCATCCTTGTGAGCTCTTTTTGAGTCTTCAAGAACTGTTGAATATTTTGTCTAGGAATTTTGTGGCCATTTTGAATATGTACGTGTATCTGTGGCTGTGCAGTGTGAAAGAATACATCCCCAACTCTACCGCAGCATCTGTTTAGGCTGGGACCTTAAAGTGCCTACACGCTAGATGTGGAGGTTGGGAGGGGTACGGTTGTTTTGGAAGTTGAGGTGACATTAAGTCTATTGGGAATGGGGCAGGGCCTTTGGGAATTGGGATTCCCAGGGAATTGGCGATTCCCAATAGAGGAATAATGGCTTTGAGGGAATTGGTGCCTGTCAGGCTTTAGCAAATGTTCATTTCTTCAACCTTGCAGGACCAACATGTCTTTGGAAGGGGGAAGCAAGTTATGGAGGCAGAGTGGTGTGTGCAGGGGTGAATGACTGGCCACTTGGGTGCCCGCAGACTTTTCAGTGGCGTCTGAGCTATCTGGCTCTCTCTAGATATTTATTTTCAATGCCTTTAGCATTTAAAAAATTGTGCCACTAGATGTCAGCAGCAACCTCCTAGGGTTCCTGTGGCTTTAACTTACAACAAAAATATGGTAGTTTATTAGAACATCATATATGAGTAGTCCGTGTTTACGTTAAACATTTAAGAACAATTTTTGAGGTATGAGGAGGAAGAATACAAACATCATAGCATATCTTGAAACTGTTTTTTAATCTGGTTTCTGGTCCCATGTTGCAAGTGAGTTTTAACTCCAGTATCCTTTCTACCAATGAGATGGCATGAAGAACTATGCATGAGTCTGAGTCATTTGTCAGGAATTACACCTGATACCAGGGCTCTAAACATCTGATTCAGGGCTTTATGATTCATTTATGCCATGATTGCATAGTATTTGTGTTTGGGCTTGTTTTGTTCTGTTTTTGTAGAAGTGTTTTTGGTGCTATAGCCATCGGAAGATTGTGTGCTATTAATTTTTCAGCATCCACATCTGCGCACTGTTTACTTAGTAATGTCTCAACTTTCCCGGGTCTGTGCTCTCTTGTTGCAAGATGCTCAGAACATTTTGACAGATGCCAATGAGTATTGTGGATGTTTGCTCACCAGTTGACAAAGAAAACCACCTTCAACTATGAAGGAAAAATGTTTTTATGAATTATATTCATACGATCGTTTAGTCCTTAAAACAGAAGGCAAGAGTCTCTCAAATGCTTTTTCCCCCAGAAATTAAGAGGAAATTGTGGTATTGATCAATGTTCAATATTACTTAACATAAGATTCACATTAGTGGGAAAATTTAGGCTAATTTGTTGAGATTTAGTCAAGAATTCATTCTTAGGTAATTGACTGATAGTTGGCCATGGACCAGTTTTTAAATGATTTTGAAAAGGGTAGAGTTGTTTTCATTTTTCTTCCTTGAAAAAATTCTGTTATTAATGCCTTAAAAAAATCTTAAGAAAGCCTGAGAAGAGAATTATGAAAACATGTCCTTTGCTGGAATCAGTTACACCAAGGAAAATACTAATGTAAATGTTACATCTCATGCTTGTAAGATTTTTAAAAATTGTAAACAATGAGGTAAGTTGACTAATACCGAGGCTGCAACTTTCATACTGAAGGTGGTATATTTGAGAATTACTGGTTAAATCTCAGAAAATTATCATTATGTTTCTTACTTTTTGCACTTCTGTTTTAGAATTGCCAGCAAAAGACCCTCCCAAGGTTTCCTCCATGATTGTAGTTGTTGTTTTTTCCACTGTGTCTGTAGGTGATGAGACAAACATTTGAAATCATGCTGCAATTCCTTGACCCAGGTCATTTCCTTGCACGGAGCAGGTGCAACGAGGAAGAGCTGGCGGCAAGGGGGAGGCATGTTATTAGCCAGATGTCCGCTCAGGGCACTGTCAGCGTTGAACCTGCTGTGGAAACACACAGCTCCCCGGAACTCTGACTTCCGGTACTGAACCCCCTCACAGGGGTCAGGGCTGGGATGTCACCTGGGCATCTATCTTGAGTCTGCTATTGTTTTCATCATTTAAATAGTTAAGTGACGCAGATGTTCATACAGCACTTTGAATAGAGACGCTGCCGGTTTCAACAGCTGTTTTTGCTCCGCGTTAAGCTCACCCCCATTTCCATGTCTCAGCCCCCATGTTTGCTACCGATGCACTGACTTGGATTAAGTCTAAGTGTAGAGAAGTGAGGTCTCTTTTGGGCTTTTCCAGATATTCAGACACCTCAGTCTGACACTGAAAACCACTTTTCCTCTGTTGCATCCCCAGTCCCACCTGACTCCTCACTCAGCGGTTGCCTTGCAGCAGCTCGTGCCACCTGGTGATAACCGCCCACCCCACCTAAGATGTACTGATGTCTACTTTGATGGCTTTGCGTTTGTCGTTCCTCTTTTCCTCTCTCCCCCAACTTACTATTCTTCATATAAGAGCCAACAGAACGGAGTAGGGGCACGCCCTGGGATCCAGACGGTCTGCATCATACTCCAGATCAGTGACGTCATATTTTGCTGCCACTAGACCTAACACAACCTGTTTAACCTATAGGGTATCACAATGGCTTCTTTTACAAAGCCAAGAAAGAAAAATTACTGATGTTAATGGTGGGGGAGTTGATATGAATGGTGAATGTTGATATTAAAATCGTTACTGGTCCAGAGTAACTGCTTAATATGTGTTAGTCGCTATTCATTCTGTTAAGTCAGCTTCAAAGTTCACTTTCATAAAATTTGTCTCAAAACTCACCGTTCTTCATAGTCATCACTTCACTGATGTGTGTTTGCATCTTAGTCTGACTTTTATATCTGCTGATTTCTACATTTACCCTCTCGGTATATTATTTTCCTCATCAATAAAAAAAGAGAATAATATATAATATGGAGGGTCATTGCAAAGACACCATTAGAAAACAAGACTAGGAATAGGATCTTGCTTTTTGTATATGAAGGAGCTTTACTTCTGTTGAGTTCTCATGCAATAATATGCACATGCCTGGGGGTGATGCATACGGAGGTGATGAATTCACATTTAGACCCACTGAGGAAGGGGATGGGGGGCACCCAGTGACCAAGTCCACAGAAATGTACTGACAGGATTGGACTCAAAAGGGAAGTCACAAGCTGAGGTGGAGTTCTGGAAACTGTCATAGAATATGACTGACACAGTGTAAGTGAGCAGACTCCTTACCTGGGAAAGAGTAGCGGGAGAGGAGTAGCTATGACCCCCTCCCCCGAAATGTGGAGGGGTTCAGAGTTATAATAACGGCAGGAGGTGTTACGTATTACCCGTGGTGTGAAAGGCTTTGGAGAACATCTACTTTTACTGCAGTGACAATAAATGATTGGCTTCCCATGATTAGGATATGTTTAGCTTTTGACACTTTTTTCCTTATGAATTTATTAGCATTGCTAAACATTTAATAGATCGATATGCTCTTTTTAGCTCCCATAAAACTTGGAGCAACATTTTCATTTTAAATTTTGTATTTTGGAGTTTAGTTTGGGAACTTTTTTCTTTAGGAAGCTACTCCACTCACATCCTATGTGGTATGGGTTAATTGTGGATAATAATAACAGCAACTATTTATTGACTACTTACTTGATGCCAGACACTGTTCTAAACATAGTACTAAAAATGATGGTCTCTGTCACCTTTGCTTCAGTTCTGTCATAATCATTTTATAGTGGAACAAACATCCAGTGAACAGCATTCATTGGCATAAGTCTGCTAATCTTTTATCTCCAGTCAGCTGGCATATCATTTTAGTTGGTTTTGCTGATCTTGGCTGAGCTGTTTTATGTGTCTGTGACTTTGACTTCTGATTTAGCTTTGTTCTGTGTGACCTTTCTTTCTTCAACATTGTAAACTGAACTTGTCTTCATGGTGGCATCAGGGTTCCGAGAGAAAAAAGAAGTAGAAATGCCCTGGAAGGGATCTGGAAGCCAAGGCTCAGACTGACTTAAGCCACTTGCACCACATGCTATTGACCAAAGCAAATCTTAAGACGAGCCTGGATTCAAGGGGTAGGGAAAGAGAATCCACCAGTGGATGAAGGGAGCTGCACCGTCACGTAGCGGTTGGTCGGATACAGGAGAGGGGCGAGTTGGCGTCATCATCATCCAGCAGAATCTTCACTTCATGTGTGAGGAAACTGGAGTGCAATGACATTTAACTTGCTGCAAAGGTTGATTTGGGAACTTTACCTGGTCTCTTCTGGATCTTTCTTTCTCTGGATCCAGTGATTAGACAGAGGTGGGCATAAGACCTAAACAAAATTAATTGCAGCCAAGAAAGTCTCTTCCTTTAGGATCAAAAATTTTCAGGATGTCCATTTAGAGTTGCTATTTTGTTATGCCATTTGAAGAAAAGAATGAGACAGTTTGAAAGAAAAACAGTAGCAAGACAGAGACAAGAAACAGAGGATGAATGAGCAAGTGATAATGATGCAATAGTATCACTCGTGCCACTGGATCCATCCATGCTTGGAACTCTAAGTTTACTAGTTTCTTAAAACAATACATTTATTTTTTGTTGTTAGTCTGGATTGACTAAGGTTTTTATCATTTGAAGCCTAAATTATTTTATCTAACAGTGAGGGACCATATCACAAAATGGCTACAGTAATGTATCTGTCCTATATGCTCTTCCAGAACCTCCTTGACACGTCTCATCAAAACTTGGACTGTTTTCCTTTGCCTTGCCCCTGAGTGCCTTTGTGTCTTCTCTGATGCTCAGAGTCCTGTAGAAGCGATGTAGTGTGACTTCCATAATTAGGTCATAAAGAAAATATAGAACCCTCTTGACTTCTCTCTTTCTGGACACTTTCCCTTGGATCCGGGTCACCATGTGAGAAAGTCCAAACCCCATGGAGTAGCCAGTTGTAAGGTCTTCTGGCTGATGGTCTGTTGGCCACGAGCCCGCAGCTTCTGTACGCCGCGTGAGTGAACAGGCCTCTAGATGACCTCACCTCCCAGCTCTAGTACCACTCAGGTATGTGAGTGCACCATGCACCACGGGCTTTGCCCAAGCTGTAGACTTAATGAGTAAAAACGTCACTGATTTAACCCACTAAGCCTTGGGGGTAATTTGTTAGACAGATACTGACATTATAGTCTCTCCCTCTAGCCACTTCTCAGGACTCTCTTTTCTTACTAAAACATGTCAGGCCCTGCTCCCACCCAGTAACCACCACGCTATTGATTAAATTTAGTTTGATTTGGGGCCTCCCTGGTGGCGCAGCGGTTGAGCGCTGCGCTGTGGAGCTGTCGGCAGCGCGCGATGCGAGTTCGATGCCCAGCCGGGGAGAATCCCACATGGTGCGGCAGACCTCTCTCTTTGGTGAACCCTCTCGCTGCCCCACGCGTCTGGCCTGTACCCCAGCTTGTATGCATAAATAAATAAATCTTTAAAAATAAATATAGTTTGATTTACCTAGTAGATATGGACAATTTTTACCACCTCATGCCTACCCCCCGACTTTATAATATAGTTTTTCTTGGGTGAAAATGGTCTGGGTAGGTGGATTGGGGATACCCAGTTATACTATATCCTTGTTATAGGTTGGGGATCCTTACTTGGTGAATTTAATGTGTACTTTCCAGCACCATGTTATCCAGCATGCTTGCTGTTAAGCAGATGTGGTTATTTAAATGTGATTAATTAAACTTAAATTGCAATTCAGTGTTGTAGCTACACTAACCACATTTCAAGTGTCCCGTGTTTATATGCAACTGCTGGCAGAATGTTGAACAGTGCAAAGTTATAGGATATTTCCACCATCTCACTAGTTCTTTTGTGTAAGTACCAAGTGCTTTCACCTCATTCTTTTGAAGGGTGCTGCTCTGGTCTGTAACTCACATGGGGGGCACAGTTAACCCCTTAAATACTGGCATGCAATGGCAAAAATCTTTAACCCTGAGAAAACTCTAAGGACAGAGAGGAGGATCCCTGCTCTAATTAATTGGGTTCTGTTTCATTTACATTCACATGAAAATGTTGCCTTTTGCAGCCTTCCTTACTTTCTTTTGTCGTCCCTGCACATGTGGCCAATGATTTATTTTCTTGGCTACATTAATTCTCTTTGCTCAACCTGGACTGATTTCAAACCATTTTCAAAACAATTCAACTCACAGATGTTTTCCTAGTAACAGAAGATATCCCTCTGAAAATACTTGGGAGCCCTGTTTTCCCAGCAGAGAGTCCTCTTAGGAGCACACAAGGCTTCTGTTGACTTGAACATGAACTCTGGCTGTGGCGTGGATATTACTACCTTAAAAAGAGAAAAGAATAACTTCAAGCCAAAAGGGCCTTTATTCGCCATGGGTTTAAGTTTCCTTGAAAGCTTGTTTATTGATTTTCTTTGTAACAGTGGAGTCTGCAAGCTATAAAAGAAGAAAAACAAATAGAAGCAGGGAAATAACATCAACAATCAGCACGTTTCATCAGCTTTATCTCATTGGTAGTCAGTCACACAGGCTGTGGAATGAAAGCACCACCAGCCCCAACCCCCGTTTTTATTATGGAGACTCTCGAATTGAGCTGATCAAAAGGGAGAACAAACACTTGAACTTTCCAGCAAGGGTCCATTTTGATGAGAAGAGATTGTTGCCATGTTGATGTCAGTGTGTGAGGAGCATGTTGAAGGCAGAGTGAACAGAAGAGACCGTGGCAGCTCTGTGCAATAAAAAAATGGTGCTGCTTGAGAGCTGGTATCACTAGCCCCCCTTGCCCAGTAGCCTCCACTACATTGGCCCTGTAGGAAGTCATCTTCCTAAATTTCTGACCCACATGATGACACTTTAAATAAATTCTAAAATCAGGTAGTTTGAGAAAATGCTGAATTTTTATCTCCCTCCTGTAGTTTTATGATGCACATTAGAATATTAGTCTTTGAAAATCCTGCTGTAATGAAACCTGTTTAACTTTGTTTAACCCAGCATTTCCTAAAATTAGTGCACCATGAAAACTTTTCTATTTTAGTGTGTTTTTATGTATTATTCATTATATCCAGTGGTACAAAGTCACAGTGAAGTGTACTTTAAGTACTGCTTTAGACTAATACAGAGATTCCCAAGAGTGTTTGTTTCACAACACAAAAGTTAGCAGGGAAGAGTAACCCTTAAACCATTACCATCCAGCCACACACATTAACTTTCCTAGAGCGGCAGGATCCTCAGACCCAGAGAGTGTGAGAAGCATTACATGCAGAAGCATTGCCCTAAGGTGCGAGCGCTGCTGTGCAGGGCGCGGGAAGTGAAGACGGCCAACCATCTTGGAAGGCCTGTCCTGGGATGTGAGACTTTCAGAGCTATATTTCTGGGAAGGTCAATTTTAGAAGGTGTCATAAGGAAGATCATGAGTTACAGAAAATTTAATAGTTCATGTGACTTCCAGATCATGTTTGATCACTTCCTTCCCTCTTAATAAATAGCCATTTCTCAGAAGGGTAGATTATCTCACTGTTTGTTTCTGCTTTTCCCCAACCATTCACTCTTTGTCCTATACCAATCTTTCTTTCACTTTCTCTAGTAGAACTCTTTTTCTCAGGTAACCAGTTATTATTTTCCAAATGCAGTGAGTTCTTCCTGGCAGAACTCATTGGCTTCCATGATTTTCTCTGTATCTACCTACCTACCTACTACCATCTGTCTGACGTAACATTGGTGTATAAGTTTTAGGGCACAGCCTTAAAATGAACATCCAAACACCGTGTTCTATTCACTGCCAGAATTCTAGTTCCCCTTAGTCACCATATAGTTGACACCTTTTACCTGATTTATCCAGCCTCCTTCCCCCTCCCTCTGTTAACCACTGTATTCCTATAGTCTAAGAGTTTGTTTTTGTTTTATTTAAATCATTTATAATCGTTTCTTTGTCTACCACATATTAGTGAAATAAAATGTCATTTGTCTTTCCCTATGACTTGTTTCACTTAGTGTAATTCCCTCAGTTTCTAACTTTTACCTCCAGCCTAGAGCATAGTTCTGTGCTTCAAAATTGAATTCCTAGGTGTATCTCAATCTTATGTCCAAAACTGATCATGTAAACTTGTATTCTAAGCCTCTTCCTCCTAGAGCTCAGTGGTGGATGTGACAGATTAGTGCTTATCAGTCAGTGCTCCCAATTTCTGTTTTCTTTCTCAATGGTTTAAAACCAAGATCATGAATTGATAATCCACGCAGCCGGCTAAGGCCCACAGGTTTGTTTTCTCTGTCATTATTTTCGTGAGCCAAATTGAAAATCGAATATATATATACAAACTGTAGATTTCCAGGTTTAAAAGTACAGTCAGAAGATCTGGGAATAATCCAGTGGAACTGAGTGATGTCCGTTTCCTTTAGAAAAGACCTGCATTCCCCGTCCGGCTCGGCCCGTCATTAAACACAATGTGCACTTATCTGTTACTCACTTACGGTGTTTGTCTGGCCCCGATGGGCGTAAGATGCTTTGAGCCTCAGCTGATGGGCTTTGTCTTTGCGATGAGCAGTAAAGACAGGCTTCCTTCTTCAGCCTGCAACCAAGGTGGCTGCAGCTCAGTGGACTAGTGGGTTTTAAGGAATGATCACCAGCTCTGTTGACTGAGTTCTGGATACTGATTCATATTAGCAGTACACACGAGACAGACTGTAGATAAATACACATTGCTGGCCAGACTAGATGAGAACAGGGCCCCCTTTAACTATGTGTAGGGCCACTTAGCAGCTGAGCTCTGCTTTCATTGACTGATCCTGTTTCTCAGAATTGTTATGAAGTACCTAGTATGAGTCAAGAATTTTGCTTTTCTGAATTTACAAAGGTAAACAAACAGGGTAGATATTCCCCCATGAAGCTTAAAAAACCAGAAGCAAAAACAATTTAACAATCATAGCACTGCCAAATTAGTACAATTCATCTGCTACTGTACTCACCATCCTATACATAAATGCAGTGTCATTTTTTTTTTTTACAGCAATATTCTTACGGCAGAAGTCTTTTGTTGACTTATTGCTGAAAATTGCTCCTGTCAATATTCGGTGAGCGATTTGTCACCCCCACTGTGAACATACCCCCCCATGATGCCTCAGTTGTTTTTAGAAGTTTGTCTCACAAATGAACGAATACCTGTGGTTGGTCCACTCTGGCCTCCTTAGCTTTACATCCTCTGCTGCTGACAGAACTTGAGTCCACTGTACCAGGAGGCCTGCAGGAGGCTTGCCTCTCCCCTCCTGGTTATTCCTTCTGGGGCACCCTTGTTGGCTTTGGGGGCCGGGGGTGCTACTTTGTTCCAAAGGCAGCCATTACTTCTAGCTAGTTAAAGATTATGTGTCAGATGCACCATCTCCCTCAAAACCCTCAAGAAAATCTTCCTTGATAGGCCTCATGGTTAGTGATCCAGAAACTGGCCACTCTTCTGCACTGCTGGTCTGGGGCTGCTGGCGAGGCCAGAGACCGAGCGGACCCCTTCACGCTGGCCTGCCTTGGCTTCCTTTCACTCCTGGAATGTTTCCAGTCCCCCATATGCTTCAGAGCTTGGTGCCACTGTATTCTGGCTGCAGAGAGAGGAGCCCTGTTGTAGGACTAATTCTGAGAAATGTTGGTAATTGCAACGTTCGGTCTTTCAGGGATAATGGGACATGATGTAGGTGATTAAACTGCCCCGAGAACACAGCTGTATGTCTCCTCCACCGTCAATGCCAGGGCCTGGGCCGGCGCGTTGAATGGGGCCCTCTGGACTCCTCACTGAATTTGGAAGCACATTTTACTTTTGTTCTCCTGACACCCTCACGCTCCCTTTATGGCATTCTGCTTAGGCCTATTCCTGTCACTTATGCCCCTCCTTTTGTCCCTATAATAGTAAATTTACTCTTAAAAGCATTGTGGCCTAACCACATCCAGCAGACTGCCGAACATGGCATTGTTATTACGAGGTATTTATTCATTGTTTTTAAAAAGTGCAAACTGCCATGGTGGAGGATCATGGGGGCATAAACAAAGGAGCTATAAATTGGGTAATAAATGGTTGGCTATTTTCTTAACAAGAGTGCTCTTAATTTGTTTGAAAGAAGGAATAGAGAGGTGACTAGAACTTGGAACTGATATTTAGAAGAAAAAATTTCTTTATGCTATGATGGGGAGACATACAGAAATGAAGTTGTATAGAAATCTGACTGATAGGTCCCATCTTTGAAGATAGGATCACCCATAGATTGCATTGAAGGGATACCAGACTCACCGCCAAGAATTATTAAAACCACCTTCAACTCCGTATTAGGCCTTTATGGGAAAGAGGAGTCAGCTTCTTCATCTAGTTAACATTCATCAAGTTGAAATGACAGCTCATAATTTGAAGCCTCCCTTTCAAATAATAAAAGGTATACACACACAGCACACACTCACACTCACTGAAATCAGTCCTTATTTTTAGAGATTGATGTTCCTTCCATTCCTTTGTGGTTTTATATTTACTGATATACTTAAGTTTACACAAAAAAATTTGAACTTTTTTTTAATTGAGGTGACATTTGTTTACAACACTTCTTATGATTTAGGAGGATAAGTTCACAGGTCCTCCAATGTATCTTATCACACCTGCGCAGCGTCAAAGCACCCACAGTCCTCTACTCTGGACCACTGGGTGCCCCTGCCTTTTGTTTTCATTCCCATCGTCCTCCCCGCTGTCCCCCCCACCCCCAGCAGCTTCAACTCTGCAGTCATATTTCTAGGCTTTGTTTTGTTTCTCTATATTGCACATGAGTGAAATCACCCATTGTCTTTCTTCTGAATAATTTCAAATAGCATTATTTCCTCCAGTTCTAGCCATGTTGTTGCAAATGACAAAAGTTTATGCTTATTTATAGCTGAGTAGCATTCTATTCTGTGTATGTCACATCTTCCTCACCCACTCATTAGTCCTTGGGCACTTGGGTTGTTTCTGTAGCCTGGCTTTTGTAAACAGTGCTGCAGTAGACACTGGAGTACCTGTTCACCTTTGAATTTGTGTTTTTGCATTCTTCAGGTAGATACCTAGGAGTGGAATTACTGGATCATATTGTAGGCCTATTTTTAATTTTTTGAGAAACCTCCATATTGTTTTCCATAGGGTCCAGACCAGTCCACATTCCTTTGTGGGTTTAGAAGTTACTACTTGTTATCATCGAGAATATAGACTAGACGCATCTTCTCATCCTTGCATCCTATCTTAACTAAAAAGGCAAATCACTATTCAGTGACTGGAAACTTTGCTGATTATTTAACTATTAGGTCATAGTTGCATGACCATTGATAATGAAACAAGTATGTCATTGGGGATAGGGCAATAGAAGGTTTGATAGGATAATGAAGGCAAATATTTGACTAGAGCAGTTTCAAGGAAGTATGGAAATGATAATTTGAGGGCTAAGAGTACAGTTAAATCTATCAAGACATTTACAGTATAGGGAGGGAAAGAAAAAGGGATGGTTATTGAAGAAAGTATTTTTTTAATATATATTTTTAAAAGATTTATTTATTTATGCATACAAGCTGGGGTAGGGGTACAGGCGGGCGAGGCAGGAGAGGTCTGCCGCGCCATGTGGGAATCTCCCCAGCCGGGCGTCAAACTCACGTCGCCGCTGCTGACAGCTCCACAGCAGAGGTATAACAACATGTTTGTGTATTGATGAAAAAGAACCAGTTGAGAGAAGTAAACTGTGTATAGAGAAAAGAAATGCTAACCTGGTTTCCTTCAAGAGAGGCTGAGATCTACTATGCAAGTGGAAGAACTGGTTTTAGCAAGAGCTTGTACAGCTCACCATAGAGATGGGGAGACATGGGCTATACAGCTACATTTGAATGAAAAGTGTGGGTATGAGTGGGAGCTTGCACACTTTCTGATTTCTTATATTTTCATATAAGAAGTGAGTTGTCAAGAGAAACGTAGGATGAAAAAGAACATTCCAGACATGTGCTAGGAGACAAAGGCATATAGAAGAGTGACTGGACTGGGGTCTAGAGAATAGACACTGGACTGTTTTTTTTTTTAAGGACTTATTTATCCATACAAGAGCTGGGGTGCAGCCCAGAGTTGAGGGGTGGGATGTGAGAGGATTCACCAGAGACAGAGTGGGGAGTAGAACAGGCAGATCTACTGAAATACACTCTGGGGGGAGCAGTGGGCGAGAAAGGAGAGGTCTGCTGTGCCATGTGGGTCAGCTCCCTGGCCGGGGATCGAACTTGTGCTGCAGCGGCTGCTGTTAGCTTCACAGTGCTGACACTTAACCTCCTGCGTGATCAGGGAGGCTCATTACTGGGCTGTTTTAAGAGCTCGTTAAGGATCGAGATCCTGGGTGAACAGTGATAGTGCTGAGCATCTTTTTCCAGAAACTTCAGCACACAGACAGTACAGAGTAATGGAGAGGTGGTTTTACCAGGAGAGATGATGAATTGCAGCTGTCAAGGGGCCTGAGTTTTTGACCCCAACTCCCTTCTGAAGCTGTTGTGCGTCGACTGGGCTGGCGCCTGCTGTGGGAAGGGCCGCCTGTGTCTGTGAAGGCTGCCAGGTAAAGCCTTTCTAACTGGCTGGGGCAGGCCTGGAAGATTGCAGAGATTTTTTAGCCAGCAGCTGGACCATCAATTGAATTCAGTGAAGTCTAAAAATTGTTGGTGACAGGAAGCACATTAAAAATATTGAGAAATGAGCGGTTTGCAATTGAGACATAGAGAATCTGGATATTAGCAATGATGAGATTTAGGCTCTGGCAATGGAAATAAATGAGTGGTCCTAATATGTTAGGAAAAAAATCACTTGAGAAAGAAGAGGCAGAATCACCTCTTGGAAATTGAAACCTCTGAGGATTGTGACAGAAATAATACTGGAAAGAGAAATGGTGACCTCTCCTTTCTGTGCTAAAATACTTAAAATTTTATCTCATCTGTATCTTTTTTCTTATGAAAAGAGTTTATTAAAAATGTATGGATTTTAAAATAGATCAAAATAATGGATCTGTATGAGGATTTTTAAAAGAAACTGTAAGGCTTATAACTGCATTGTTCCCTTACGGTAGGATGTGTCCCTGCGGCAGTTGCCCTTCTAAGAGCGCTGTGCCTGCTTTTTTTCTTGGTTAAAGGCAACACTTATTTGAGCCTGAGCGTTTTTTTTTCTAACTTTATGGAGGAATAATTGGCAAATATAATTGTAGTATTTAAAGTGTACATCGTGATGGTTTATATACGCATACATTATGAAATGATTGCCAAAATCAAGATTAGGAAGGCATCCTTTTATCTCACGTGGTTAGCGTTTGTGTGTGTGGTAAGAATGCTTAAGATCGACTCAACAACTACTATAAGCATAAGTACACTGTACACTGTATACTCAGAACATGTTCTTCTTTTTTTTTAATATATATTTTTTAAGATTTATTTATTTATACATACAAGCTGGGGTACAGGCCAGAGGCGTGGGGTGGCGAGAGGATTCACCAGAGACAGAGCAGGGAGCAGAACAGGCAGATCAGAAATACACTGCTGAGGGGAGCAGCGGGTGAGGCAGGAGAGGTCTGCCGCGCCTTGTGGGACTCTCCCCGGCTGGGCGTCGAACTTGCATCGCAGGCTGCCGACAGCTCCACCGCGCAGCGCTCAACCGCTGCGCCACCAGGGAGGCCCAGAACATATTCGTCATTGAAATGTTGTGTCCTTTGACCTCCATCTTCCTGTTTTACTCTTCCCCCAAACACAATCTTCTCTCTTCAATTTCATTTATAAATACAGACAGTATTTATCTTTCTCTGGTTTATTTTATTTAGCATAATGTTCATTAGATTAATCAATTTTGGCACATGGAAGGATTTCCTTCTTTTTTATGGGTGAATAATATTCTCTCTATATAAATTCATCCTTCAGAGGACTTTTTTGCTATCAAGTTCCATGAGTTCTTTATATATTTCTTTTTTTTTTTTTGTTCAAGCTGGGGTACAGGCCAGAGGCGTGGGGCGGCGAGAGGGTTCACCAGAGACAGAGTGGGGAGCAGAACAGGCAGATCCAGAAATCCACTGCTGAGGGGAGCAGCGGGCGAGGCAGGAGAGGTCTGCTGCGCCATGTGGGATTCTCCCCGGCTGGGCGTCGAACTCGCATCGCGGGCTGCCGACAGCTTCACAGCGCAGTGCTCAAACGCTGCGCCACCAGGGAGGCCCCTTTATATATTTCTGATAGTTAATGCCTTAACAGATATTTTCTCCCATTCTGTAGATTAGCCTGAGTGTTTTATAAACAAATCAGCATTTTAACAGCTGATCCTCAGGCACTGTTCTCGCTGTAATTCAAGCCTGTGTCACAGTCTAAGAACCGAGTCTTAGATTATATAACCTTGTATTTTGTTATATGTTCATTTTGAATTCCAAAATGTAATCTTTAAAATTCTGAGTTTATTTAATAAGGATGTTATTGTTATTATTTACACACGAATGTAGCAGAAATGGTGGAGTAAATCAATGGCTAAAATGTGATTTGTAATGTCTTACCCTTTTATAGAAGAGCTTTGCTCTAGTGATCGAGGATTTTTACTTGACTCCCAGTTTGGGGATCATAATATATTTAACTCTTGATGCTGGCAGACCTTGATGCTGCATTTCCTTCCATTCCTTGTACATGTCTCCTGTCTCCTGTTTTTCTTGTAGGTTCTCAGTATATGTACAAAGAAAATCAATAGAGTTTGCCATTTAATCACATATAAAAGCCCATTAAGAATATGTTGCCCAAATTTTTTCAGATGAGACTGACAATTTTATATAATTGGATGGGATTTTTAAGATGAGTATAATATCATGTGATTAAAACCTGCTGCCAGACACAATAAACTTGGTTTACCTATTTTGTTAGAGTATTGTTTTGAATTATATGCTGATATGTTTAAATCACTTTCGCAGTTGATACCAGACTCTCTCTATCTCTTTTTTTTTTTTTATTAATGGCAACTCCATACATTTAGGCAGATTTTCTAGGAGTGAGGCTGCTGACACTGGTGTAGGTTGGAGAAAGCTTAACAGTTTCAGAGGGGAGGGCACTATTAGCATTGCTTCCCCATGTTTCCTTCATGTCTTTCATCCTAAATCTGTCTTTTAAATGTCTCCTTTCGTGGAAATTATGAAGCATTGAACATCGTAACATAGATAGCTTATAACTAACATCAGTGTATTCATATGTAAGGTGTGATTCCAAGAAGTTTTTTTAAATTCATCACTGGCACAATAATCTCTAATTGACATACTTTTAAACTAAAAGAAAGCGAAAGCTTGCCAACTTCCCTATTGTGTTTCCCTCTCTCTGACTTACCATTCTAAGAATAAGTGCACAGAATGCTGTGTGCTGGGTCACACACTGAGGTTTTATGGACTTCCTTGCTGGGGAAAAGTCCCCAAAACAAGAAAACTTGCAAAGAGAAGTCATATAATAAGTAATTTTAAATAAAAGAGTGGAACCATAAACCTACTCTTTCTTGGGTATCCTTGGGGTTATTCAATTTGCCCCCTCCCTAGGCAAGCTGAGTGAAATCAACTGACTGACTGGCAAAGGGACTGGTGAATTGAGAGGCACAGAGGGGATGGCTGTCTGGTCCTGAAACGCTCACAGAGCTATGTAAGAAGTAACCGATGATGGAGAGATACAGCGGTGAGTGGACACTGCAGGTATCAGCCTTAAGACTAAGTGGGTATAAGTGGTGAATAAGTGACATTAATGGGTAGACACTAATGATGTAGTCTGTGCAGGTGCCAGGTGACAGGACCAGGTGGGCAAAGGGGTGATTATTCCACTAAGTCCAGCGCTGCCCGGTCATTGCCTTGTGCTGACACGTGTGGACTTTGTTTCTCCCCCACTAGATTTTATGCTCTTTGAGGGTGGCAGCCTTATTGCCTGATGGTGTCCTTGACTGATGGGCACAGGTTTGTGTTGGGTGTTTCCTGTGCACTCTTGTGCCTTTCCAACCTCTTAGGGGCTACAGTAAGTGCCAAAGGCTCAGGGACACTCTCTGTGGGAGCATGTGGGTTAGCGCAGAAGGGAAGCAACTGGCTTGCAGGGCAGAGCGTGCTGCTGTTCACGCACCGCCTCAGCGCCACCTGACTTCCTGGGCCCTGCGTGCCCAGATTTCTAAATTGCTAGTATCTTTCTCCCTCTCACCCTTCGAGGACTCCTTGACACTCAACATTGTCCTGCTTGACCTGGTGTGCCTGTCTAATTCTCACAGTCCCAGCTTGCTCTCCTGGGACTTGACCTCTGAGCTGAATGACAACGTCTAGTTTTGGGTTGTTCTTGGCCCATGCTGGCCCAACATCCTGATAAGAAACATTGCCTTTGTTCGCGTGAATGACTTGGATGTCACCACTGAGATCCATGCCTGACAATTAAGATTTGGTTGCAGTTGCCACTACGGATGGCTAACTCAGTGCTCCGCTGAAGAGAGCATTGTCTAGAGTGTTATGTAACTGATTGAAATTCAGTTGCATGGTTTATTAAATCATATGTGTTGGACAGATTCCTGACTTTGAGGCATGCTGCTAACAACATGATACAACAGCTTATTTTTCCTTCAACCAGTTATTTCCAATCATAGACTTGTGCATGGTATTTTACAAATAAACTACTAATTTATACATAATTGCATGAGAAAAGTGACTGCTGCATTATACTTGATCCTTTGCTTAAAAAGCACATTAAGAACTAAGACACTCAGATCTTTTGCATGGGAAAGAATGTTTTCAGTATTATTAAAATTTATTTCAGTGTATTAGTGTTTTTAAAATTTATTTTTAGGGGGACAAAGTAGCTATTCAATTCAGTTTGACAGAAACATTTGTTTGGGCCTTCCTGGCTAACAGAATGCAGGCTTCAATTTGCAGGGCTCTTGGAGAATTAGCTCCATATTTGGAAACCTTTAGCTTCCTAATTCATT
This sequence comes from Scalopus aquaticus, assembly GCA_004024925.1. Classification (NCBI taxonomy): domain Eukaryota; kingdom Metazoa; phylum Chordata; class Mammalia; order Eulipotyphla; family Talpidae; genus Scalopus; species Scalopus aquaticus. The sequence goes on from PVIJ01001406.1 coordinate 90,685, forward strand.
GTGGACCTGTATTTCAGAAATTTACATCTTTGTACACTCCTGAAATAGAGTCAGTGATTTTGATATCTCCATAATGGAGATTATTTTGTCAGGTAATGCTTTGTATAATTTACAGATGGTTTTATATGTTTTTGTCACAGAGTATTAGGTCTTATTTAACACTCAGAAAAGTAGATTAAAAAGGCCTTCTGTGGACAATACAGTTACCTTCCCCTCCCTCCCATTTTCACCCTGGAAAAGACCCTGTTTTATTACTGGATCAATAGTAAAATGTAGTTTTTCAAAAAGAAAGTGTTGCTTCTTAAATTTTTGTTCTTGCTAAAGAGAAAGATTTTCCTGAAGGACTTTAGTTGGTATCCTTATATGGTAAAAGCAAATATATATCTCAAGACTATTAGGTAATTTAAGGCAATGGCAAATTTTATCCTGGAACTGTGAGCCTTTTTGGCAATGTAAAATGGTGAAAGGGATACTCCCTATTAACATTATAGATTGTTTTGCCTTCAATATTTATTTTTCCTCCAGTATTTTTGGTTGAGTTTTAGAAATCTACTTAAGGTAAGGCACGTGAGAACCCAGCTGCTTCGCCCCACCTGTGACTTCAGCGCTGATGTCTTTAGTGTCGGGAAGAGAGTATTTCATATGGTCCACAAGGTTTCTTTACTGTGTAAAGACTCAGAATTAATCCATTTTGAGAACACTGGATAATTCTTCATAGATTTTGAGTTAAAAAGGGGGCTCTGGTCCTCTAACCCATTCCCTTCATTTCTGAGGAGGCAGTGAGGGAGAGCAAAAGGACTGCTGAGGGTGGTTAGTGGCAGGGTCCGAAGTGGAACTCCAGCCTTCTGCTTCTCCCTCCATTTCTTTGTAAAAATTTACCTACTTATTTATGTTTCTTTCTTTATTTGTTCAAGTAACACTGGTAGATAATATTATCTAGCTCCAGATGTGCAACCTTGAGAATCAATGTCTATCCGGACCCCCTCATGCTCACCACTGAAAGTCCACCTATCACTGCACAGTTGACCTCTTTTATCTATCCACCCTACCCCTGCTGTCATATGTGCTTCAGATTGCAACATGTCCACTTCCACCTGTGTGCAGAGCAGTTACTCTTGACTCAGACTAATCATCTGTGAAACTGCAGTATGCCTTATTGTGGGAGTCCACCTTATAATAATGCAAGCAGACAATTCAGTTGGCAGTAAAGGATGGTTAGGAGACTAGTAGAGGGCTGAGTTTCCTCCCGGGCGTCAGCTCATTGGGTGGGGTGTGTGGTTCCTTTGGGCAAAGCCTCCAGAGGTCCTTTGCCCAAATCTGGCTTCAGACCCCAGAGACATGGAGTCCAAAGCGTCTCAGGTCGGCTCGCTTTAGCTCTGTATTTAAGCTGCTTCAAAGGGATATTATTAGAGTCCCCTGTTTAATTTTGGGTCGAGATCTCTCGGCACAGCTAGGCTTTTATCTGTTCTTGCCTCATGTGTCTGTTTATCAATATCTGATAAACAAGTGGTCACTTTCATTTCAATAGACCCATTTTTTAATCAGTCTGGATCATTATAACATCAAGACATACAACACCTGATCCTTTCCCTTCAGGTACCACTACTTTGTTTTTATAGTCCAAAAGTTTGCTTTTGTTCATTCATTTGTTTCTCTGTAACATACCCTAAAGTGGAACTTCCACATAGTTCCAAAGGGAAGTTATAAACCAAACATCTTGGTAATCCAAGGTCAAGTTTAAGGATTTTGTAGTTGAGAAGTATCTACCTCACATTCTCTCTTGAGGAAATCCAGAGGAGTGCAGATTGCTCAGTAGTGACAGAGCTACACTGAAGGTGCCTGAGTCAGACGATCGGGATGCTGAGGTTGTGCTGCTTCTGAATCTGGAGCCGACATGCTCTCATTAATGAGACTGAGACAGGGCACCTGCCCTGGCATTTTCTTCTGCGGTCTTCCCATTCCTGCCTGATTCTAATAAATGTGTTTCATGGCTTGACCTTATTAGAGGCACAAACTGAGCATCACAGTATTAATCAGGGAAAGTGTTTCTAGTCGCATCTACTTGGCAACCTGGACCTGATAGCATTGGTTGTATTATGTGGCTCCTAAGATACTAAAATGAACAGTAAAAACCTGCCCTTTGAAGCATTTTGTACCACAACTCTTTTTTGCCAAATGCTTCCAAATCACATTCAAGTCTTGGTCAGAGGGCTGTCATTCCCCTCCGAGCTTTTTCCCTGGGCTTTAGAGTGTGCTAGAAAATGTGGTGAAAGTTGCTTTAAAGATAACGTCCGATGGGAAGGGAACAGCATCGGAGCCGGAGATGGCTTGGAGCCGTGTGGTCTCGTGCTGATGGATTTGAACAGACGGCTCCCGCCGACCTCTTAGCTCTGTCGAGCCCCGCAGGTCAGTCGGTCATCCCCGGCGGATCTTTAGATTTCTGAGAACTATATTCAGAACGTGAAACCACAGAGTAAAAAGAGACCAGTCGCTGGCCATAAACAGCTTCTGGGTATGCTTAGCTAAAGATGGAACCCGGGGAAGAGGGCGCGGGCCCACGGGCCTGGTCTCTGGCGGTGGGTGAGCAGGGCACTGCTGGGGCCTCCGGAATAATTTCTGCCCCCTTCCTGTGCTTTACAAAGAGGTCGATCTCACTATTCACTAGTGTAGAAAAGTCGGCATTGGGAGCCATTTTAAAAGTCTAAATTGACTTTTCTAATGAAGTTGAAGGCGCTGGGGAAGCTCTCTTGGAGGGACGGGAGCCGCCATTTACAATTCCTTCTCTGGTTCTTTTTGCCAGTGCTCCAGCAGTTCCCTGCAGGGGAGCTGGGTTTCTTTCAAGATTGTTTCAATGTTAAATTGACACTAAATCAAGAGCACAGTAAGCCCCCAACCTAGTCTTTTTAAGTGAAGGAAATTTTGAAGGCAGCCAGGTCTCCTGTGGGGAGCTGATGCAGACGGGGGTGACAGCAGATAAAACCACAGACGAAGTTGGGAAATGAGAAGTTAAAATTAAAAGGCTTTGGTATTTATTTTTGAACATGTCTTTCTGTCCTTGTATGTCTAAACCTCCCTGGACCCCTTGTATTACTTATTTTACATGGTGAATATTGCTCTCTAGACAAAAGAACAAAAATTGCCTTCGAAATATTTTTCTTCAGCAATATTTAGGCCCGGACAGCCCACATCACCTACCTGCATGAGACCTTGTTGGCTCATGCTTAGGCCGTGTCTGCATGCTTTGCTACACGCCTGAGGCATGTATTAATGGATCAATAAAAGGAGTCCTAGTGTGTCGTTAAAGGATATTAAGAATAAGATTCTGACTTGAAGGCACGGTGCTGACGGTGACCAGATCTCTTATCATTAAAATGTAAGCAGTCACTTACTCTCCTAATAAAATTCCAAAGCAATATACAGGTGATTGCATTATGGGAAATATTATTAAACATATAATTGTACATCCATTTTGTGGTGCAGGTCATAGTAACCATCTACCTACAGGCTAAATGTCTTTTTTTCATTTTTGCAAGATAAGGACACTTTGTTTGACTTTTAAAATTTCATGAAACCAAAAATTAGTGCTAACTTGTGAGCTAATTTTCTATAGGAAAAGAGGGTAATAAATATTATTTTCTAAAGAATTACTCAGCGGTGCATGAACATATGGCATTTATGTATTGTAGAATTTGTTTACTCGCAATTTTTTTTGTTAACAACTGAAAGTCTTTCTAATACCTTATTTTCTTATTGAGTTATAAGTGACATTACATTATATTAGCTCTATGAGTTCATAATGATTAAATATTTGTATACATTGGGAAAGGGTCCTCATAATAAGTCTACTTACCATCTAGTTACCATATTACCAAATGCAGTTACAAAATCGTTTCTTCTTGTGATGAAAATTTTTAAGATTTACTAAAAGCAACTTTTAAACATGCAATACAGTATTATTAACTGCATGAACTATGCTGTGTGTTATATCCCCATTACAGTAACTAGACTATAAAATGGTCTCTGGTTGGGCAGGGGCTAAAGAAGTGGGAAAATTCCTTGAAAGGGGTTAATTTCTCACTGCAGGTCTTAAAGGCTGCTGTAGGGTACAAACTCACATCTCAGGAGAAGCTTCAGATTTTGACTTCCCTCTGGATTGTGGGTGGCCCTGTCTGCAGGTGGGGTTTATGGTGAGGTTGTGTTTCAGCCTCTCCTACCTGCTTTGATGTGGTTTTTTTGATTTCCTCCAATATGCAAGGGTCATTCAGCTAGTTGTTAGGTCTTTTTCAGAGGATGGTGTTCCAGAAGTAGTAGTAGATCCAAGGTGATCCCTAGAGGAGGTGAGTTCAGGATCTTTCTACTTTGCCATCTAGAAGCAGAACCTAATGTGTTGGAGTCTGAACTGTTTTGTGGACCATACAATGCCATCAGCTCGGACTGCTTCTTCAAGAAGTTGGTATTAGACTTTGAGAATTAACACCACCTAATAGAGCAATTCTACCAGTTTTTGAAATATGTTGTGACCTACTTGTCTCAAATGACACTGCTAGAAAGAATGTGGGTAGCTGTTGAAGCAATCACAACTTTTTGGTTTAAACTTAACAAAATAGATTATGTACAATTTGGTATTGCCTGTTGAAAACAATAAAATTTTTTTTTTTGGTAAAAGATTGCAATTTCAGAAAATGTGATTCATTACACAAATATTTTTTGGGGGTCTATTTCCCTGGCCAATGTTCTAAGGAGTCCACAGCAAAGAACTAGAAATCAGGACTGTGAGAGATTTGGGTCAGTTAGTGTTTACATAAGGTGCTGCAGTGACGCAAAAGAGGACCAAGGGCTTCGTGAGATGGATCAGAATGTGCACCAGAGATGAGGAGAATCTTGGATTAGTCTTGAAGGAAGGACGTTTTTTAGAAAAAGTTTTGGGAAGGTTTTCCAGAAAAATGAACATGCGCATATCTACGGAGGCAAGACATCCTAGCGTATTTAGGGAACTGCTTGTAATCTTGCAGTATTTCCTGTCAACAGCTGGCTCTCACTTTAGCATTCATAAAGAAAACAAATTATATTGCCTGCAGGAGATGTGAGATACCTAAGACAAGAAAATGGCCTTCGGTTAACTACTAAAATGGACGACTTAATATTGATTACATGGTTCATTCTGGTGATGAAATGAAATGGGAAAATGTTCTGATGATAACATTAAAATAAACAATACAGTAAGATAAGAAAAATTGATGGCCTGGAAGGGAGGGTGTCTGTAGCAGGGGCTGATGCAATTCTGGCCCATCCACAGCCTGCGAGTGTGGGAGAACAAATAGGGGGCTAGCGCCGTCGGGTCCGAGTTGTGTTTCTGAGGCTAAGAGGCACAGGGTGACGTTTCACTAGTCTGCCAGGGTGGGATGGGAGTTCTCTAAGATGGGGCAGAGAAAGGACTAATGGTGAGGAAAACAGGGACGGGCTGAGAGATCGGGCTGTGGACAGGGACAGCGCCGTCCTAGCAGTGTAGGTGGCGCCAGGTCACAAGGACGAGAAGTGTGGATTGGGATCTTGTCAGCCAGTATCCACGTCCTTCATAGTCACCAGGGCTGCGTCCTCTGTTACTAGCAATTCGAACGTGGAACCAATAGGCAATGGTGTTCTCCAGGCCTCCCACACACTTGCTCTTCCTGGCTCGCACCCCCATGACCTGGATTTGTCCTACAGAACCCTCACAGTTCACTCTATGGGGGAGCCCACGGGTGAAATGGTCCTTCTGAGGAACAGGGTGGCTAGACAAGAGGAAGAATCAGCAAACTCACTGTCCCTGCATTCCATTTTGCTTTGAATTCTGGGGTGGGGGGGAAAGGTGAATTTGTTCCCCAGCTTGAGCAACTTTAGAAGGCTTTATATTATGTCTTGCTGTGTACAGCCCTAATCAGAGTTTTATTAAATTTTCAGTGGTTATTTTCTCTTTTTCTCGATTTTTCATTGATTAATTTTATGCTTTGGTATTGTAGCTATTTTATTATCTTTTGTAGCTATTTTAGAAAGTTCTCTGAAGCTCTTTTAAAATGAATAGAAAATTAATGAGTAAAAATGGTCGAATTGTCTTTCTAATTTATTTGTCCTTTGGCACAATCCTCCTAGCTCTTGATTGCCTGGAAGCACACACATTCTTGATTCCTTGGCGGTGGGTCAGTTTCAGTCTTCTCCTATTTGATGTTCTTTCTTATAACTCTCGACATCCAGCCTTCAGAACAATCACCCGTCTTACTGGTGGCAAAACTCTTTGTTTCTTTGCAATTTTCTCAAAACTCCCGAGTTTTTTTTTTTCATCTTGAGATCACCACTGATTCCACTGAACAGGAGCAGAATAAAACCCTGCCACAGCTGAATTTTTCTTCAAGTCTACTTTATTCTTAATAACAAATCTGGTCATTATTCTATATCTCCCATAAAGTATTTTCTGCTCTTTAATTTTTCTTGAATTGAATGGCCTGCTTCAGTTTCTCGAGAGCAGAGGTTAAGGAGATACATCATCTTCTTTCTGTTGAACTTACCCTAAACAAATACTTATTTTTTTCCAAATTTTATAACTACATCTGAAGCCTAAGAACAAACAAAGAACATCGTTTATAATTAAAGTTTTTTTTTTGACATGTTATATAATCTTTGAAACCTTTTACACTACAGTAAAGTTGAGAATGGCTAATTTGAACAGCATTTTGGGTATCATTGATCTTCCCATCATAGTGTGATGTGGTTGTGGCCTTGTTTTATTACTCAAAGTGACCCTGTGATCATTTGACTTCATTTGTGCTTCATCATTTATTACGAGTCCTGACCACAGAGTGTCGGGGCAGCTCACTCACAGGCCCAGCTAAACTCTTGGTCTGGTTTTCAGTGTGGACCTTATTTCTTGGCTTTGACCCAAGAGACAACTATAAATTGCTTTTGCAAGTTGGTACCAGCCAAGGTTACCAGTTTCAGCCTTTCTCTCCACTCAGGGTTCTTAAACTACAGTTGGTGACTTTATCATTTCCTCACTAAGCTTGTCTTAACTCTCACTTTCTGTTGGGAACAGGAATCTTAATCTGTACCACTTATGCATTTAACTAGTACTCTGGAGAGGAGAGACCACATCCAAGTGTCCTGGGGGCATTTATCCTCTTAATTGCAGCTTGATTCTAGAGTATAAAATCTGATCAACAGTTTAGGGGTTCAGTTGCATCCATGTTAAAAAAAACCTCCTGGGATTTATAAATTTGTGCATTGTAATTTGTTACTAACTTTAATAACTAGTTTTTCAAATTAAATGTATACTTATGGCTCATATGTCTATGTAATCTTTGCTATTTTATTGCAATAGATAATTTTTTATTGATCTTTTTAAATTGGTTGTCTTGATAAATATTTTTAAAATTCTAGAAATTTGCACATGGGTAAATATTCAATTCCAAAGAAAGTATAATTGGTGTAGAAATTTAAAGATGACTTTAAGCTTATAGGGGAGCTCCTGGCTCTTTGTATTTTTTGAAATGATTAAAGATAATAGAATTTCAGTAGAATGAAAGTAGACTATATTAAAAAAACTGAAATTTTCACCATGGGAGTCACTAAAATATTGTTTATAAAACGTTTTTTTCATCTTTGAACAATCTTTGAAATATTACTCACTAAAGATGTCTCTTCAACGAAGGATTGTTTTAAGGTACAATTATTTTTTTCCCCTCTCTCTTTTCTGCAATATAGGAGGATCTATTAAATGGTAGATATTCAAATGTTCTTTGTAAAGTACTATATATTTCCCTGTCTCAGGCAAGTGTAGGACTGTGTTGGCAGAAGTTAGCTTCTGCTTATTAAGTAATATTGCTATGGCTTATAAAATCGGGAAGCAGCATATCTGAAATGGCAGTGTTCCTTTGATATATCACTGACTATTATGCCTTCAGAATTATGGAAGACATACTTAAGTCTGAATCAGGGAACAATGTCAGAGAAAATAAATATCCCCCTTTTTGGCAGCATTTTAAAATATATTAAATTTTAGAAATGTTCAAAGTCACACATATGTTCTTTGATTTATTTCCTTTTATTAATATATAACCAACATCCAGTGTTCAAACTGACCTTTTGAGGTTTGGATTATCACTCTGGCTAATTTTCTTAGAGCATTATGCCAATTTAGTCCAATTATAATTTTGCCAAGTAATTAGTAATGTGGAAATGTCTTTTCTTTTGTAGGAATAATGTGACCAAGATATATTTAATTAAATGCATTTTGGCTTTTCATTTTGAGTTGGAACGGCTGTGGCTAAATATCAAGGATGCCTTTTCAAAAATAATGTCTCTGAACACTCAGGAAAATGCATTCCAATATTAATAGCATATACTAAATCATAAAAGATTGTCTTTTTTATTATTAATTTATCAAACTCCCTTTCTATCCCTCTCCTGAATCCTCAGACATTTCTCAGTTTTGATGCTATTGAGCTATTTGGGAATTACTGCTAGTGGAGTTCTTTTGCCTAAATTGGTGTGACAGTGAAGGAGAAGACATTTTTAGAGTAGATTTCACATCTTTTACTTAGAATGATTTCCAGTCTGAGAGTAGTGTCACACTCAGGGCTCTGCAGATAACCACTCCAGTGGTTATCTGGACAAGTTAGATGAAAGTGTTTGGTGTCAGTATCTGAGTTCCCACATTGTCCATGTGCAGTCCTTTCGGCAAAGTCATTTGTGAAGGTCCAGATTGCCTTCTAAGAATGTTCCATCTTGTATAGTTTCACAGAGTTCACCTGAAATCTTGGCAAACCAATCTTTTGGCAACCTCATTGGCTGACAGCAACTCCACCACATGAAAGCAAGCTAATGACAAAGATCCCAGAGAAAGTTTTATTACCTATACAAATTGAAGGAATTTTGCAAAGAACAAATCTACTTTTCATGATCTGTTTAGTGCCATTGCATCCCATATCACCTTAAACTTTAACCTTCCCAAATAATGATCCCACACATCCTCTCTTTTGCTTCATTTATCAACCTGGAATGCCCATCAAGTCTGTCACTGCAGCTAAATGTGTCCTCACTTTTCCTGAATCAACTCAAACACCAGTTCTTCTGTGAAGTTTCCAAAATTGCCCTCCCTTTCCCCAGCACAATTGGTCTTCCCTTTTTCAATCACTCTATACTTACACCTATTATGACACTTAATAGATTGTATTTAGATTTGCCTGTTTGTTTGCATGTGTGACTCATGTATCCCCAGGTCTACCCAGTCTGGAGAGTAAAACATAGGGTCACAATAACTTGACTAAAAGACATTGGCCTGGCTTCTTTCTGAAAGGTACACTCACAATTATGGTTTATTACAGCGGTTGGTTATAGATTAAAATCAGTAATGGTAAAAGGTATAGAAGACACTAAGAGATGTCTGAGAGAGAGAGAGAGATCTGTGAGAGATCAGGCATGAGCTGTAGCTTTTCTCTGAAGGTGAAGTTGTATGGACAACAGTAAATTCTCCCAGCAATGATACATGACATGTATAAAGTTTTACCAACCAGGGAAGCTCACTGGAATCTAGTGTCCAGGATTTCTACTGCAGTCAATCACATAGGCATCAAGGACATACATAACTCACCTTACTTACTTAGTTACCAGCTCGCCCATATGTCAAATGAATCCAGTGATCCAAAGGTGATTTAAGGCCTCCCTGGTGGTGCAGCGGTTGAGCGCTGCACTGGCACTGTGGAGCTGTCGGCAGTGTGCAATGTGAGTTCGATGCCCAGCCGGGGAGAATCCCACATGGTGCAGCAGACCTCCTGCCTCGCCCGCTGCTCCCCTCAGCAGTGTATTTCTGATCTGCCTGTTCTGCTCCCCACTCTGTCTCTGGTGAACCCTCTTGCCGCCCCATGCCTCTGGCCTGTACCCCAGCTTGTATGCATAAATAAATAAATCTTAAAAAAAACAAAAAACAAAGGTTATTTAAGGTGATTAAAGGTGATTAGAGGTGATTAAAACAAAAGCAAAAGCAAAAATAAACAAAAACTGTATATTCCCCATATTGCCTTATTAGTGTGAACTCGTAGCTATTGACTTGGGCCAAGTATATAAAACATCTTATCAGGCAGCCATTAGAGGTCATCCACAGGAGCCAGTTTAGAACCAGTCACTAGTCCTTTCCTTAGGCTGAGGCTGAGAGTTTGAGGACCCCAAGTCTGCTCTATTAACCCTTTATCACCGACTTTAGAGATACCCAAGCTGCAATGGTGCTTTATGGGTGCTTGCATTTTACTAAAGAAAAGCAGCATGGTCCACCAGTCAGAATAGATGTACTCTACCAAAAGGCCTTGTTTCAACCTCAGAAGACTGAAACAAAAATGCGTGTCCATTTATATTATCAGTTAAAATAAACTTTTAAACCAGCATAGATCATTTTTCAAAGCGTTCCTTAAATTGACTTTTTAATCTTAACTATCTGTTCTCATCTCATCTGCTAAAAAGTGCTTGTAATGAGCTTAAAATGACCTTAAAATTCTCATATCTATGAAATGGCACACAGCATAAGGACAGAGTGAAGATTTAAAAAGAAAGTGAAGTAACCAAGTTAATTCTCAACAATCACACACAGAAATGCAAAAGTCATCATCACCCAATATATTTAAATACCTCTCAACACCTGTGCTTTTGCCCACTGATGTGCCTCCAGGTTTCAATAGAAACAAAATGTACCGAAGAAGATAGATATGTGAGGAGACAAGTAGCATTTGAAGGTGGGGATACGGTGAGTTCTCTTCCTGTGTGCCAAAGCCTGCTAACATGAAACTGACTTGTCCCCACCCCACCCCTTCTGTTCCCCAGTGCAGATGGAGGACATGGCTCCATACAGCCAGTCAATTGAATCAGGTGTTCTCTTTGCTGCACATTTTGTTTTACCCAGCAACATGCAGCTTTTCTCTTAAGGATTCTCTCCTATTTGCACATAGGAAGGGGAGTGCTAACTTTCTTAAAACTGAAGGGTAGTTTCTAAAGATGTTCAACTGTGTAATATTAGTTAGAACTAGTGTACCCTATGAAAGCCAATGATAATCAGTGAGCGAACCATCACTGTCTTTATAGAAGTTACCTATGTTTTATTCAATCAGGTGTTGAACAGTACTGCTGAATTAGTAAGAAGGTATGTGTTTGGATAATAACTTCAAGGTATCCTGACCTCCAAATGCTCAGTATTCACTTGTACAGAAGAAACATTCTTAGGCATAATTCATAATTTCACTGTGCTCTTTTGTGTTTTCATTAGAGAACTTTGCACATATTTTTAAAAAAAGATTTATTTATGCATGCAAGCTGGGGTACGGACCAGAGGTGTGGGGCGGCGAGAGGGTTTACCAGAGACAGAATGGGGAGCAGAACAGGCAGATTGATGGAAATACACTGCGGAGGGGGGCAGTGGGTGAGGTAGAAGAGGTCTGCGCCATGTGGGAATCTCCCCGGCTGGGCGTCGAACTCGCGTCACCGCTGCCAACAGCTCCACAGCGCAGTGCCCAACCACTGCGCCACCGGGGAGGCCCCAACTTTGCACATATTTTTAAAATGATGGCAAAAGTATAAAATTAACAATTTTTAGCTTAAGTCATCTTCAAAATAGTTTTAAGAAAGTTGTGAGGACAAGTAGAAAAGATATTAATAATCACATAAGTTTCTATCCCTGAGGAAACTACACAGTGAGTAATGAATAAGTGATTCAGTGTTGATGAGCCTAAGTTTATATTGAAATGTCTCCTGTGGATTAGGGAATAGTTAGGGCTCAACTTCTCTTTACTGACTATGAACCAAGGAGAGGCAGGAACAGCTTTAGGAAATACAGGTTATTGACATTTTCTTAACAAAGATGTCTGTCAATATATGTAGTTTAATTCATCCAACACTGATTTATTGCCATTTCTGTGCATAACGTATGACTCTGTGCCATTGTGTTGGCTAGATTGACACAAAGAAGGTTGCTTATGAAGAAGACTTCATATAGAAGCAGGGCAATAAACTTTGTTCTAAAATAAACATTCAATATTTAAAATGTACACAAAATGATGGCATCATCTTTTATGCCTTAAGTCTAACTATATCCTTTTTGACTAAAAATTTTCATAACATAAAATTATCATCAAATTCTGCTTCCCCATATTCCATGTTTTGTATGAAAAGTGTTTTTTAGTATTCATTGGTGAAATATTGCTTTATGTTAACCATCTATTTTATTTCCCAAATCTCCATGATAAATCTAGTTGGTTATTTTGTCTGAATAAAGTTGTGATAGGGTAAGTGAAAGTAATTTTTAGATATTTGTACATTAGGATGATTAAAGATACTCTGTCATGCTGATTTCATCTTCTTGCATAACAAAATTAGTGCTCATTTTCTTAAGGTATATTTTTAGCTTAATGTAATGTGATATCTTATTTCAATAAACGTAGTTATTTTGTCCTATAAATTATTGCAAAATTTGATTTTCATCTATCACTAGATCCTGGTGAGTTAGATGAATACGTTATTTATAAAAATGATGTGCATGAAGGTGTCAGGGCAATATCTCAATTAGATAGTTGACCAAATTTTTCCTGGGAGGCTTGCTGTGCAGATCGTCTCATTTGTGTCTTTATTCGGACAAAGTGACATTGTTTAAGGGGGATTATTGTGGGTGAATTTTAATGGAAAGTAGAATGTAGAATGTTATAATTAATTTGCAGTGATATAACTTAATGACTTTTAAGATCAATATTGCATTTGTAACATACTGTAGAAATATTGCTCCTTTTCCACTGTTTTTATTTTTTATTGACATCAATGACAGACTTTTATTTATTTTTTTTAGATTTATTTATTTATACATACAAGCTGGGGTACAGGCCAGAGGCGTGGGGCGGCAAGAGGGCTCACCAGAGACAGAGTGGGGAGCAGAACAGGCAGATCAGAAATACACTGCTGAGGGGAGCAGCGGGCGAGGCAGGAGAGGTCTGCCCCACCATGTGGGATTCTTCCCGGCTGGGCGTCGAACTCTCATCGCTGCTGCCGACAGCTCCACAGTGCAGCGCTCAACCGCTGCGCCACCAGGGAGGCCCAATGACAGACTTTTAAAAAGGATTTAATAACGCTTCAGATTTTTTAAAATGTCATTTTTTTTCTTACAATCCCCATTTAAGGTTGAATTGAGAGAGGGAAGGGAACCCCCCGTGGACTAGGGTGGAGGATTATGGGTGTTTTCGTGGTGGGTGTGGTGGTAACATACATCTGAAGAGGTGTGAACCTGTATTTCTGAATCATATAAGGTGTTATAGACCATTACCTCAATAAAAAAATAATAATAAATAAGAAATTGGGTAGGTAATACCACATAATACAACTAAAAGGAAGAAATAGATAGATATAGCAAGGGAGATGGTGACAGAGATGGGGGGAAAGGAGAAGTAAATAAACAGGGAGAGGGAGTGGCATAGGGAGAGATACTTGCCGTATTATTACATTAAACATTCTTTTGGGGTGGGGTTGACAAAAAACTAGATACGCCATAGAAATTGCTAGAATAAGTTAACTTCCAATACAATTGTTTTCCACATCTTTAGAACAGTTGTTTTCAGATGTCAGAAGCAGATGAAATAATTTTACAGCTGACATTGCTTCAAGGAGGAAGCTAAAACTCACAGATCTCTAGAACAATGGAGGGTACAAGCCCTCCAAAGGTATACATTAAGATAAAGTGCACCCTGAGCAGAAGAAACAATGCTCTTTGTGACAGAACCTTCAAGTTGCTTCTGCATGGTTTGGGATAATTATATACCAATATAATACTGTAAAGCACAGACAGCAATATCTGCAGCTGTTATTTATTAAGATTGAATGCACATGGATCATTAAAATGCCACACAATACAATTTGTTACATTGAATTAAAAAAATTTCAAGGCAGATTAAAAAATGACATTAGAATGAATTGACTGTCTTTGCTGTCTGTTATAAATCTTCCTCGTTTTACCTCCCATTATCAACATTCATTTCTTTGTCATTTGTGGACATCTAACTTCCTTGAAAAGCCTTTCATTTTTCCATTTCTTCTCTCTCTACCTCTTTTTTCCCTCCCTCTTCCTTTCTTGAACTTCTGTTACCCAGATGTTTGCTTTAATGCCAAAATTAATGACACTTTTCAATTTACTCTGTCATTTTGAGCTTTAGCTTCCTGACCTTTCTTGCCTATTTAATTTCTTTCTTCAGCTTTGCCCGGTAGTCAAGAGAAGTTAATTAATTAGCAACCACAGCAGAGGAGGACAAAGAGGGGCGCTTGCTTGAAATGCCTTTTATCTCACTACCGAATTGTTTTAGAATTTTGTAAAGTCTGGTTTAGTTTACTGCACTCCTTAATATCTGATGTTTGTTAGGCTGCTGGGGCCTGGCATTCACAGGTTAAGTGGAATCAGTAGCTCCAAATAGAATAAGAAGTTTCTTTTCTTTGTCTGACAATAGGGATATATTGCCCATGTGAGAGCAGGGCATCAACTTCATATTCCATGATGCTGAAAAATGTGGCTAACCTAAATGTGGGTTTTAGGCTGTTTAGAGGTTCATGTAATTGCCATCAATGTGAGTACATACCGGGTAAAATGACAGGAAAGTGTGGTTTATTCGTGCAGCTGGATGTGTCAATGCGATTACATCACTGGTCCCCAGAAGGAAAACTCAGTCCAGCAGCCTTTTCCCAAAAGCAAGGACTGAGCAGGATTATCCCCCTGGGCTCCCGGGAAGGGATTTGCTCAAGATTAATTACTAAAGAGTAAATGATACTTGGACTTTCTGACTCTGGCAAATGACTGTGAAGAGTGCTTGGCTCACCTTTGGGTTGTGGGTGTGTGTCAAAGTGTGTCAGGTTGTTTGACAGACGCTATGACACTAAAGTAGACCATGGTGGTAGGGGAAGGAATGCGCAGGACTCGTAGTGGGGAGCTTGATGTAGCTGCACATGCTGACTGGCGGTGACGCGAACTGAGGCTTACGGGTGTTAGATGCGATGCTACTTCAATCTAAAAAAGTGGACCATGAGTGAGGGAAGAGAGACACGGCCACCTCAGTCATTTCTCGTTTGCTTGGTGGTTCTCAAATTTCTGTCAGGTCCTAGACCTAAAACCCAATTGTGATGCCACGAACTGGGAAATTGGAAGACAGTTGAAAGGACTTTTCTAATATTGGCAGCCCAATTCTAGATCTGTTTGGTGAGCTCGTACATCTCTAAAAACAAAATCAGTACAAAAGGAGCTTTTTTTGTGAGTTCAATTCCTAAATATCTTGTAGGTAACTTGTTATAGAGTCTTAAATTATGCAGTGGCTGGCAACTGTTTTGTGTCAAGCAAGTGTTTGATTCTATGATTTTCCATCGTTTTATTTTTCATGGTTATTTAGAGATGAATAGCTAGCTATAAATAAGGATTCGGGTTGTTTAGCAATAGCTCCTTTACGGGGGAACTAAATGCCTTTTTAATTTGGAAGCAAACCTGAAACAAATGATCATGTTAGTGGAAGTGCTCCCCTTGGGGAATTTGAGAGGTAAGAATGGGCCACAGCATTTGGCATGGACTAGGTAATTTTGGAGTGCAGTGTAGCTAAGAAATATTTTGATTTGCTTTCCTGTTGATTTCTTGGCTGGGGTTCCTGGCACAAAGTGAGGAAATCAACTTAATAGGAGTATGTGAAGTTTTCATATTTTATGTTAAAATGCCATTTTAAAATTAGTCTAAAAATAATAAGGTCTAGTTTGAATTCATCAGCTAAGACCTGTAATTGGATTTTCACATGGTGATGTTTCCACTCCAACCCCAGCTCAAAGTGAATGAAGGCTGGAGTGAGCTGAGATGACTGTTGCCAAAGAAAAAAATAGGGCAGAAGAGAAGCTGGGTCTTCCCTAACCACTGCCAGCGACCTCTGAATTCAGTTGTTCAAGTGCATATGGCTCAGACAAGAAGGTAGGGGGTCTCTTTTTAAAAGTGGGTCGGCATAGAGACCAGTTTCTAAGGATGCACAGCTCTTAGTGAACACTCAACTGACACCAGGAGAATGTCCTTGGTACAGGGAGGGCCATCACCCGTGTTTTGTCCATAAGGACTGAATCCTGTATAGATAAACTGAGGGATTCTCCCACAGAATAGTGTTGTCTGCCAGGTGAGGGTCTGTCGCCTCTTCGAGAATGCAACCCTCGGCCAGGGCGCGAGTCACTGCCGGTGCTGGAGAGGGAGCTGCCGCCCTCCAAAGGGTTGCCCTCATGGCTACACCTCAACCCTCTACAGCAGTGACTGGGGACACTTGCTGTGTAATCTTGAAGTAAAATTCAGAAATAATGTAGCTCACCTGTATACACAATTAAAACCCAGTCTAACGCCATAAACGGAGAATTAAAAAGATAAGGAAAAAACACGCTGTCTTACAATATGTGAATACTCATGCGGGACTTTCCTGGAGGATACAATTGGCCTCACACTATCCAATGTCACTCAGTTTCCAAGAAACTCTTAGGAGACTACACAGATTCTATAGAATCCCTACTTTAAAGTAAGTCTACCCAAGGTCCTGTCATGCCTTTTTCCAGAGGGATGTTTTCCTCACCTGCTAAAGCAGTGGGGGTTTGTCTTCTGAACAAATCACGTGCAGAACCATAATGTATAAATATGTTAGAAGCAGATAAAAGCTCATCCCCATTTCCTTTCCACCACATGGCTGCTATAAAGCACCTCTGGCCTGGGGATCTGGCTCTCTGCTTGTTTCGGTGGCATTGTAAAAGCTAAAAATAAGTTGAAGTACATGAAAGGAAATCTGGCTTACTAGAAAGGAAATGACTTCTTCCTTAAACTTTCTTTTTTTTTTTTTTCTTAAACAATAGAGTTGTTCCCTCAGGCTCACTATTGAAAGGAATTTTTAAGGATTAGAGAAGATAAATTATTGTCTCTTGGGACGATGTCTCAAGAATGTTTTATTTAATTCTTTATCGCACTTAAAGGAAATAGAACATGCTTGAGTGGATGAGATATTCAACTCACTAAATGTTGGTCTAACTCCAGATCCGTTGCTCATGTTCAAAATAAAGCCATTTGAGGACAGTCTTCCTAATATTCCTTCCAGTTCAAAATACAGGTTTAAATTTTATCTCTTGAGTGCTTGTGGGGCTTATGTAATCTCCTTGTCACTAACCCTTCACATCTCATAGTGCGTGTTTGGACATTTAGAGTACCTGGTGACTGGCAGCATGCATAGGTTAATATTCAGTAGGACTCTCCAAATGATACCCAGGCTATTTTGTAAGAAAAACATTTTATACAAATAATTGCACTTATATCTTTGTTATAAGCCAGAATAAATTCAATGCAATTACTATCAATATCAAAATAATTTCCTATATAAATAGACACATTGATTTTGAAATTTGGAAAGGGACTAGAATAACTGATTTTTTAAATGAATAAACGTGGAAGACTCATACTATCTAATTTTAAGACTTAATATAAAACCAGAAATCAAGAGAGTATGGTACCAGAGAATGGGCAGACGTGTAGATGAGTGGAAAAGATTGCAGACTTCAGAAATATGCTTGCACATTCATAGTGACATGATTTTGACAAAGGTACAAAAGTCATTTATTGGAGAAAGGTAGTCTTTTCATCAAATGGCACTGGAAAAATTGGGTATTCATAGGCAAAAAAATGAACCTGAACCCATACCACATACCATATACAAAAATTTACTCAGTATGAATCATAAATCTAAATGTAAAACCTAAACTATAAAACGTCAAAAAAAAAAACACTTGGAAGAAAGTCATTGTAACCTTTAGTTATGCCAGAAGATTCCTTAGATATGATACCAAAAGCACAACCTATAAAAAAATTATAAATTAGACCTCAAAATTAGAGTCTACAGCTCATCAAGACATTGTTAAGAGAAGAAGACAGGTGAGATCACAATTGTGAAGACAATATTTGGAAAGCATATACCTGCTACAGGGCTTGTGTCTAGAATATATAAAGAACTGTCAAAACTCAGTGAGAAACACATGCAGATAGCCAACAGGTACATGCAAAAATGTTCAACCTCACCTGCAGTTTAGTAAGCAGCTGACACAGGCTTGGTGCCCAGTAGTTTGACTCCAGAACCTCTGCTCCTCACCTCGCTGATGTCCAGGTGGAGGCCATATTCATAGCAGCCAATGCAGTGCATTATAGGTACTGGACTTGGGGGTCTGCACCTTGCAGAGCCAGACTGTCAGCATCATGATCAGTACCTGATGGGGAAAGCGGCCTCCAGTATATAGAGTCAGACTCTTGGTGAGTTGGGACTCTGGGGAAACAGACTGGAGGACAGTTCTGAAGTTAAGAAAAGGCCCAAATAGGAAGATTGGACCAACAGGGACCAACAGGGCTACAACTGGGCAGGCAGTGAGATCCTGAGATCTGTCCTGGTTAGGCCACTAGCAACAAGTCTTACTGATTTATCTGTGGTGGTTTTGTGTTAATAGGGTCAATACCACCCCAGGGTTTGGGGTTTCAAGTGCCATGTCCCAAAGGCTGATCCAGACTTGGGAAGATAGGTGGTAGCAAACACATTTCCTGGTCAGTGATTTCCTTTATTTTTAAAATCCATTAAAAAATATGAGTGGGCATTTTATATGTGTATTTATAGCAACTGAACTCCAGCAGCCATTAAAATCTGACAGAACAACATGAAAATAGCCTCAGACTTTGTTGACCTTCCATTCATATAAATGACATGTTTATTGAGCAAATGCATATTAAGGGTTATTAGTCCTCATTAAAGGATTTTAGCAAATTAAAAGGTTGATAGATAGCACCTGTCTTTACCCTTGTGTTCCCAAGGCCAGTGTTGGTGATGTCATTGGATGTTAATAAATTGTGGGTGTTCAGCAGCAGAGAATAAGCTTGCTCATGAATGGGACACGCACGCACACACACGTGCGTGCAGAACGCCAGTCTTCTTGCAAGTCATTTACAAAGGCTGAACCTTAGAACTTCAAAAATGTTAGCAAAAGAAATTTATGATTTTTTTTTGATGAAAATGTCATTTGCTGGGTTTCTGTGAGCAATGACACTAATGAATTTGTCTTAAGAAACAGAAGAAAAGCTTAATTTTTGCTTCTTTTTCATAGTTTCCCCCTACTATATCGTTTATATTGCATAAAACAGTTGCTTTCCATAGTTGATACATATTTTACATTTTAAAATATTTTTCAGATAAAATTAATAAATTTGTATATAAATAATGAAAATATGTTACAAATACTTTAAAAATCAGCTGTAATAACCCAAGGAAGTTTAGGTAATATTTTGCCTCATTTCTTCTATTCTTTCTCCTTAATGTGGATGTTTGTAATATGTGCTATATAGAAAATAGTCATATAAAACTTAATTATATGTGCATTTCATGTGTTGATATAATGTATCTATTGCATATTTTATTAATTGGGCTTGTAATAGATACACACCATTTGGTCTTTTTTTACTTAATAATGTATCATGATACGATATTAATTGCAGGTTAATAGCTGCATGTCATTTAATGAATGTTACTTATATAACTTTCTTTGTCATAGGGATGTCCTTATCTCTTATTACCTTAGTTTTTATTTACCTTTAAACTTTTCTTAATGTTTGTATCTTAAAACTATTCTATCATTTTCTTTAGGCATGTCTTGTAAATAGGTTTTACATTTTTTCTCCAACTTGATATGAAATAATATACACATTTTTACCCTTTTGGTTGATAAATGTGAAAGTATGTTTCTTGTAGAATAATTTAGGATTATGTGTCAGTTATATGCAAATCAGCAATCTCATGCCCCTATCTGCTAATGATTTAATGCATACTTTTCAAATTTTCATATATATACATTTACTTATCAAGCAAAAATATTCTAAATATGAGATCAATTTTTTGCTCTTTATTATTTGAAATATCCTGTAACTTTCATACAATTATAGAAATAATTTTTGTGGGAGAATAGTATCCTACTGTATCACAGCACTTCAAATTTTTCATGTATTTCTTACTTGGCATGGGTGGCGTGGGCAGTGGTGTAAAGGTTAGCACAGTCGTAGTCAAGTGCTTTTAGGACTCACAGTATTGCCAGTTTTTGTATTATCAAGCAAAACTGTAGTGAATAACCTTATAGCTGAATCTTAGATATGTCAATCATCAGCTCTTAAAATAAAATTCTGTAAGTGAAATTTTTGAGGTAAAAGTTATGTGAGATATAAGGATTTGGGTTCGAAAGTGTAAGATTTAATTTCTTCATTAATCTTGCTCATATTTTCTGTTTCCAGTGCTGTCTTATAAATTTCTTTGCTCTTATATCTCTAGTTTTATTTCCTTTGTGAGTTGAATATTGACTTCCCATTTCTATTAGTGATTTCCTTTAAAGGGAAGAAATATTTAAAACTTAATTTTTTAAAAGGTTTATTTATTGCATAGAAGGACTAGGGTATAGGACAGAGGTGCGGGGGCTGAGAGGATTCACCAGAGACAGAGTGGGGAGCAGAACAGGCAGATCTACTGAAGTACACTGCTGAGGGGAGCAGCAGGAGTAGGCAAGGCAGGAGAGGTCTGCCACACCATGTGGGAATCTCCTCGGCCGGGCTTTGAACTCATGTAGCTGCTGCTGACAGCTCCACAGCGCAGCACTTAACCTCTGCACCACCAAGGAGGCCCTCAGCAAACAGTTTAAAAAAATTTTTTTTTCACTTTCTTTCCCTAGTTCATACTCTTTAAATTTATCAGAATGTAGATTTTCACTTACTGAGAGGTTTCTAAAACTTAATAGCTTTGTCTGAAAATGTTAAAGCTATGCTGACAGTTGCTATAGGAATTCTCAGAAACAGATCAAAACATTTAATATGGTTTTTCAACTAATAAGCTAATACAAGTCTCAAATCTTTTAGTTTTTCTTTATGGAATAATATATGGGTTTAAAATATATTAAATATAATTATTTCAGCAAATTGGATAGGTTTTTAAAATGCACAATTAAGTGGCTTTATTTTAAAATGAACTACTCCTTGGGTTCAAAAAATTGTAGTTGTCCAAATTCCTTGTTCTCTAAAACAGATAGATTCTTTGCTTTAATATGTCCACTTGGTCCATTCCAAAGTATATAACCTTAATCCTCAGTCTCACTTTATTTCTAGACTTATATTTCCAAATTAATTTTAAAACGTGAAATTGCAAATTTCCTTGAACAAACCTAATTTGAAAGACAAATGAAATTAATATAATCTTATTATCCTTCTACAGACCTGTTTGGATTAATGCACTAGCAGTGATACTGCTTTACTTCTTAGTACTTAACCAGTTTTCAGTGCACTGGCAAATCTGTTATCTGACTTGATATTTTAACAGACAAAGAAGGTAGATATTAACCATATCAAGGAGGAAAAAGTTGAGATGAACTAATGTGTTTGATGGACTCTTCTGTACTGAAACTGTACCAATTGTCCTTTGTCTCTGTCTCACTCTCTCACCTCCGTACATTTTTAAAAATATTTTTCAATTTCTCAGATCCTAAGTTGAATGTTCCCTTCATCTTGATCATTTATCTCCTTAAAGAATTCAAATCTATTTGAATAACTTATTAATCTTTGATAGAAAGGTGACTGGTGACATGTTCAATATTTTGGAACATTTAAATGCTGTTTTCTATAACATTCCCACATTGAAATCAGCCCACTTATTTTAGGATTATAATCATTTATCTGTTATTTCCATAGCCAAGAATTAAAAAGAAATCACTATATCTTTACTTTATTCTAGGATTTGGAATTTTAGGGCTGCTCTAGCTGCTCAAATTAATAAACACCAATTAAAAAAAAATCTCACTTCTGCAAGGGCCCAGAATCAATGGTATTCCTGATTAGTGGGGTGTTTTCCTCCATGGGATTAGGGGGGAACTCAGGTATTTTCCACCTTTTGACTCCACCATTCCCTGGGACCTCGCAGTTCCCTACCTCAGGTCCATCTGCTTCTTAAAAGCTCCAGGATGGTGGGGCCTCCCTGGTGGTGCAGGGGTTAAGTCTCAGCCTATGAAGCTATCTGCACCCACTGCAGCACGAGTTCGATCCCCGGCTGGGGAGATTCCCACATGTCGCAGCAGACCTCTCCTGTCTCACCTGTTGCTCCCCTCAGCAGTGTATTTTGGTCGATCTACCTGTTCTGCTCCCCATTCTGTCTCTGGTGAGCCCTCTCACCACCCCGCATCTCTGACCTACACTCCAGTTCTTGTATGCATAAATAAATAAATCTTTTTTTAAAAAAGCTTCTGGATGGCACTGACACAACCCCCTTTTCACTTTCTCACATTCCTTTGGTGGGTGTTAGTCACAAGGACACAGTGAGATGTGCCTGTGATTGGACAGCTACCTCCCCGTAGCACACTGAATTGCTGGTGGACAGTTGGCAAGTCAGTGCCATAGGACATTAAACCTACAAGTCTGCAAGACAATACGGGTGATGCTGTTTAATAGTGAGACAACAGCAAGGGGACTTCAGGATCGTGCAGGGGAGTTTTGAGGAGTATGACCTCCTGTGTGCAAAGCGTCAGGCTGTGTTTGACACCCACCTCTTTGCTGCCTGGGTATGTTTCAGAATTCCTTTCACAGTCAGATCTGATTAGGTGGGAGACTTGTGTTCAAGACTTTCCAGGGCAGCCCTTCTGGGTGCCATTCTACTAATAGCTTGTCCCCAGTTCTGCCATTGTTAAAATTTTTAGCTGGACTGTCTTCTGCTTTGAGGGAAAGACTTCTGTCTGATACGTCCAATGGAAAAGACTCCAGCCTCATTATTTCCTAGTGAGTAGATGGTGGTACAGGTGAGTGGGGTTGAAAGACTCCTGTTTGAACCTTTCACTGTATTGAAGATCTGACAGCGTGAAAGGAACAGCTACTTGTGCCTTGAAAGTAGATTTCATTTCTAAAAGAATTGTTAATTTAGAAGCCCTTGTGATTTAACTGTCACAAACACAGCTTTACAAGTGCAAAGACTTTCAGACGTTACTCCATATTGAGATTGGAGTTTTTCAGATTCAGCCTTGACTTGTAGATAACCGTGTTAAAAACCAGAGACCAGGTGTGCGGACGGTGCCCGACCGAAATCCCTCCTGCTGTAATTAAGCTCATTTCCTCTGGTTTGATCTCTGCGGTCTGGAGATGATGACTGGCTCTATTTGCTCCACTAAGCTTTGTTTTATCATTGGCCATATGTTTTTATACTCATATGGATTATTAACAAACTCTTCCCCAGGGTTATGATTGAACTGTGCCCTCAATCTTTAGTATTGATTTTACCTGTATTGCATCTCAGAATTAATCGATCACTCCATACATCTTATCATTGTCAATATTTCAGGAATAATATTAATTTTCTAATTGACAATAAGTCTTGCCTGTGAAAACCAACAAAAATGCAAGAAGTTACTAAGAGTAGAGTGAGTAGTGGGGTGTCCCCCCCACTTCATATGGACGTTAAAGGGAATAATGCAAGTAGATGAGAAAAACCAAATTAAATTAAGTTTATAACCTACAGTATGTTGCCACAGATTCCAATTTTTATACTCATATAATTAACTGTGCCACTCATTAACTTTACAAAATCCTTTTAAGTCTTGTTACTTAACCATAACCTCATGCTAGTTAATTATGGAAAATGGAAGGCAGAGGGTTTTTTTTTTAGAACTATAATTCATTCAGGTGCCTTAAAGCACTTAACATAGAGGGTGAACAAAATTAGCTGCACTTGTCAGACAATTTTCAAGGCAGATATTAAAAGAGGATCCTCTCCCTTAGATTTTGGTCAAGTCTGAAGAACTGTGGTGCGTTGAAACCATGGTGTGTTCTGAGTAGAATGAGAATTCAGGGAGGATGGGGTGTTAATCTACTGTGCCCTGTAAGTGAAAGTTTAGGAAATAAAATGATAAGAACTGGACAACTGCGGAGAGATAATGGAGCTCCCCTACAGAACTGGGTCAGCGGGTGAGATGATTTTCCTAAGTGTCGTTTTAACCAGGAAAATTGATGCTCTCCGGCTATGATGAAAGGGTCTGTGGGAGGTTTCGTTTTGTTTTGCTATTGCTGATGTGGATTTTTAAAGCGCATGCACATCTGAAACTGGAAAATCTGGATTCTAGACCGTATTTGTCATTTTTTCCATTTATCGAGGTAGTTGCTATGACAAATGACTGTGATCTTATCTCTGGAAGTGGCTGACGCACGTTCTGCATGCAGGGACGTTGGGATTACATGATGTCTGGGCATGGGTCATACCCCTGGATGGGGCGTGGGGGTGGTCTGCTGGGGGTTGTACTTATTTGGGTATTTATGTCCCTTTGTGCTTTGGAACATTATTTTGCGAACAGGGACTCTCCTTGACTCGTTTTCTCCACTTCATTGCTGACCACAATCCTTCCAAAATGTACTCAGAAAATGTTGATTTTAACTGAGTAGGACTGAAAGGAACATGGAATGGTAGTGCTCACTTTCCTCCTCCTCTGTAATATTTGGTAGCAGAGACTATACCGGGGAGGAGGGAACTCTGGTTTCGAAAATAAGAACTTAGAAAATCCAAAAGAATGTGTAATGGGACACAAAAAATTAACCAAAGCAAGTCCTTTGGCATTCCTTGAAATGATAAAATTCTGTCAGGGTTTTGCGTGTGTGACTTCCCTTAAGACTTATTCATTGTTGGGTTTGCGCGGAGCTAGGTAGGGCAGAGGGGAGGGAGAGCACAGTGCCCTCATCGTCTCGGCAACTAACTTATTCTGTGTGTTTAGTGCTAATCTGAACCAGGTCAGTTTCATAACCTTCGGTGAAGCTCAGTGTACAATTTAGCAGAATATTAGGTGGAACTAACTGAGGAAACAACTTTCTGTCGAGAGGAGGGACAGAGAAGTAGGGAATTCCTCTCCAAGTAATTGATTCTACCTTGTTTCAGATTTTGAGGCATTTGGAAATTCAGAGTTGAACCTAAATGGGACAAGAGAGAAGTGAGAGAGAGAGAGAGGAGTGAGGATAGAGGGAGGAGAGCGAGGGAAGAGGGAGAAGGAGAGGAGGAGGAGGAGGAGGAGAGAGAAGGAAGAAGGAACGGGAGGAGAGGAGGGTCACATTTATCAGCACCTGCTTTGGACAAAGTCTTGAGTTTGATGCTGTATGTTTGCTCTCGTATTTGATTCTTGCGTCAATCCAGTGTGGGGGTATTTTATCCTTCACATGATTTATGGGAGAATCGGGACCTGGTAAAGTAACTTAAGGTGAGTGGTGAGACGGGAAAGAGCAGATTCGAATGCAGGTCTGTTCTTTCCTTTCCTCTTTTCTGTTTAAATTTATTTTGAGGTAACATTAGTTTAAACCATATGTGAATTAGAAGGGGCTCACCACACCGCAGAGCCCAAATCCCTTTATCATACACCACTGGGCCCCCTCCCCACTTTGTCCCCTCCCCCCCACCCGTGCTAGTGGCTGCAATCCCTTAGTCTTATTTCCAGACTTTGCTTTGGTTTAATTTCATCAGCTACTTTGCGTTTTCCCTCCGTGTTCTACACTTGAGTGAAACCTTCCGGCATTCAGCTTTCTCCTTGGGCTGGTCTCAGCATAATCAGGGCCGTTCTTAAGTCCCTTCCCTTCCGAGGGCCCCCTGCCCCCTCCTTGGCTACGGAGACGAGATGGCCTGGGGCTCTGCTGATGGCGCCAGGCTCACCGACAGGCCTCCCTCTAAGCTGCAGGCTCCAGCGGTGAGAACAGAGAGACCCCCCCCAGGCCCCAGGTCTCTAGACCGGGTCAGGCAGGCTTCAGGCAGAGGGTGATGCGTGGGTAGTGTCTTTTCCCGAGTCAGTGTTCACCTTCCAGTTCTTTCCTTGGCAGCCCTTCCTTTAGACCCACTGTCTTGTACCAACAAAAGCAGGAAAGGCTTGGTTCAGTCATCACGTGGGGTTCCAATCTCTATAGTAACTGTATTTTGACTTTAAACTGTTTTTATTTTGAAAAATAATACATGCGCATAGTGAAAATATGTAATGATGCAACAGCACCCAGCAGCTGTTGCCACTGCCTTAATTTCCACTCCAAATTTTTTCTGACTTGTGTCTCTGCTGTTACACAGAAACTGCCCCTTCTGAGTTCACCTGTACATCCCAGTCACCAAGTCCTGCGCCCTCTTTCTGGCGATGGGACATGGCCTTCGCGCAAGTGTTGTTCACTTCTCTGGACTATACATTTCCCGACACTCCCTATCAAAATTTGGAAATGTCCTTTTTTGGTATTGTTATAATTGTGAATGAGACAAAATTAAGGACTAGGTCTATTCTTTGTCGATGACTAATCATGTGCAATGTCAACAAAACTTTACAAAACAAACAAGACTTTAAACACATTTTGACTTTCTGTAGTGAATTCATGTAATTATTTATAAATATCCTCCGTGTACTTTTACTTTTTCATAGAATAATTTTATAAAGCCAAGTTTCTGTTTGGTCTTCAAGTGAAGTCACGAAATAAGTAAAAATCTTTCCTGTAGTTGAAACATCTGTCATTTTCTGTTGTTAAAGTTAACTTTTAAAGACTTTTAAAAACTGGAGCTATAATTGACATACAACATGATATTAGTTTCAGGTATACAACATCATGTTTTGATATTTGAATAGATAGTATCTTCTTAAGTGTGGAAGTTTGGCAAAAAATCCTATCTTAAATTACGTTTTACTAATCTACGCACAAACCATGTGCTTAGATCTAATTGGCTCATAACTTTAAGTACTTTGAAGAGAAAGATTATCATCAGCTGAGTGTTTGAGAATCTAGTTAGAAAACATTCCTGCAATATTCACAGCAGCCTCGGTGGAAGCAGGTCCTCCTGTGTGGGGAGTTGATGTCACCTTCCCTGTTGTCTTGATTCTCTCGATCATGTTCTGTTCAAATCTGATTCAGAATTGAAAAACATCAGTCAGCCCCGCACTTAGCCATTAGCGATTTGGCCTTTTAGTCTTTGAGATTTTATAAAATCCTCATGATCGTAAACCTTGAAAATAGTTCAGGTAAATAAAACTGAACTTGCTATATGCCAAAAAAAGAAGTGAGATTAGACTTGAATAAGGAGCTGTTGTAATAGAGCTTATCTTGAAAAAAATTGAAATATAACAAAGATACAGAAAATATCAAAATAAAAACATGCTCCTCAATGATTTACCAAAGTGAACATCCTCCTAACCATCAGGTACCACTAGAGGTGCTCTTTGTGCTTCCTCTGAATTGCTCCCCTTCCCTTAAATATAAGCACTAAGGTTATTTTGGCTTAATCACTTCCTTGCATGTATCCTGACGAATCACGTTTTATAGCCTCTCCAGTTTTTCAATTTTATGTTAATAATGGGAAGCACACACCATTTTTAAAAATCTTCTTTTGCTCTGAATTGTTTACGATGTTATTATGTTGTTGTGAGAAGCTGGTTTAAAAAGTTTTGGTGCTGCATAGCGTTCATTGTATGAATATACCACATTTTAGCTATCTAGCCTTCCGTTGACATTTGAGTTGTTTCTGGTTGGGAAAAATACAGATGCTGCTATAAACTTTCTTGTGCATGTCTCTTGAGGCACGTGTACAAACATTTCTGATGGGAACATAGCTTTGAATGCAATTATTGCATCTTAGGTTATGTTTATCTGCAACATTAGTACATATTGCCAAAACAGTTTTCCAAGGTGGTACCGACTTATATTCCCACCAGCAGTGAAAGAGAGTTTCCATTGCTTCACATCCTCACTGATTTTGGTGAATGGGTATCTTTATAATTTTAGTTAATTAACTAGGTGTCCGGTGAGATCCCCCTGCAGTTTGTATTAGCAATTCCCTGATGACCAATGGAATCGAGCACTTTTTTGTATGATTATGACCATCTGTCTGTCTGTGGAAATGTTATTTAAATTGTGTGTGTGTGTGTGTGTGTGTGTGTGTTAACCAACCTCTCTCTCACTCTCTTTTTGGAATTCTCGATTATACGTGTTGTAGAGATCTCCTACTTTCTCATTTACCTCCTTACTTTTGTAATGTGAATTTTATAAACAGAAATTCTTAATTTTGATATTATGCAATTTATCCGTCATTTTTTATGCATAGGGCTATTTGAAATCTTTTATGATATTTTCCCTCTTCTGAGCTTTTGATCTTGTGTTAACCATATGTTGTCTTTTAGAAGCTTTATCGCTTTACCTTACATATTTATATCACTTGAAATATATAGATATCTAATTATATTAGTATAAATTATTGAAAAAATACCTTTAGCTCACTTTCTTATAATAATAATAATTATCATTATTATTATTATTATTACTCTATCTCTGAACTCTTTATTTTATTCCATTTCAGTCAGTTCACCCTTGTATCAGTACCACGTAATTTTAATTACTGTAACTTTATAGTAAATCTTGATTTCCAATAGAGAATTCCTCCTACCTTATTATTCTTCAAGAGTGTTTTGATTCTTTCTTTGGCATTTTCATATCCATTTTAAAATTGGTCTGTTAGGTATTACTAGAGAATCTGTGATGTTTTTATTAGGATTGCAATGAATTATATAAAGTTTGTCCTTTTCCTGATTTGCACACAACAGTCCTGGTTTACACCTATAGCTTTCATATTATATCTAGCTTAATTTGTCAGACATTTTTATCTTTTACTTATTCATGTTGTTATTAAATTACATTATACTGGAGGAGTTTTGCTGGACCTTTACTTTGTAATTCTAGTTCATATGTGGTCTCATCTAGCATTGGTTAAGCACATGTGCAGCAAACAGAATTCTCACTTTTGCATGTGGTTAAATCTGGAAAATAACCAATTATTATCTACCTTCTCAACCCATTCCAGTCACAATGTTATTAATAACATCCTTCCAAAGACAGTAAGTCAGATGCTCACTGATAAGATGACAAGCTAGTGTTAGCTAATTCATTCTGATAGGGTAGTGGTTGTAGGAAAACTACTATTTAGCTTTACTGACCCTGCCAGTCACCTGCTGTGTATAAGGTATATTTGACCAAATTTATCTTACAAAAAAAAATTGTCAAAAAAGAATGCTCTGAGAAGATAATACTTAATGCCTGTGAAATATTTGGAAGGAGGTATTTTAGCATGAAGAACTCTATGTCTGCACATTTGATAATCTAGACGATATGGACCAGTTCCTTGAAAGACTCAACCTGTCAAAATTCACTCAAGAAGAAATGGGAAATGTACATAGGCCTTGCAAAATAGAAATTATTAACCACAGGTGGGTTCATGGATAAATTACCAAACACTTAAGGAAAAATTCTATCAATTTTTAGTCTTTTGCAGAAGGAAGAATACTTCCTAATTCATTTTCTGAGGTCAGCATAACTTTAATATGGAACCCTACAGAGCAATTATAAGAAAACTATACACCAATATCTCTCATGAATATGATGCAAAATGTCAACAAAATCTTAATAAGTTAAATCTCACAAAATATATTAAGGATTATACATCATGACCAAATATGCAAAGTTGGTTCAACATTCAAACTCATTTAGTGTGACCCATCATATCAGTAGGTTAGAAAAGAAAAACTTCATCATATCAATAGATGTAGAAAAATATTTGACAAAATGAAACTTTAATCCACATAAACACCTGCACACAAATGGTTACAGAAGCCTTATTTATTTATAATTGTCCAAACTTGTAAGAATAAGACATCCTTCAGTATATGGGTACATAAAATGTGGTACATCTAGGCGAGGGGATATTATTTAGTGCTAAAAAGAAATGAGCTATGAAGCCATGAAAAGACATTAAAGAACCTTAAATGCATATTATTAAGTGAAAAAAAGTCATCATGAAAAAGCTACACACTGGTTGGTTCTATATTGAACTATGGAAAGATAAAACTATGTGATAGAAAAATGTTGCCAAGGACTAGGTTACCAAGGAATATTGAATAAGCAGAGCACAGAGGGTTTTGAGGGGAGTGAAACTACTGTGACCTAAAGTGCAATGGTAGAGTCATACTTTTCATTGTGTATGTAAAAACCCAGAGAGCTAAACCCTAATATAAACCATGAATTATGGCAGATAGAGGTGTGTCCATATATCTTCACATAGTGTTAACCAATGTGCCATTTTGGTGGGAGATAGTGATGATGGGCGTTTGAGCATTTCAGGGGGAGGGATATATGGGAAATTTCTTTACTTTTTCCTTAGCTTTGGTGTGAATTTAAATCTGCTCTATCAATAAAGTTAAGTAATAAAAATCAGAATTGAGAATATGATCCATTTAGTAGAATTTAACTAATGTATTTTAGCCATCTTTACAGAGTATTTCAATAATTAAAATAGTATCTACAGGAAGTGTCAACTGGAGATATCATCAATTTAGACACTTAATCACAAAGTGAGACTGTAAGAATAATTGCATGTAATTTTATGAAAATTTAAAAATGGTAACACACCATTTTGGAAAAAATACCATTTTAAGGAGAATATCAGTATCATGACATTAGAAATAGAGCTAAGAAATATGTAAAGTATGTGATCCTATACCAAATATAATTATGATTATATAATTTTAAAAGTTCAAATAGTTAATGGAAAGAGTTTTTCTTTAGGTTAATATTTTAAGAGAAAGTATATTTTTTGAAGTATGTTAAACAAAATTATTTTATAAGTCCATCACTATAATGAAACTAATATCAGTTGATCAATAGATCACTATTTGTTTAAGTTCTTTCACTACACTGAGCATAATAATGGTTACCCTATTTATCAATTGGAAAGACTTGACAACTTAATAATATAGGGAGTTTCAATCTTTGAAAATGATATTTCCATTTATTTACTTCAGTTTTCTTTAATGCTTCAATAATACTGTATAGATTTCTCCACAGAGATTTTGCACATCATTTGTTAGATTTATGTCTAGGTATTTGATTTTCATGTAAATATTATATTTTAAAAATCTATTTTTACTTATTTCAGTATATAGAAATGCATTTTTTAAGATATTGTAGACATCTTGTGAAATTTATGAATTTAAATAATGCATGACAGGGTCTCATGAATAAAAACACAACCACATCTTTAGTAAATATATTTTTCTTTCTTAGCTTGGATATGGATGTATTACCTTATTTGATCAAATTATTGAACAGGGTGGCGCTCAAGAGTGACTAGATTTAAAGAGCAAAACACTGTGAGCGTGAAACCCCCTGGCTTCATGACTCTTTTGCTTTGTGGATTTGCCTGCACCTGCTGCAGACAAGCTTTGTGTCACAGCGGGGCACGCGGCTCCTGACTGGAATCTGTATCCTTATGTCCTGTCATCTCCCTTCCCTCCCCCTCTCCTCAGTGTCTAGTAAGACGCATCCTAGGAAATGTCTAGAAAGTGCCTGGCTTAGTCCTTTGCCAGTGCTTAGATCATCACCAAGTTGGTTCCTGTAGGAGGGCCGGTTCTGACTGGCCACAGCAGATGCCGCCCTGGGCTCGGGGTCTGTGTGCGGAGACTGGGCAGAGTTGAACAAGAGCCCCTGTGTCAGGTCACATAAGTTCCCCCACGCTTCTATTTTGTTGTTGTTTGTGAATTTATCTTATCACAATAAACCTCTCACTTGTTTCTCCATATTTGCCATCTTTTTGTCATCTTTCATGACTCCATTTAGTGTTCTTGAATAGAAATACTTCTGTTACTCAACCTGTTGCTGCCTATGCATCTTTAAAGACACAACCTAAGAACTGTTTCTGTCCCTTCTCTCTCTTTCCCCCTTCTCTCTCTCTCCCCTCCCCCCTCAATGCACACGCACGTGCATGCATACGCGCACACATGCACACGCGCGCGC
This sequence comes from Scalopus aquaticus, assembly GCA_004024925.1. Lineage (NCBI taxonomy): Eukaryota > Metazoa > Chordata > Mammalia > Eulipotyphla > Talpidae > Scalopus > Scalopus aquaticus. Next base: position 122,594 of record PVIJ01001406.1, read on the forward strand.
GCACACACACACACACACACACACACACACTTAACTGTAAACTCACCCACTCTGTAGTTTCCTTCAGCTCATCTGGAAATAAATATTCTCCTGCATTAGCTCCTCTGTATTCATCCTGTTGAAATGTAGAATTCTGTTCTACTAAACTCTGATCAACTTTCAGAGTTCAGTTTCCTTTCTTACATACTCTTTGCCATGTCAGAAATAGCAAATTCAACAAATAAAAATTTGTTGAAGAAATACATGAAAGCTGACATCTTCCATGGTTTACACAAATAATCAGCCATTAGGGATTGACTGTCTCTTCTCTCAGATGGTAATTCTAATATGTGCCTAAGAATCTCATTTTTCCAGCAAAATAGGGCTAAGAACACTGAGCATGCTCTGTAGCCATTAATTAACTTTGTTTACTTCCTTAGCCTGGAAGAGAACAGCTTGCTCTCAACTGTGTATATTCTCCTAGTAGTGTGTTCTGTTGCTGTTTATTAATTTTAGGAATGCTGGTTAAATCCTGCTTCCTAAAAAAAATGGGTGAAGAGAGAGTAGTAAGTGAAAGGCGAGAGAGGCAGATTTCCTCTTTGCCTCGTCTGGACATGTTGTGACTGCACAGCAATGGATTCTTTCTTGGGAAAGATCTGTTTCCTGTCATCTCTTCCATGTTCCGTTGACGCTCGCCTGCAGCGCGCCTGCCCGCCATGCAGCCTGTGTGTTTGTCATCTGTTTGGGATGTTCCTTGGGAAGAATCAACCTGTCATAAAGAATGAACATAATTTCTGTGCAAGGAAACTAAACATTAGGAATTCCACAATAAATTGGAACCGTATCTTCTGAAATGTCTGTCAAAAAGATGAATCAAAGAAAATATAAACAACCTGAGTACGCACAGAGTAATCTGGCAGGAAAATAGTGCTATAGGAAAGAACACATTCAAGAGTAAATGCCCAGTGCCTTGTAGTTGGCAGAAATGTACTCATGTTCCACTGAGGGGCCATACCCCTTTTAAGGGTTTCTTTGGTTATGTCACAGTCTTTTGAAGAATTCAAAGCCAACTGTTATTAACTTAATCATAGGAATGATAGTCCATCCTATTCACACTTCTGCCCACATTCAAAAGGAAGGAATTATGTAAGGCACAGAGACCAGTGGATGGGAGTATTGGAGACCATCTTAGAATGCTGCCCCCACAGTGGTTCACTGTCTTAGGAGGGCGACTCTGGCAACATATGAAGGGTAGAATAGAAAGGCATGACCATATAATCAGTAGGAATCCTCTCACGTGCCAACTTCAGCCACATGGTGGAGGCTCCCTCGAGCATGGTGCTGAGGGGTCACCGCTATGGAAAGACCCTCATAATTAAGCAGAGGAGAGACCAGCAGCAGCAAATGCACCATGATTCCCACCCTTACTTCTTGAGGGCATCAGGCATTCCTGGACAACGCCACTGGGCCAGGTACCACGGAGTGGAGAAGATGCAGAGATACCCGCACACACCACAGCTCTGTGAGAGCTGAGAGGAGGAAATCAGAGGGAGAAGGGAGGGCGACCTGCTCTGGAGCGTGGTGAGCATGTGAGTCCCACGGAGGCCAACCCCGGGGTATGAGGGCGTTTAGGAGGCCGTGAGGGGTCTCAGGGGCCAGTGCATCTTTTAGCAGAAATTAGTGTCACAGAAATTAGTTCTCATGGGCTTCACAAAGTATTTTCGTAAAGAAATAGGGTCTGAGGTGTTGCCCGCTCCCCGTGGCTGTCTTTTCTCCAGAGATAAGATCGGTTGTGCTGACTGAGGTCAACACCAGATGTTCTTAGATGTTCCTCTTCTCAGTCTCCTTCCCAACCCTCCTGGTTCCGGGACTTTTCCTGATGAGTTCCCTTTCCCCTCTCCACTCTGCTGGAAATAACTGAGAAATTGCAGTATGAAAAATTCAGATGCATTGGATAAAAAATCAGTTCCTTCAATAACATTGAATGTTATTTTGAGATGTTTTTAGTTTACTTTTGTGCTGTAAGGTATGAATGTTAATACATGTATGGAACCATGTAACCCCAGTACTATCGGACACAGAGCAAATTCATGGTTCCCTAAAGCTCCCTCTCAAAGGTCATGCTTTAAGTGAGCCTTTGGAAAAGAAAAATAAAAAGGTGAAATTTAGAGCTATATGAGGGATGAGGAATACTAAAAATATATATAATAAATAATACAAACTATAATAAAATATGATGATTAAAAAATAAAAAAATCTTGATCAAAATCCAAAGACCTGGATTCTTCTCCTCACTCTGTTATTAATTATTTGTGTTATTTTGGGGACATCCTTAGGCTTTTTAAGCCCCAGTTTCCTCATCTTTCAAATTCAGAAATAGGTTAAATGACTCCTACACCTCTTGAGGATTATGATTCTGTGTTCAATCATGTGAATGCAAACATTGCAAAAGAATCTTCACTTTAGTTGCTAAATAGATTTATTTCTTGCATTCTTATGATCCACTCCTGAGTGTAGTCTTTAATCTCATGTGCATTTCTTACTCTATCCTGCTGAAAGATTGCTGCAGTACATAAAATATTTTCTTTAATTTCCTCTAGAGAGTGTGATTTGAAATACGGTTCCATCATTGCAATGACATTTTGCCACGTCGCTACTTAAATGTGACATTTTGATTGATAAATTGTGATAATTTTTGGTAACTCATCTTCAACAACAAAAAAAGATAAAACCTAAGAATGACAAGTGACATGAGAAACTCCAAATTTCGCCCTGTTCTTGTTTTCTCTTCCACTTTGTCTGAAGTTGTGCTGACTTGATCCACCTCGGCAAGGCAAGGTGAAGGAAAATAAATATGTCTCTACCCAGGATTTTGTGCAGGATTTATGTTGTAGCTGATGATGTTAGCCGATGATTTAATCGGGGCATGTCCCCCTTTCATCTGTCCTGTTTGCGCTGAACTTCAGGAGACCCTGCGCTGGGCAAGCAGACACTCAGTGCTGGCAGTTTGCTCTGTTTATTACTTCACAGGCTAAACTTTGTGAAATCAGTGGCAGCCTTCCCTCGTGATGTCACTGAGACTCATTTCCCCTGATGACTGTTCCCTCTGGGTGGGAAGCTCTGCCTGGAAAATGACTCACTGTGGATGGCCCCATCCACAACCCTTAAAAAGGTGTATGGCCCCTCAGTGGAACATGAGTACATTTCTGCCAACTACAAGGCACTGGGCATTCACTCTTGAATGTGTTATTTCCTATAGCACTATTTTCCTGCCAGATTACTCTGTGCTTACTCAGGTTGTTTATATTTTCTTTGATTCATCTTTTTGATAGACATTTCAGAAGATACGGTTCCAATTTATTGTGGAATTCCTAATGTTTAGTTTCCTTGCACAGGAGGATGGGCGGGGAGCGGGGGCGGAGGCTCAGGTCAGTGAGCAGTGTCTGCAGGGGTTACCCCTCCAGCTGCCATTGCGCGCGTGTGGCCCTGCGCGAAGGTGTGTGTGTGCGTTGAGTGTGCGCCAGCTATGCCATATGCCTCCACAGCGCAGGAATGGGGTGTACGGGGAATAGACCTCTTGCGTTTCAGTTCGTCTGTCTAGACAGCGACTGTAGACCTAGAGCCTCTCCTGGAACTCAGGGGAAGTCGGTGAGTAGAATGAATGACGAGTTAGGAGTGTAATGGCATCGCTTGGGTCATTGAGGGCCATTTAGCCATCGCCACAGAGATCACCAATGAGCTGCCGCTCACCAAGAATCTGTAGAATGGTAGGGTGCAGTAGGACACTGTTTACTGCAACCAACCCTTGATGTTTGAGGATTCAACCTTGGAGGACTAATCATTTACAAACAGTCCTAAGGATCATGACATGATTTTTGAAATGTAATTTGAAGTATGGATTTGAGTAATAGGCCCTGTGAGACTGACGTCATTAACTGATGCAATGAACTAGCCAACCTTCCAGCATCTAAATATTGTTACTTTTTGCATTCTCCATTTGTTACTACTTAGTTTATTTTTCATGTGTGGTGATTTAAACATTCTTCTTTGTAATTTGTAATAAACATTTTACATTGTAATCTGTGATGGAAGGAGAGATCCAGAGAACACATTAGATCCTGGACAAAAATTTTAGTTTTGTGAAAAATTAAGGAATCTTTACAAAGGTGTATGTATCATGAATCTTAGGCTTTTCAAGCATCTACAGCTAAATATTAAGTCTACTGTAATGTAGTTAGTGTACGTGTGATGATAATCCATTTGTCTACTAATTCACAGGAGAACCCTGGCAGTAGCGTGTTATCTTTCTTTAGTTCTATAATCTCAAAAACTATTGTATTATACATCCTATCAAAGAAAAAAAGAGCATGCATGTTAATTTATAATGATAAGACACTACTACTAACAAATCAATATGTATCAGTTAAACTTGGATTCATTTCTATATAGTAAAAACATTTAAAACAGCAGTGTCAAGCTGGAATTTTACTTTTTTTTTCCATATGCAATTTGGAAGTTGACAAAGACTGATAGTTCCATGAAGTCATCAGATGAAAAAACTTGTTTTTCTAAATTTCTATCCTCATATTTGTCTTCTGCCTCATGGCTCACAGTACCTGCTGGACCGCTGGCCATTATATACACATTATACATACCAGGAAGGAAGAGAGGAGAAAGTAAGTTCCATTTATTCCTTTTTGAGGAAATTTTCTTAATGGTCCTGAGTCTAAAACTTAGCTGCAAGGCAGACCAGGAATTAACATTTATTCTAAGGGGCAACATAGGATTTTGTTACTGATGGCTATCGTGGTATGCAATTAGTCTCTGCACGTCTGCTAGATGTCTGTGAAGTTTAAGTTTTCTCTTAGTGTTTATATAAGAACTAAATATAAACAGAAAACTTAACATTTTCTTTTCGCCTGCAAATAGATCACCTTATGCAGCTCCTAGGGTGTGGACCCCTTCCTTTGGAAGCAGAGACAGCCTGGGCTGTGAGCCCGCTTTCCACTACACTGGCCATTCACAAGGGAAATGCAACCAGACACCCCCCCTCCCCCCGCCCCATGCCGCCTCCTGAAGTGTCGAGTTGGGCAGAACTGCTGGCCCCACGCGTGTGCCAGGAGTGTGTGCTGGCCTGTGTGTGCTACGCCCAGGGCTGCCAAAACCGGTCCTTTAAGAGGGACCCCTGAGAATATAGGGGACCCAAACGAGAGAGACACTCAGCGAGGGGGGGGAGGGTGGGGGCTCGAGAGGGTGGGGTAGAGAGGAGCACAAGGGACCATGGTGATGGATCACGGGGGAATTGGTGGTGGGTTACCCAAAGGGAATACATAATAATGTAAAAGACATAAATAACATTAAAAAAAGGAGGGACCCCTGAGAGGAGCTAAAGCATTAGAGAAATCAGTGCATTTCTTGCACATGAATGGAAAAAAAATATTTTAAAAATACACAGATTAAAGTGTTTAATTTGTAGTTGTTTTATGTTGCATACTTGCCATTACTTGCTTTATCTTGAAGCAAACCAAACAAGATCAGAAATATAGATTCTTAGTTGTAAACACCAGCATATATTCTGGAGTGGTCCTAAAACTTGTGTGAGCTAGGGTTGCAGTATTAAGATTCCAATAAATTTGAGAATTGGTGATCCTGAGTTATATTTCTCTTTAATTTTGCTTGCATTGGTATGATACTTTCCATTTTCCAGTGTTTATATATATATATATATATTCTCATTTATTCATATATATATATATATATATTCTCATTTGTTACTCGAAAAATACCCTCAAGGTAGTTGGAATAAGTATGAGACTAATAAAGAATCAAATAATTTCAGAGTTGGTGACACATGTTCCAAACTTCTGAGGCCCCAAGACATAAAGCAAGCAGTTTTCCCAATGCCACACAACTAGTTATGAACTTAACTGCAAATACACATCTTTTGACTCCTGGGAAATATTCTTTTAAAATACTTGTTTTTATTTGCTCAGAGATCTCAACTGCAAGTGTAAGAAGCATTTAGTGTTAAAATAGATGTCACTTTACCGTGACTATTATTTACTTATTCTCGGCAATTTCAGTAAGTACTAATCTTAACAGTGTAGATTAAGTTAGTATTACACTATGCAGTAAGGTAGCCACTAGCCACAGGTGGCTGTTGCATACTTACCTGAGAGGAGAATCCTGTTCCTCAGTCCTAACCACACTTCACCACTCAGTCGCTACACCTGGCTAGTGGCTCCGTGTCCAACAAGCGCGTTCTGCAAAGCACACCCAGCACCACAGGGAGCGCTGTTGAGCAGTGCTGTGGAGGATGGCCTGTTTGCTGCTGCTTAGTGAGTTATGGTTACATTCTTCTTCACCTCATGCCTGGGGTGGCGGAAACCGTGAACAAACTGGCAATATCAAAAGGGCTTAGAAAATAGTTGACTCTTCAAGAAATATTTTTCCTAGTCAAGAGAAAATGAGTATATGTGAAATTAGGATAAGAAGTGCAACTAAGCAGATAAATGATTTTTAGGAAGTCATCAGCACAGTGGATATTTTTAGATGGTACCCTAGATAAGCTTCTTTGGGGGAAACACTTTGGATCACAGTTTTTATAAGCATTAAGGCATTTTGGGGACAGTGTTCATTTCAGGTCCCTCTCAGTGAGGTTTTTAGCACTTTGAGTTAATATGCGATCAACAATTCGACGTGGAGAGTAGTAATCTTTCAGAAAAGGGGAGAAGACGAGGACCCAGAAAGGAGCAGGCCAAAAGGCAGGCTCTGTCTTTGAGGCTGGACGCACACGCTGATTTATGTGGGCTCTGCCCTGGACTCAGAGGCCTTTGTCCACATTGAGCTGTGATGTTCAAGTTCACTTTTATAACTCACACAGCAATGTGTGTTCGACAGGCCTTGGATGGTGAGTTAGATCAGCTTCTCACCAATTATTGGGGGCCTTGGTGACCTCTGACCCTCCTGCACACAGCCTCACAACATCAATCTTAGTTATATTAAGACACTACTAGTAATTTCTTGGGAAGGCATCTAATAGGAGAAGGGAACCTCAGGAAAACAATAAAGAAATGAGGAAGTAGGTAAACACGGACTCAAAGAAATCTTGACGTCAAGTGTAAAATATTTTATGGAGCAAGATTTTTAGTTTCATGTTTAAACGGGGCTTTGAGAGGAAGGAAGGTGGGCTCGTCTGAGTCGGGGTGATGGATCCTGAAAGTGTGAGTGTGTTTGCATTTTGGCAAGGGTGGAGGTTGGACACAGACCATCAGCAAGATGAGCTGGGAAGAGAAAGTGTGTTTCAAGGTGGTGATAACAGCCTTGGCTGCAGACTTGGGGTGCAGTGAGGGGAGAGGGGGGCTTGAAGGCAGGGGTCGGCCGTGGGTGTGGTTGTAAGAGGCAACCTCTCGATCCCTGGTTGCAGGGGCCAGGAACGAACTGGTCTTTCAAGACAGTGGGTCCGGGAAGGTGGTGTTGAAGGTGGATGGAGCCCTAGAGCCAGGGAGAGCCGTAGCGGAGGCCCAAAGACACAGCTGCCTGTCTCCTAGGAAGCCTTTGAATATCTACTGAGCCCCACTTCATTCTAGGCACAGGGGGTAAAACAGGATAAGCTGGAGATCAATTTGCAGAGTGATGGGCGGACAGTTGTAGGGTGTTAGGAAAGGAGAGAAGAGTTAGGAAGTGCTGGAGGTTGACAAATCCCTCATGTTCTAGACGGTTGGCATGAAAAATGCAAGTATTTTTTTCTTCTTAGGCCATTTATCTTTCTATATTTGTTTGTGTTCCCCGTTTTCTCCAAACACACTGTAATGCTTAAGGTGTGATACTTCCATGCTGGTGAGGAAGGGGTAACTGTCCTTTGATTCGCTTTCGCCTCTTTCACAGAGGCCCCTGGAGGGAAGCAGTCCTGGTAATTCTGGGAGAAGGCTCCAAAAGAAAACTTCTGCCTTCAATTTTAGGAAGCCATTAATGCATGGGCAGGTGAGCAGAGAGGCAGCTGTTTCTGTTAGAAGACAGCAAGTTCTCGGTGATTCCTTTACTCCCAAGACAGAACACCCCCACAACAGCTCTTCAGTGCTTACCTTTGCCCCGAGGATACAGCAGCAAAGAGATCATGTTTGGTGGGAGTGTCCAGGGGGCTTGGGACCGGCCCTCAGCAGGCTCCGAGGTGCCGGTCTAGAATCTGCCATCCGCAGCCTAGAGCAGACACACGTCACATCACGGCTGAAGGCCACATTTATCGAACAACTGAGGATGACAGTGGACAGACCTGTTCTTCCCTCTGCTCTCAGCTGGCATATGACTTGGGCCCTCCTGGGTCTGACGCCTGGTTTGTGTTCTTTAAAAAATGAAAGCATACATTCTCTAGAAATTTGTATATCTTCCCTAAAATTATTCTGTAGCACAGGCTTATGTTGCTGTGCAAAAACAAAAATGAAAAAAGTCTACACAAGGGCTAATGTATTATTAGCTTTAAGCTTCTCTTGCAAGCAGATATCTGGAAAAACTCCAGAATTTTCTTTTTTTCCCTTTGGATCAGGCTGACAACCAGAAGCCAATAGATGTTCTCTAGAGACCAACAGGTTTAAATGCCGGACCTCAATGTTGGCGTCAAGCTTGTGTCAGCCAGATGGGAGTGCTTTAAAGACATGTGGCACTTGCTCACACACGTACAAACACATACCACGTCTTGTAAGCACTTCACTTTAACTTAAGGAAACTGTGTTCAGGAAATTAATAATAAAAAAGTCACTACTATAACCTTTAGTGTGGTTTATTTCTCTCTTGGCATATATTCAATTTTGTAATTAATTTTATATTTAAATAATGTGCTTATCTGCTTTCTATGTATTTTTACAATATCCAATATAATGAAATGATTCCATGAATTACTGGATATCTGTAAGGTGGCATTTACGTAATATCTGCTTTACAGTTTCATTTTCTAATTTTTTAAATTTTATCTAAGGGCATGGAGATATTACTCATGCCATAATATTAAGTAAAAAGCATGAGCACGTAATACTGTATTTTCATTATAATAACACATATGAAAGAATGAAAAGAATAGTACAAAATATGTTACTCCTTGGCATGAGAGGGGCCATCTTGGATTCCTTCAAGAATGAATTCCACAAAGTCACCTTAACAGGCATATTTAACAGGCCCTTAATGGGTGAGTTTATTGAGAAAAAGGGAGGTAGACACAGCAGGCAAAGGCTGCATTTTGAAAGGTGCAAGTTTATTAAGAGAAAAAGACATTTTGCACAGACATAAGAAGACTAAGAACTGCATTTTTAAAAGGGCAGCGGTGGCCTTTTGTATTGTTGTTAGGTAGAAGTTCTCATTGTTCCTGGTAGAATTTCTCACTTTGGAGTTGGACCAGTTTGCTATAGAGGTTGGTAACCATTTCTACCCTGCCTCTGGTTTTCCACAGCTGGTTTAAAGACTATGTTAACCATATGCACCCCCCAGCTACCCCTCGCTCTCCGCCCCAGGTCCAGGAGCAGGAGGCCAGGTGCTTGGCTTTCCCCACAGGTGTTCTCTTCAGCAATCAGATGCTTCTGATGCCCCAGAGGGACACGGAGTTTTATTAGGGATGGGAGACAATCCATTCCTCAAATTTCCAGGAATACAGTTGGAGCCAGTTAATGATTGATCATGAGGAGAGAGTAGAAGGAATATAATTTAGTGAGTTAAGAGTTGATCTTTAAGAGGGAATACAGTTTAGTAGTCAGAGTTTAATTCTGCTTATTCCTAAATTTTTAGTCTAGGAGAGTTTCTGTTGTAAAATGAAAAGGATCCTACTAAACAGATAGATTTATGTTGTTTATATTTGAGATTTATTTAAAGTTTTAGGTTATCTGCTTCTTTACACAGTATACAATTTCTTATAAGAAAAAGCAAAACTAGAATTTGAAAACATTTAAATCATCTGTTTTCTCTGTTTTTAAGAACTTGCTTCTGATTTTCACTGAAAAGACTTATACATGTGCCACACATAGTGGAAGTTGTCACATTCCAGGACTTCTAATTTTGCAGTTTGATCTGAGTTCAGAGTAGTCTAGTTTCAGTATTCTTCCTCTAATGAAACAGAAATATTGCCTGCAGCTTCCTTGTGGAGTTTTGGCACGTTTAAGGCCAAAATGTTGCATGTGAAAAGATTGAAAAACTCCTTTAGGCAAACACTCTTAAGATCCAAAATATTTGAAAATATGTATTTGAACAGCTGTGATTGAATCTGATATTTTAAAATTGTTTAGCTCTCCTTGTCTTGGTCTTTTTCTGTTAGAATAGGAGCTATTTCCAGAATGAATTCACTGTGGAGTGAGGGGCATTTGTCTTTCAAAGTATACATTCTTGTTTATAAAAGGGAGTTAGCTCTCAACTTGGGGGTAATTTCGTGCTGCTCTTAATGTTCCCAAAAATAGGCACAGTAGCTTTTGAGATAGAGGATGGATATTTTATCACAGCCAATAAAAAATGTTAATGAGTTACCACTGATTCTTAAATGACACTTGCCAGGATATTCAGTTGACTTTTTCCAAATGGAGAGATGCTTACAGATAAAGGGATATATATGGCAGCAAACCTGCTTTTGAAACCTACTGACAATAGCTTTGCAGAATTTAATCCTATCTCGGAACTTTCCAGGTTAGGATGAAGGGAGAATTTGAAGTGGTTGAAGGAGTATTCCAGTGAAAAATGTCCTAGGCCTCAGTCTTGCAAACTTGCAAATTTATCTCTATTATCATTTCTTCTGACATTATCTGAAAAGCCTATAAAATGCATTGTGAAATTTTTTAGAACTGGAAGTAATCGCCTCTAAGCCCTAATCTGTGCAGGTTGGGAGCACTGATTGCACAGTTAGAAATAGCTTGCTCTCGGGACATCATTCTCCACGTGTTCAATATGGAGTTCGCAGGGCGTGTGGAAAGGTCCTTTGAAGAAATCACAACCCATGTTGTTTGGACATTAGGGAAGACACAAATAAACAGGAAATCCAACAAATTCTGATGTAAGAAAGTTCTGGAATTGGAAAGTTCTGGAACTCTCTCTCACTATTTAGGGGAAACAGAAGCAAGGACGTAATTCTCTCCAGTGTCACCTACATCTTGATGCTGTTAGGGTTGAATGACATAATGTCAATCTTCCAGCTTAATAGTTGACCTGTCATATTAGTAACTTTTATTTTTTTTTAAAGATTTATTTACTTATGCATACAAGCTGGGGTGCAGGCCAGAGGTATGGGGTGGTGAGAGGGTTCACCAGAGACAGAGTGGGGAGCAGAACAGGCAGATCGACCGAAATCCACTGCTGAGGGGAGCAGCGGGCGAGGCAGGAGAGGTCTGCTGTGCCATGTGGGAATCTCCCTGTCTGGGCATCGAACTCGTGCCACAACACTGTGCTTAACCTGTTGCGCCACTAGGGAGGCCCATGTAAGCAACTTTTAATGAGTGCACAGTGGCTCCAGCATCCAGGCTGGAAAAGATGGTGCTTGTGTGTGTGTACCCTAGGTGATGCTCATTTCGGAGGCTAGAACAAAAAGCAGGAAATAATGCAGTTGTGAAACTACAGGGTCATGAGAGCGTATGCGAATTTGTACCTGGCTTGGTACAAAATAAGCTTATATTTTATTGGCTTCCATCTTATACCAAAGAGCAGACAGGGGCAAGCTTCCACTTTAGCTGGTAACAGAGAGGCCATTTGCTGAGGATTGTGGTGGTTTTAAAACCTACACAGTCATTAAAACTTGGTGTTTTGGATAAATCCCAAATGGATTTATTGCTGTTATTAAACCACAAGTATCTAAAGAACCATGGGGAAAAAGAAATTTAGTTTAACCATTTGTTACATGATCCTTTGTTGTATAACAAACCAACCCCAAACACACTAGCTTAAAACAAAACACAATTCATTATTTCCCACAATCCTCAGTTGCCTGGGTGGAAATCCTGCCTGTCTTTTCCGGCTCGGTCACTCACCTGTGGGTCAGCCAGGAGTGTCCTGTCAGCACTGGCAGACCGGCCGGCTGGCGCTGAGGCCTTGGTCCATAGCTTCTTAAGGTGGTTTCAGCACATTCCACGAGGGCAAAGGAGAAAACTGCAGAGAATACTGGGGCTTAGGCCCCAGACCTCACCGACATCCTCCAAAAGTTACCGTTGACGAAGGCAAGTCACTGACCAGTCCACAGCCAACGGGAGGAAAAATAAGTCCTCTTAATGGGACAACTGGGAGAGTCACATGGCGAACAAGCAGGGGAGTAGTTGTCGTGGTCACTTTTGATTGAAAGAAGCGTTCATCTCAGTATTCCAGAAGGAAGCAGGTAGGTTGATTTGCGCAAGGGAAGTGAGTGAAAGCAAAGCGCTCCTTCAGCTGATGGTCTAGTCATATAGTCACGTGCATCCTGCCCGGTTTGTTCTTCGCCATGACGAGGGTTTGTTTGGGGCAGTTCTGTTTAAAGCCCATAGTGAAAATAAAAATAGTTCCTCCTTTTCCTCTCAGAATAGTCAAACTTGGTTAATACATTTCCTGTTCATATTCATTTATTGTGCAGTTTGTAACTTGAAATTCCATCTGCTATGATAAGTCACCTTGGCTAACCTTTGACTTTTCTTATCATGGTGGGGACTTTGGAAGAGGGGTGTGTGTGGGAAACTAGAAAACAAAGTCACTCACATATTTGTGTGTAGCTCTGTAAACTGTTAGCAGGAAGGTCCCTGCAGAGCGAGATTCTGTTGGAGCTGCCCAAGCGTCTGCTTCACCCAAGAGCAAGAATCAGAAAGAAAGAGGCGGAGAGTAGGCATTTTACTTAGAATACAGATAAAGCAAAATGACAGTAACAAGATCAAAACACAGGGAAGTTACCGAGCTAAGAGACAAAGAGATAAAAATGAAGAATCTTGAGGGTTTTTTTTTATGTTAGCAATTCCTCCTTTTGTTGCCTGTCAGAACTGTCATATATGAATGTCTGATACAGTATATGTAATTTATGCTGTAAAAATTAAGTGCCCCAATTCTGAAGTCAGACTGTCTGGATTCGAACTCAGCTTTGCTTCTTGTTCACCATGTAACTTGGAGTGAGCTACTTTCTTTTTTCTTTTTTTCTAAACAGTTATTTTTATTTATTTATGCATACAAGAACTGGGGTATGGGCAATAGATGTGGGGTGGTGGTAGTGGTGTGAGAGGATTCACTAGAGACAGAGCGGGGAGCAGAACAGGCAGATCCACTGAAACACACTGCTGAGGGGAGCAGCGGGCAAGACAGGAGAGGTCTGCTGCGCATGTGGGTCAGCTCCCGTCTGGGGATGGAACTCAGGCTGCTGTGACTGCAATAGCTTGATATGGCTGAGACTTAACTCCTGCGCCACAAGGGAGGCCCTGGAGCAAGCTATTTTCTTTCTCTATCTCAGTTTTCCCATTTAATATTTGGAATTAAAGACAATGAAAGTATCCACATTTTAGGGTTTTTTTTTTATGGATCTGGAATTTTATTTATGAAAACTGGGATCTATGAATTTCCATTTGACAGCTCCCTAACTGTATTTTTTTATTTATTTTTATTTTTTATTAAATATATATTTTTATTGTTATTTATGTCTTTTACATTTTGTATTCCCCTTGGGTAGCCCACCACCAATTCACCCGTGATCCATCTCCATGGTCCCTTGTGTTCTTTTCTATTCCATTTTGTGCCCTTTTCCTTCCCTCCCTCCGCCTCCCTCCTCCCCCCCCACCCCCCACACTGATTGTCTCTCTCCCACCCGGCATCCCTATAGTCCTGTTATAAGTGAAACCATTCAATATTTTTCTCTTTCTTTCTGGCTTATTTCACATAGGGTTTTTGTGAGAAACAAATTCAATAGTAGAAATAAAGCATTTGTAATGGTAACAAACTTCTGAAAAAGTTTAGCTATTTGATACAAACCTTTTTAAATGCAAAATGGCACCACATATCAAGCACTAGAAACACATCCTCCACTTTAAGACAATATGATTCTAAAATTTCACTTCATGAAATAACAAGAGGAATAAGATCTTGACAGGGAAAGGTCTAGTTCAAAGTTACTTTATCCTCATTTCAAACACTCGCCACTGTTTTCATTTCCGACATTGTTTACGGTGCTTGAAGTACATGGGATGGCCAATGTTGTCTCCTTATATTACAAATTACAACTGCTATTCAGATTCTGATTGGTCAAATCTTTCAAATGGATACCAATCAATGCCTAGTTAAGTGTATGAATATGACATAGTCATAAAGCAGAAGCTATGTAGTCACTGAAAAAGAATGAGGAAAAACCAACAGATCTTGGTTTCAAATATCTTTCAACAGACCGAACCATTGCTCTTTGAAAAAATGGTCAAGTCTAAGGCTGAAACAGTGAGCCTGGACATCTGATACTGTGAAAAAGTAATCGATTGTTAACAATAACAACATCTCCCACCCAACACACACACGGGCACACACATACACACACACACACACACACACACACACACACAATACTGGGAATAACAAAGGGACATGGGTCAATTGAAAAGACTCAGTAGCTGAAGCTGGAATAATTTCAACAAAATAAAGCAGTATTAAATAATTACCCATGAATCCATATAGACTGATAAATGGGGATGAATAGGAAACTCTCCTATGTAGAAGAAGGCCAAGTAACTTATGTAGATACTCTTTGAGGAAGTTAAGTAATGCTTCTACTCCTCAAGCATGTCTGCACATACCGACCTTCTTCCAAAGATTACAGGATGGAAACGGGGAAAGAATAACTTTACTGTGGTGAAATCTGACAGAATGTGCCTCATCCAGTGATCAAGGTCAACATCAACATAATAAGTCACACTGCGAGTATGTATTCTTGATGCGATGGGAGGAAAAGGATACTCCACCTCTGTGAGCTTCCTCCCCAAATCCCAGTCTCATCATAAGAAAAACATCAATGAAATCCCAATTGACAGGCTGTCTACAAAATATCTGGCCAGTCTTCCTGACGCTAGCCATCAAAAAGCTGGAAGTCTGAGGAAATGGTATAGGCAAGAAGAACATAAGGACTAAGATGCCCAAAGGAATGAAGCACACTAAATGGGATTCTGGAAAACTGTTTTAAGTAAAAACTAAAGAAATGTGAATAAAATGTGGCATCAAGATAATAATTACCAATATTGCTCATTAATAACAAATACACCATACTAACATGAGATGTTAAAATTGGTGGAACTGGGCCTGGCGTACTTGGGAACTCTATAATCTGAGCAAGCTGTGTATCTAAAGCGGTCCTAAAGCAAATAGTTATGTTTTAATATTTCATGTTAACAAAACAAATATCTTGCTATCTCTTCATTCGCCCTTTCTCCTTGTCCTCAGAGAAGAGTAGGGAGGATGTAGGACAGAGAGGGCAAAGGACGGAGCACACTGGATTTATAAGACTGAGAAAACAGCTGGGGTTGTGGGATGAGGACAAGCTTGAACCTGCCTGAGAGACTAAAGTTTTCATTTTGATTGGAATAGAATTGTTGAATACTGAATCATGCGATTGTTAATACCCGAAAGCAGGGAAGGCCTTTCTGAGGTATTTTTCAAGGGAAAAAAGGGTTATCCAAAAGGATGGCTCTGAAAGCTACTTTCTGACAAAAATAACATTGTTTCTTGATTTCTCTCTACAAATCCAGCTAATTTAATAAACTTGTTACATGGAATATCGTGGAAGATGAACACATCCACACATAGGCAGGGATTTTGATTGACGGGGTGGCGGGGGGGGGTCTCAGTGCTGTGTTCATCCCTCCCACCTTAAAGGGTCGCTCGTGTTTGTGTTTGCATTTGCTCACAGATCTGTGCCTGGGAGCTGGAAACCCTGTATTGAAGTTTTGTTTGAGGCGAGAGAGTTTTGTTGGATGGCTGGAGAGAGATGGTTGGAAGGGAGGCCACGTCCTCTCCATCTAGTTCTGCAGACTGGGTGCACCCCTAGTGGGGAGAGAGGGAAGGCTCAGAACAAAGGCTCATCTCCTGGGACTGTGGTTCTCAGGAAGAGGTGAAGTGTTGCGGTGGTGTGGCGGTTCCTGGCCCGAGGGTAAAGTATATGGGAGAGTTGGGAAGAAGACCGTGTTTTCAGCTCTGCGGGCAATCAGCCTGCAGACGGGCCATTTTGCAGGCCCCCTGGGCAGTCAGTCAGCCCAGAACAAGTGTTCTCATGGCAGTTCCATGTCTACAACAGTGCCCAGTAGGACTGGGTGGCAGGGGTGGTGAGCAGAGCAGGCAGAATATGAGGGCAGAGGGACTGCTGTAGATAAAGCTCTTCTAGACTAAAATAGAGTTGAATCTTTGAGAAGGGCTGATTCTTGATAAGGTGGGTGGCCTATCAGAATCATTATAATTTTGGCCTAAAAATAAACATGGCCCAGTTCAGAGGCAAACATTGCAAGGCCAGAGCTGGAGATACATGTATATTAAATTTGATTGTTGGAGGTAAGAGTTACACTGTTATTCTTATAACCATTTTTCAGGTAAAGAAAATGAGATTTAGATGAGTTCAGATTAAGGTCGCACAATTAATAACTGGTAAAAATGAAGTTCCATCTTGGTCATTCATTCTGTGCATCATGTGTGTTAAACTCAATGCAGCTGGTGACTGATCTCTAGTTGAGGGAGACTGCACGTTGAGTAAACATCAATAGCAAAGTGTGCACTGGAAAAAATTGCCGTGATCTTAATGTGTTAGGACATCATCTCCAGACTGTTTTCCTCATTGAGGTTTTAAAGGAAACTTATGGGGGAAGTTGCTTTTGTCTGATCTTCCTAAGCAGTTAAAACTCAACAAGTGAGGAGGTTGTCAGGGGAAGAAGTGTCTTTGCTCCCTCGAGTGGGTTGGCGGGGTCCTATTTTATGAAGAATTGTGTTTTCTATTCACTATACTCTCTATCAAAAAGCCTTTGACAAAAGCACTCCTTTTCTCTGCTTAGAGCACATTCTTTAGAGATTGATTAAACTACTATTAATAACTAGCACTATCCACTTTATGAATCATTGAGTGCTTTTTGGAATATCTCTAGTTCCAAGTGACATAAATTTCAGTTGCATCTTTTCTGCCCAGCTTCTCCCACACACATGGCAAAATATTGTTGAGTACGTTACTTCTAGAGCAGAGGGCCTGGGGTTATCTGGATTTCTTTCCACCCACTTGAACAGGGCTAGGGACATAAAGCAGGTGCAAGTGCGTGTGTCCCTTTCTTTTCTCAGAGACGTGTGGTTTCACTAACAGCTTTAATAAAGGTAGGGTACAAATTCTAAGTCTAATCCCAGGTCTTTCAAAATGAATTTATTATTTTTTGCCTCAATTTCTCACCTTTGCTTATTATATTTTATGGGCTTATCATCTGGTTACCTAACTATATAATTTCAGGAGTACAAATTCACATTTTTTATCACAACTTATTTGTAATTTTTATCACATCTGCTTTTCACACCCTGAAGCCATCCACGGGTAGATTTATTTTCTTAACTGCTAGATGATTGTGTTTTCAGCGGATTAGGGAAATGAGTGGGAAGGCGTTCAAGACCACCGCGGCCTTTACAGTAGAATAAATTGGCAGCAGCTGGCGCGATGTGTTTGGGAAGAGAAGCTGCATGAACCGCACACAAGTGCCAAACTGCCGGCTCCCGGGATGGGCCACTGACTCCCACAATGCACAGTTGTAACTTATTAAAAAATTTAAGCTTTTTCCTTGGAATGATTAATATCCTTTCACTTTAAACCAAATGCAGAAGATGCTGAGCTGCTGTCATGCCAGTCATGTCTAGTGATTTCTAGTGGCGTCTGCTGTACTCTTCCCAGCCTGCTGGTAATGGGGTCGTATCGTTGTGGGGCTCTAGGATAATCACACACGAAGAACAACATGCCCACACTGATGCCCAGTGGGGAGTGTTTGTAATGGTCTGTTTTCCCACCAGGTAATCTGGAGGATAGGTGAATGATTGGGTGGAATGGTTGGACTGTAACCCAAGTTCATGGCGCACTGTTGGCCACTGGCTTTGATGATTTGAGCGACAGCATCTCGATCATTCACCCGAGAGTGACTGGGGTGGTCTGTGTGCTTGTCCTTGGTTTCCAGTACTACTGGGCCCTTGGATCTGAGTGGCAACTGCAATGTAGAAATACTTGAGAGCTTTTATTTTGTGCCATACAAAAGTTAGAGGAAAATAACCCTGAAGCTTTTTGAGTCATATAAAATATGTCCTTATTTTTGTCCTCCCAGCTTTCCTATCCTTTCTTCAAAGGGTAAGCAAAAGCATGGTTTCTAAATTTGATGGATTTTTCTTAACTCTCTTTTCTTTGGTCCTGCTCTTTGTACCCAAGGTAATGACAACTCATGTCGCTCTCACTCCATTCTAGTCCACATTCTACACCTAGTTCATGTATATTTCCTCCAGCAAAATCTCGGTGAAATGAAGTGGGGGAAAAGGGTCCTGAGTTACTCTTTGATCTAAGGATGAGTCCTACACATATTGTGCAATTAGGAAGTGCCCTGGACCTGGGCCCGTGCTGTGTAATAACAGGAAGTTCCGCCTCACAATGAATGTATGAGACCTTCTGAATTATGAAACAGCATCAGCTAATCTTCCCCAGAAGCTGAAATTTTTGTGTGGGAGGTGGATTAAATGATTTTGACCCAATTTCTTTAATGTGTGTCTCTCTGCTTTAACTTTATCCCATAAAATGGAACAGATTCTACCTTCTGTAAACCTGCCAAAATGTTTCAGCCATTTTGGGGGTGGAGGATTAAGGAAGACTAAAGAGATAAAAGTGAATATTCAATACACATTTTTGTCTTCTTTTAACATGTGGGCACAAAATTGGACTTCATAAACACATTCTTTGTAACCGAAACTGGGAATTTTTCTTGGCAGAGTTAACACCTATATCTCAACCACAGCTATCATATGAAGTTATCTTTAAGTCTCATTCTTCTCCATATTAGCTCTGTTAATATGAAATCATTCATTAGAGATCATTTATCAAGGAAAACATCCTACTGTTAGACTTACCATTGGAACCATTTTTAACACAGGGAGTAACATGCAAAAAGAAAATTGTGCACTGGGCATGTTTCGTATTGAGATAGCTAATATTTGCTGACCACAGATGAGTGCAGATGTTAGAGACTTTCTTTGCCTCATTTAGTCTTTGCAGTGACCTGCAGATGCAACACCCCCTTTCCGCTTTCGAAGTTGGAGAGTTGAGTCTCAGTTAATGCAGCTAGTAAGTGGCAGAGAAGGGACTGTCCTCCAAGAATTTCATCTACATCTATGCCCCTCATGCCCGAGTCTGTTTTCTTGAACACGGTGCTAAACTCATTAATGCTTGTCTGTGTCAGCTACTGGGCAGAGTAAGGGAGAGCTGGATTCTTCATCCCATGTCCCCCATTCTGTCCTGTACTCTTTTATCTTTAGGTCCTCAAACACACCAGCAGCTTCTGTGCCTTGAGGGTCTTGCCTTCGCTGGTATCTAGTTGAAGCCACTCTTCCATCCCTCTTTCAATGTTTGAGTCTTTCTTATTCTTAAGGCTTCCAATAACTGTCTCCACCTCTAAGAGGCTGTCTCTTGCCACCCAACAAAAGGTAGGCTTCTCCTTCCCCAACGCATCAGTGTTCACACTCCCAACTCCTTCCTGGCTTCTCTTTTTGCAGCACACAGTATAAATATGGTATACACTAATCTGCCTGCTTGTTTAATAGCTTCCTCTCCCTGTTCCCCAGCGTTCCCCATTTAAGTGCCAATTCCATGAATGCAGAGACCATATAGCTTTGTTTCAGGGATTTGAACAATTCTGTTGGATGAGTTAAGGTGGATCTTCAATGCAACATCTATCGCTGGATTTAACACAGTTGCAGTGATTGTATGTGTGTGTGTATTTTGGGGAAAGATAGATTACAGAGGAAAGGCATGTTTACTTTTTAGTTATAGGAGTCAACGGTCACAAAATTCCGGGGAACTTAAGAGGAACATAATTTCTCTCTGAGGGTTAAAGTTTCACCTGAAAACATAATGGGTCACAGTCCAGGTGGGTAAATCACTTTAAAGAGTCTACAGACAAGTGAGATCTGTTGAAGAGCTAGTTGGTGTTGCACCATTTCTAGGACAGGATCTGCTATTGACTGAATTATGCCCCCACTAAATTCATACAGTCATAATGTGACTGTATTTGGAGAAACAGATTTTTTTATAAAAAGATTTATCTATTTATGCATACAAGAGCTGGGGTGTAGGCCAGAGGTATGGGGGAGGGCTGTGAGAGGATACACCAGAGACAGAGTGGGGGCTGCAGATAGCTTCATAGTGCTGAGACTTAACCTGTTGCGCCACCAGGGAGGCCCTGGAGATACAGCTTTAAAGAGGTGAATGAGGGCCTCCCTGGTGGCGCAGCGGTTGAGCGCTGCGCTGTGGAGCTGTCGGCAGCGTCAATGCTAGTTCGACGCCCAGCTGGGGAGAATCCCACATGGTACGGCAGACCTCTCCTGCCTCGCCCGCTGCTCCCCTCAGCAGTGGATTTCTGATCTGCCTATTCTGCTCCCCACTCTGTCTCTGGTGAACCCTCTAGCTGTCCCATGCCTCTGGCCTGTACTCCAACTTGTATGTATAAATAAATCTTTAAAAAAAAAAGAGGTGAATGAGTTAAAATGAGGCCATTATACAGTGGGCCCAATCTGATATACTGGTGTCCTTGTAAGAGGAAGACATTTGGACACACAGACACCAGGGATGCGTGTGACAGGAAAGACCCAGCAAGCAGCCCTCTTTAAGCTGAGGAGAAAACAAACCTGCCTGAGCTTTGCTATTGAACTTCCAGTCTCCAGCGCTGTGAGAAAATACATTTCTGTTGTTTAAGTCTCCCAGTCCATGTTATTTTGTTAGGCAGTCACAGCAAATTCAGCATCAAGGGGTCAGATGAAAGGAGGACACCCAGGGACAAGAGATAAGATGAAGACAAACATTTTCCATTGCTTGTTTAAATATTGCTCAAGGAAGGTGGATATTCTCATCTCGTTGGCAAGACTGTCTGTCATGGAGATGAGGTGGGTGCATCCATCTGTCCCGGCCTAATGCCTAATGCCTGATGCCATCACGCAGTCGATATTTGCACTGTTCACAAAGCAAGCAGTACATGACAGTAAAAACAAGCAGACTTTCAAAGTGGCCCTTGTGGTCTGCAAGCACTGGTGTTCAGGTCTTGTGAGCCTCCCTAGAGTGTGGGCAGGACCTGGGACTTGCTTCCAAACTGTAGAACATCCAGAGGTGATTTGCTTCACCTAAGATTGCATGTATGTTACATCTTACACATCATTAAGTACTTATCTCACGTAAGACAGTAGCATCCATTTTGCCGGAGTCTCCTATTTGATGCCTTTGGGAAAGCAAGCTGCCATCTTGGGGAACCCCATGTGACAAGAAACTGCAGCAGACCTTGCAGAAGGCAGCCTCTGGCCAACCACTGACAGAGGAGCCCTCGCCTCACCAAAGGCCTCGGTTTCACGAGAAACTGGACTCTGCCACTGATCTGAGTGTTCGCAGACCGGCTCCTCCCCCAGTCACACCTCAGACAAGACCACCTGCCTTCATTGCAGCTCTGAAAAACCCCAAGTGAGGACCCAGCTAAGGTGTGCCAGGATTTCCAGTCCGTAGAAACTGGGAGATAATAAATAGGTGTGTTTTTAACACTTCGTGTGCCGGTGCCCTTTAAATTTACCAGCTCTTGGGGCCCGCCATTTTCTGTGCCACCGCATGAATGGTAGAAGCATTCAATAAAACACAACTCCTGAACTACTGGATATTAAAAAATCTGTAATATCTCTCATAAAACACCTTACACTTTCACCAAAACAATGTGTAAAGCTTCTAGACTGAGTACGATCAAAGAACTAGCTCCTAATAGTTCCAAATAAATCCACTGTGGCATGAAAAACTGGAGACTAGATGAACACGTATTAATACGTGAGCGGCCACCTGATACTGGTAACAAAAACACGTACTGATACGTGAGTGGACCACAAAGTGTTAAGGTCCCTTAGCTGAGGTAATATTGTCATCCAGCAGTGGATAACTAACATGCTTCTTTTCCCAAGTAGGCCTCTCCACAGGGAAATAAGTCACTGGATAAACCAAAGTTCGGGGCTCAAGTCCCTATAGCAATGCTTTCACTCACATGTGGAGTACAGAGAAGGCAAACAAATGGCTTGGTAAAACTAAACCAACAAACCCTAGAAATAGGACTGCAGAATTGAGGCTCTTCGTGGGGAAGGGGAGCAGAAGGAGAGGGACTTCAGTGGTCTATGGTGCTCTGTGAGGGGCGCGATGCGGTAACTTCCGACTGAGGAGGCGTGAACCTCTACCCGTCACATACAGTGTTGTAAGCCAGTGTCACTTCAGTGAGTGAGTGAATGGATGAGTGAAAAATAAGCATTCTGAATATTGTTTAGCTTGCATGGATGTTTGTTTACTGGAAAAATGGGACTAGTTGCGTTATTGTTCCAGTTCATGTGTTTCCTGTGATTCTTATTGTAGATTAATAGGTTGTTATTTTGGTTGATACCAACCTCACATTCTTGGTAGTTATGAGTCAGGTCCTGAGAGCTAGATCAGTCCTTCATGAAATGACAAAATGTGACTTTATCCAGATAACAAATGCTATTTTTAGTGGCTTCTTTGGAGAGTGCCCTTGGCCTTCTGAACAGACCTATCTGTACCTCCAAGTACTGAGACAGTTTCTGTTCTGTTATCTGTGTTTACATGTTCAACATCTTTAAATCTACATACCTGTATATTTCTGGTGTTGCAGACTGCAAGGAGAAACTAAATCTTTATGGGGATTTTAATGTTGACTATCCTTGAGTAGAATTTGGGCAATTAACCTAAATTAACCAAAAGCAGGCTTGTTTGGTGAGACAAGCATTCCTGTAATGAGGTGGTTAAGCTAGTTGTTTAAATTTGGTGGGTTGCCTAGTTTATAGATAAGTAATTGTAGTGATCACTTTTTTGTAAAGTTACTACTTGGACCTTGAAAATCTAACAGGAATCTCTAATTGGTGATTGACAGGGCTAGCATATTCCCCCACCCCCTGGCCACCTGGTACTTTGTTTTTTGTTTTCTTTTTTTAATGAGAAAACTTTAAAAATTAAGTTTAAATGTAATTTTCATTAATGAGTTTTACTATTACTTGACCAAATGTTACCAAATACGTGTTCATCCCTGGAGTGTTTATTGCGTATCTGTGATGTGTAAGACGCGTGCACCTGCTCTGGAGCACATCAAATAAGTGAAATGTGACCCCTGGACATGGTGAAGACCAAGAAAAAGGAGCCCATTTCTTATTATACCTCCCATGCATGCTCCCCTAGAGGTGGCTGAGTAACTCTTAGTTTTGCTTAGTTTCATGCATTCTCCTTTCTCGTCACTATCTGCATGCTGCTGCCTGCATGTGACACTCTTGACTAGCTCTGTCCACTCATTCAACTGGTTCAGCGGTCCTGTCTCTGGGATTCCTCTTCTGACCATTCTCTTGTCTAGGGCTGGGTTAGGCTTCTTGTTCCATGGTTCCATACCCCTGAATATCAAGCAATGGAGAGACTGCTATAGACAGCACTCAGGATGCCCTCGCCTTCCTTCCTCCCTCCCTCCCTGCTTCCCTCCCTTGGGTATCATTCGTCCCTCCCTCCTTCCCCCCTCCTTCCTTATTTCTTTTAATTTTCTTTAGTTTTATTTTACTTTTTTATAACTTCTTTTTATTGAAACAACATTGGTTTGTAACATTAAATGTTTCAGGTATACAGCTTTAAATTGACATCTGTATCTATTACTTTGTTTCTCACCAGAATTCCCATTCCCACCCCCACCCATCACCATACAGCTGACATGTCTCTTATTTTCCCACCTTCCTCTCCCTTCCTTTCTGATGATCACCAGTAATTTTTATAGTTGAGGAATTTGTTTTTGTTTTATTTTCTCACAAAAAAAGTTCTGTTGCTTTTTCTGTTTATCATGGATGAGTGAAATCTAGCTGTTTGTCTCGTCTGCCTTATTTCACTTAGCATAATGCCCACTAGCTTTATCCATGTTGCTACAAATGGCAGGATTTCATCTTTGTTATATGTAATGGAATACTACTCAACTATAAAAAAAGATAGGTTCCCTTTCTTCTCTGTTATTGAAGTAGCTTATTTTTCTCTTATTCTAAGTAGCAGTGTCTGGTAAAACATTAGCTAGTGATTACTCACTCTCTTACACACACACACACACACACACACACACACACACACATATATATAGAGAGGAAGTACACATACATATGCATAAATACATAAAGTTGGAAATTTATTACAAATCTTACAGATATAAAGATGGCACATCATTTACGAGCAATAAACGATGCAATACTCTATTAAATTCCACACAGCCATTGATTCTCAAATAATGCTTTTATTGATTTTTGTTTAATTCTCGTACTCATACCAACCTGTCATCATAATTCACCTATGACGTGGTCATTTTTTATGCTATTAAACACTTAAATTCAATCTGCATGATTAACAGTTTCCAGTGTCCTTTAAGTCAGATAATCAACAAAACAAAATAAATCTTGATTGTAGTATTTGTTGATATCCATAGAAAAAAATACTTTCATATTATAACCACTTTTCTTTTACTGCAAATACCCATTATACTCTCAGAATTGGGATTTTAAGCCCCTTTGCCACATGAACAAAGCAAGGTTGGGAGAGTTTGTCTTAGGATATGTCTAGCCCTAAAGCTAATCTCTGTGGACAATGTGAAATCAGATGATGTAATTCCTGTCCTACAAGAACTTTTCTATTAGGAAGCACCAACAAGAAGAGAGAACAGGCGGTAATTTATGGGTTAAATGAAGCTGACGCTTGAGAAAGACATTTCACGTGGACAAGCCACAGCGATCAGACTCCTGGACTGAGTCCAGCCCCGTCAGCAGGCACTCGTGAGAAACTGGCCACGTCCTCTCCAGCTTCAGTGCGAGCTTCCTTATCTTAAAAACTGGCAGACTCTCATTTCTGCAATTGAACTTGCCTTTGTGTGTGGTTTAGAACAGTGCCTTGAATTCGATCAACAGCAGCCTTTTTCATTAGTTTCATTGTAAATCGTTACCAGCTTCTTTTTAAACAAGATATTTACAAATAGCATAAGCCTTGTAACAGAAAATATAGCACATTCTGTCAGTTCCCAGACAGTTCTTTCTGTTATGTTTGAATTTCTTCTTGCAGTTAAGCATTTTGCCTCTGGAGTGGATTTTTCTATCATGGCGGGGATAGAGGGAGGTAGTGAGATGTGGCAGTGAGATCACTAATTGGTGCTGCTTTTAGTTTAAGGGGCTTATGCCGAGACCCCAGTTTAAGAGAGGAAAGTGGAAGATGGACCCTAAAAGTGACTTTTGTGACTTTCTTTTCCTCGGACACATGATTTATGTATCCTTTAAACCTTGGTATTCGTCTTTAAGTTATCTGTAATACCATCCTCATTGTCAGTAGATTTTCTCATATCTTTTGATATATTATTCTCACTTGGTATCTCTTGTGCAAATAAGAAAGCTCAATGCATGTATGGCAAAAGAATTGGTTATATAATAAAAAGTCTACCCAAGATCTTTGCCAGGTAGATTTGTATAATGTCAAGGTAAAAGACAACTTTTTAAATACTAACAAACCCTTTCTTTCAAAAGTAAGGGCAGCTTATCTTTGGGCTTAGTATATGACATTTCCAAGGTATAAATACTTTTATTTCTGCTGCTTTTTACTATTCTGGCTCATTCCTCTGCTAGAATGTACTTCTAATAGGTCAGGGATTTTTGCCTTCTTTATTTACTCTATACCCCAAGCACCCAGCAAATGCCTGGTGTGTGTCAGAAGCTCAATAACTATTTGTTAAATAAATGAATTAGGCCCAGTTGGATATTGAGTGGATATGTAGCTGTGTTATATACAGACTATGGGGAAATCACAAATGATATCCAGGCTAGTTAAAAAGCTTTAGTGCTTCCCACCCACAACTAAGTGGATTTGTTAACAGCTGTGAATGGGCACAAGCAGGGATTCCATCTTAAATGTAGCCTGAGCATACAGGGTGTATGTGTTGCATACATCACCTTGAGTTATTTGAGCCACTGGGTAGAGGGTATACATAGAAGTCCCCCCTGGGTCCAGGGTGTAGTGGTGGAGCACAATATAAGCTTCCTTTCAGTGACATGGCCTTGAGTATGTCATATTTGTGCTAGTTCTGCTTTCACATGAGCTTTTCCAAGATCTGCACTGAAACAGACATGAGTTGGAGGCTGATGATAGTTTGAGTTGCTAACTATGGTAATGTTTATTGAGTGTTTCCAATATGCCATCTTTCCTAAATCCTTTGCACTTATTATTTCACCTAATGCTCACAAAAGCAATGTCAATTAGCTATTCTGATTATTTCACTTTTAAAAAAATTTATTTATTTATGCATACAAGCTGGGGTATAGGCCAGAGTTGTGGGGCGGCGAGAGGGTTCACCAGAGACAGAGTGGGAAGCAGAACAGGCAGACCAACAGAAATCCACTACTGAGGGGAGCAGCGGGCGAGGCAGGAGAGGTCTGCTGTGCCATGTGGCAATCTCCCTGGCTGGGTGTCGATCTCTAGTTGCCACTGCCGACAGCTCCACAGCGCAGCGCTTAACCGCTGTGCCACCAGGGAGGCCCTGATTATTTCACCTTTTTGATGAAGTAATAGGGACTCAGAAGTGGTCTCTATTATCCTATTTTTTGAAGAAGGGTTTTTTTTAAAAAAAATTAGTTCTCTGATTCATTTAGTATGTTGGATGACCAGAAGTATGTATCAAATTGAACCAAAGTGAAATTTCATACTGCATTCTAAAAAGGCAATTTATTTAAGTAGTTTTCTCTTAACTCAAAGGCTAAAGATTTTAAAATGCATTTTTAAGGATATTTCATAAGTATTTATTATCATTGTTATTCTTAGTGAGGTTATGGTTTACAAGACTGTATGTAATTTAGGGGAAAAGCATCAGACCCCTCCAGATGGGTGCCCCCACACCTCATCCTCCACCGAGCCACTCTGTCCTCACCCACAGTGCACTGGGTACCCTCTGCACTTTGCGCTCTTGATTTCACAATGTAGCAGCAATAAAAATATAAAGGCAGTGAATTGTGATAGAGAAAGTAGAATGTCGGTAGAAAACCTTGACTCAATTAATTAATGTTGGTCACCTCGCCGCCCGTTCTGGTCCTGGTGGCCTCATGGGCTAACTTAGAGCAGGTCTTCAGAACCTTTTGCTAAGTTGCTAAGATTCTCATTTGAATTTTGTTTTTAAGTAAATCCAACTATTGCTTCTGTTCAAAGAAGACCTTTTTTTGGGTCTGCTTCCTCCTTTTCTATTTTTCTTCCTTTTGTTCGATACCCTTTTGTTGATTCCTTTGTTCTGTGGGTCACCTGGGATTCGGGGTTCACCTGAGCACCTGAGTGACGTGGCTTCCACTTCCTAAGGGAAACCTCACCCCAAAGTAAATTGCTCTTCTGTTGGCCCCTATCAGAAATGAATATTATTTCAGCCAAATGAAGACCTAACAAGACTCCTGATGGGCTGCAGTAGGCAGCTTAGACATTCTCTAAGCTCAGGACTCTCAGTGCTAGCTAAATTTACTTAGGAAAATTGGGCTCCAGGTTCCACCAGATCTACAGTGTCATTCATTCATGCATTCGTTCACGCATGCGTTCATTTATCCGGTCACAAAGTGAACATTAAATGAAGCCGCCACCAGAGCCAGTACCCTAGTGGGTCACAACGAACATTACGTTCCTTACGTCTAGGGATCAATGCCACTGAAGGCAGGAAACTGCAGGGCAAAGAAGCAAGCAGGAATCTCAGCAGCGCGCTGTAAGAAGCTTGCGCTCGTTGTGACGACACGAGAAGGCTTGCTAGGGTTTGACTAAAAGGCAGGGTGGTCCTTGTGCAGGAGAGGAAGTTTGAGCTGCAACCTGACACTCGTGTAAAGTACTCTGTTGATAGCTGGTGATTTTCTGTCACCACTGACAGCACATGAGAAAGTGACATGAGAATATAGTATCTCAGGGGACACTTTCTTCCTCTAAGCTTCAAGTAACTCTCTCCAGCCAGAGAAAGGCTGAGAATCACTGTAGAGATGACACTGCACACCAGGAGGACTCCTGACACCTCCGTGGCGGGAGGGGCAGTGCCGGCACAGGCGCCTGAGGGAGGGGCAACCTTGCTGGCTGTGACCTTGAGGGGCGGTGTCCAGGAAGGTGGGGTTTGAATGGACCTCATCAAGGGCTACCAGCTTAGGAAACACCATTAATAAGGCCAAAGGATTTTCCAGGTTGAGGACTGCAGAGTACAGGGAGGGAACCAGGTCACCAGATGTAGTTGGGCAAAGGGGGGAAGATTAGCTTTGCTGGAGTAGAAAGGTTAATGTAGCCCCTGGATACGATGCTGGAAATGGAGGAGTCCAGATTTTTGTACTATTTTAAATGTCATATGAAGGACTTTGGCACTGATGACAGTACCAGCCCGAAAGTGGTTTAGGTTAGAGTTTGAGCGATGATTCCCTTAATCTGTGAACTCAGTCTTTGAGTTTCTCAGAAATTTATTTACCTGTGGGATGGGGTTAGTGCTATTTCCCCGATCAATTTGTTTAATGTAAATGAAAATATATGCATGTTGTGTGTGATTATGCATTTGCATCTGTAGTAAATGATAGAATTCTGTGCAAATAGGTAGGAACATGCACAGCCAAGACCTTGTAATGAGGACAAAAGTATATTGGAGAAGGTGAATTGCCAATGGGATTCAAATGGATTTCACAAGGAAGAGATCAAACTCCAGTGAGCAGGTGGCAGTGGCGGTGTTCCACTACCACGACTAATATCCAGAAGTCACTTGTGGCTGTCCTCAAGCCCAGCTTGCTCAACATGTGACTTAGAACAAAGTATCTATACTTGTGTGGCAGAGCCCCTCACTTCTCCCGCCCCACCCCCACACCCTTTCCACCAAACTAATATGACCCGTGCCAAAGGTAATAGATGGGAGTTTTTAAATAACAGAACGTGGACTTGAGAAGGTAACAGGAAGGTTCACAGGTAACAGGCCTGTGGGGTGAAGCTGGTTTTAGCCAGGTGCAGACGGATTTTTAGAATGTCCATCCTCAGGCCAGAATACCATGCTGACCTGCCCAGGAACACAACTCTTCACTTACTGCTTCTACTTACACTGTTTCCAGGAACAAAGAATTGCTGCCCACCCATGCCAGGGGCAAGTCATAAATTGAAGTGGGTATAGGAGAGAGGAAAATGTTTGTCAAAAGAACAAAGGAGGTGAGCAAGACAAGATTCAGAAGGAGGACACAAGAGCAACCCTTTCTGCCAGCCAAGAAGGTGGTACTGGGCTGTGTCCAGAGAGTCCCAGCCACTCTGAAAGCTACTTGGGATATGCCAGGTAGACTGAAGGAGCCGTTTACAAATGCCTGTGCCCCCGAGGGCTCTCTGTGGGTTGGCAGAGGCCACTTTGCTTGATAGAATCATTAATTTTTTCTTCAGGTTGCCATATATGGGCTAGTCAGCCCCTCTCGATGGTCATTCTGGTCACTGGCACATGAACATGTAGTTAGCTCTCCATGGGAGGGAGCGAGAGGATGCAGCGAGCAGGGGGTGAGGCAGATGAGCCAGATGGCAGAGTAATGGTTTTGTTTGTGGCTTTCTGTGATGAGGCGCTCTTGGTCCCTGGTTTTGGTATTTCTATTTCCCCTCCTACAGGAGTTGGGAGTCTCTGTGCAAGGCTTGCAAAAGGTGGAGGATAGTGCCCCGAGGCCTGCATCTTGTGTTATCCACAAACCAAACTGCCTTCCTGCCCCTGTCATTCTCTGAACTGCATGTAAGCATATGCATTTATAAAAATATGTAAACGGATAATAATATAGAAATTATATATGTCATATATTCTACATATTTACATTTATTGAGTACCTGTTTAATGCTTCTTGGTCATTCATCAAGTATTTAGTAGATGTCCACCATGAGATTCACAAATATTCTACATTTGTGAAAAGAGAGGTTCATGGAGTGTAAGAATCCAAGATCAGAGAACCAATAAGAGGGGGAGTCAGAACTTCCTCACCCAGATAATATGGCCGTCACTCTTCAAACCCTAAATCACTAAATCCCCATGTTAAGTCTCTGTACCCACGCCAGCCCTACCAGCAGAGTGGCGGAGAGAGTCCTCCTCTGCGTAATCATCATGTGCAAACATCTCGCCGACTTGTGCTTCCGCTGGGGCGAAGTGTTGAGTTTGGGAGAAGTGATCCATGATGTCTGCTGCCTTTGCACTGCCCGGTGTCCCTAAGATGCTGCTCTCTCCTGCACCAGCAGCATCAGTGGGACTTCCCGCTCATTATGGGGGACCCTCCGGAGTGGAGGTACAGCGGGCGATCAGGCCTTCCCCCGAGGGCCTGCCGCGTCCAACTCTCCTGAGAAGTGAGGAAGCCCATTTCCTTACAACTCCAGCTGTCCAGCAGGGGTTCATGGTCTTTTTTTAGATCTAATTGAATTCCACAACAGGGCAGGATGGCAGGCAATCTTCAAAGACAAGAAGGGCTTTGGAAAGAGAAGATAAAATTAATGGAGCCTACTACTGACAATCCAAGAAAAATAAATCTTTAGCATCGACTGATTATGAAGCAGCCATTCATAGCTGGAGAATGCAGGACAGAGCTGAGTATTTCCAAGTTTATTTGAGCAGTTTTGGTATAAACCGGACAGACAATTCATCCTTCTGTCCTTCTGTCCATCTACTCACTCAATTATTCAGTTAGTAAATATTTACAGAAGTTTTTTTTATCTTTATTAGACACTGTTAAGCACTATATATCAATATAGCCTTTAAAAATACCACTTGTCTAAAATATAGGTCTATGTTTTCCCTAATTTTCCCTGGCATTCTCTATACTTTCGGGATAATCTGATTTGAATGAACTCTTTGACATCTTTTTGCCAAAACTATCAAAGTACCATTTTATTTAATGCCATCACTGCTAATAAAACTTATTTTTCCACTTGTCAGGCTGATATTTTCAATCTCTAGGATAATACAGACCAATATTTATTTGACTTTTTAAAAGATTTATTTATGGATACAAGAGCTGGGGTGTAGGCCAGAGGTGGGGGGTGGGGAGATGAGAGGATTCACCGGAGACAGAGTGGGGAGCAGAACAGGCAAATCTACTAAAACATACTGCTGAGGGGAGCAGTGGGCAAGACAGGAGAGGTCTGCTGCGCCATGTGGGAATCTCCCCGGCCAGGGATCGAACTTGTGCTGCAGTGGCTGCTGATAGCTTCTTCATAGTGCCCTCTTTGATTATTTTTAATTGTCAAGGGGATAATTATGCTACTTATGTAATGATTTTTAAAAATTGAGCACATGTGGTAAGAATAGAATGTTGTTATTAAATAAACCCACAACAAAGTTTCTTTATGACTATATATAATCATTACTGACCTACTTTAAACAAAAATGTTAAATGGTATATTTGAATAATGTGTAGCTGACTGCTTTAACATAACTAAATCGAACATTGTGGGGATTAACGAGATGGGTGGGGTGAAAAGTCAAAGTGAGGGGTTAAAATGGAAAATCAGTGGGAGGAAGAAAAGGAAAAAATGAGTAAGATGGAACTAGGTGGATCTGAAGCTTTTCTGAGTGCCTCACAGGCCTCGAGCTGGGGTGCCAAGCCCCTCCATCTTCTTCACCTGCTGCCCCACTTTGCAGGCTTCCATTTCTGGGAGACAGCGGAGGGCTGAATGAGGACTCCTGGAGGACTTTGGTAGGTTGTCACCAGGTAGATGTCAAAAGATTCCTTTTAATTGGAACCAGGTTGAAATAAGGAAGTAATTATAAGATGTAACTTTAGAGTAAGAGAAGATGTAAGGAGAACGTTGGGCTGGGAGGGCTGGAAGGTGGTACATCTTCCTTCAGCAGAAGCTGATATGTGTGCTGAGAAGCAGCAAAAGGGAAATGAGGCCTGAAATGAAGGAAGGAAGTACCCTTCATCAACAGTTAGTTTGCTAAGGCTGCTTACGTGCCACAGGTGGTGAGAGCTGATTATAGTTCATCTGAGGTCTTGAAAAGCACATACATACACATACATACATATATGTACACACATACGTATTTGCAGACACATTCAAATGGTTTATATTGTATAAACATTGCCAGTACCCTTCTTGCTTTCAATAGTTTTGAAATGACTTAATCACAGAACATCTTTGGGTATAAAATTTCCTATCAAATTCAGAATCAACTCAGATTCTGCCTTCAGTTGTAGGGCCTTCCTCCATTCAAATTAGCTCAACATTATTATTTTTTACCATGATTTCAGTTTGTTATTCTTTCCCCCAAATTATAATGCTTTAATGAGTGTTAGCTCTGATGAAACAATTTTGCAGTAAAATATTACTTAATTTTCAAAATGTGTTGAAAATTTTCAGTGGATATATAGGAATGAATGTAATAAGGGCTTTAAGTTAATTTTTAAATGAGGATTCAGGGATTAAAGAGAGAGAGAGATAAGAAATCTGGGGCTCCTGGGCTGTGGCTGTTTAGTGAGGAAGCATATTATTAATGTCCTTGAAAATGAGTTCATTATTTGATGTGAAACAAAATACATAAAGAAGCAACTGGGTTTCTTTCTGTTCTTTCCTGGACACTAAAAAATAATGTGGCTTCTTTTGTGTATATTGTTATTATCAATAGGGAGACTCAAACTCGTTTTTTTCTTAGTTTTTTATTCTGTATTTTTTCGGATGGGGAGGAGAGTCATAGAGATTTCTTGCATCTAACTACTCATCCAAAACAATAAATCGTATTTTGGAGTTGGAGGGAAGAAAAATAATGTTGATTTTATTTTCCTACCTGTGTATTTCCTGTATATAGAAAATGTATGTAGGGGAGGCGGTATTTGTTAAATATATATATTTTTATTTTAAATCTATATATTTTTAGTGGCTGTAATCACTGTATTCCTCATTGGCGTGGGATGAAAGCACCTTTCATCTTTATGTCAACTTCTGTTTTATGTGCAAGCTTTTTGGGAAAGAAAGCACATATTTAGTGAAGCACGGAGTGAATTTGGATGTCAATGTGAACTTTGACAGTGAGATTAATCTTAGAATATAATTTTCGTTGGTTGAGAGGTCCTTATATTTTAGAGAAATTTATAGAAATTTCTATTTTAGAGAATTTTATATGGCGGAGCAAGGATATGGTGCCCAGCAGTGTGCAGCAGGAGGGAGAGTCAGCTCCTCGTTCCTTGAGTGCCAGCCCTGCCTGTTGGGCTCAGTTTCCCTCATCTGTAAACCAGGCGTGACCTCAGAGCTCTTCGAATGTCAGTTGCAATGTGAGCTGAGTGATTTAGCATTTATAAAGCACTCAGAGCTGATTTGGCAGACACTGGGCATTATGGCTGTTCATCACCAAAGTAAGTAAATCTCCCCTTGGCAGGTGAGGGATATAGTATAAGAGGAATATGATAAAGCAATAAAAATCCCTACTCCTTGGTAGTATTAGGGACTTTGGTGTATTCATTTGCTATGTATTTTTGTATGTTTTTCCCTAGTACTGTGATCTTTTTATAGTTCTTAGATGCTGATGTTGTCCTGGAAACTTCTGTTCCTACTTGATCCCCCTTTCTGAGTCTGCTACAAATTGTAAAACCTGGGTATGGCAGATGGTTAACAATGCCCCATCAGAGGGCTTTTTCCAATGACTTTTTTTTTAATATATATATTTTTATTGTTATTTATATCCTTTACATTTTGTGTTCCCCTTGGGTAACCCACCACCAATTCACCCGTGATCCATCTCTGTGGTCCCTTGTGTCCTTTTCTACTCCATTTTGTGCCCTTATCCCCCTTTCCCCCACCCACCCCGCTCACTGTCTCTCTCCTATTTGGTTTCCCTATCTATAGTCCTGTTATAAGTGAAACCATTCGGTATTTTTCTCTTTCCAATGACGTTTTGATCACGAAAGCGACCCGGTTGTGACGGGAATAAGTGGTTACGGTGTGGCTGTGGGGCTGATACTGTGCGTTCTGTAAGGCTCCGGGATTGGGCAAACACTGGCCAGAATTACCCTTCGCCTTTTCCAAATGTGAGGTCAAAACTGAGATGAAGGGAGACTATGCAGTCTCCCCCCTTGCACTCAGTGGTCATCTGGAGCTTACAGGCAGCAGGACAGAGTGTGCCTCCCCGTGCAGTGCAGATTCTTCATGCTCATTCCTTTCCACATAAAGCCAAAAAACACAGAGAGCTAACTTGTAAATTATATTTAAATAATTTATTAATTTTTCTATCTAAAAATTTCTAGGTAAATACCACACCATTGAGTTTATTTTTAAGTTCTAGTCTCAGCAAAAGAGTTCCATTTGAAAAGGTCAAGGTTACTGTCCTGTAAGTATTAATAATCCTTCTGCAATTACCATAATAATTTGTTCCATATGCCTAAAAATGTTGCTCAGAGTTACTGGATTATCACCTACTGAGAAGTTAAAAAATATCGACTTGATGTTTTTTTCCAACAGAGAAGCAATTGTGCCTCCATTTGGAGCACTGCTAAATGGTATACTGAAGCGTAGCATGTCAGATAATTCCATCTTCAGTAGCTATTGCGCGTATCTGTGATTATCTAACAAGATGATTAATCTAGTCCTTCTGATCTTTATGTACCAGTGACGGGAAAGAGGCCATTTTTTGAGAGTTGAGAGTTTTGGAAAAATTTACCCTTACCTTCCTTGGGGCACTTAGAAACGCACCTGCTATTAAGGGGATCACTGACTGCGGTGGCTGCAAAGTCCACCGGCCAGCTCCCTCCCTGCTTCCTCATTTAGTTATTGCTTAAACGGCTCTAATCCCATTTTTCTGAGAGGGAAGTCAGGAGAGTCCATGAAAGCAAGCTGCTTTCTGGATGCTTCGTTCAGGTCGTGCTGTGCAGGCTCTGGACCCCAGAAGTGGTGAAGGTTCAGGTCTCCCCCAGGAAGGCTGGCTGGGACCAACTGGAAAATGAAAGAAGCAACTTGAGAGAAACGATTTCCTCGGTAAGATCAGACCGCTCTGTCTGCCTGTCGTTTCTGATGCGCTCCAACAGCAAACAGCAAAAAAGAAAAGGGAGCAGGCAGAGACTAACCAAAACCACTAGAAATCTCTAGAATGGACGCAGGGGGGAGAGGCTCAGCCCCGAGCTCCTTGGCTCTCCCATTTTTAGCTCGGGACTGTAGTCCTGCGTTGAAGCCTGCGCAGTTCCTGAGGCTTCAAATGTAACTAACAAATTTTATGGAGTGTCTATTTTGAAAACATGGTTGTTTTAGGGAAGCCGCGTCTTAAGTAAATTTGTGTTTTAATTGCAAGAAGGTAGAGTATGATTTGAGAGTACCCGAATTAGAAATGTTTTTTATTCCTTTTCAGGAGCATAAATAAATAAACAGCCACAGGGAAAAGCCTTCCTTAGCGTTTATAATGAACTGTGGTTAGAGAAGGATTTAGAATGTGATTACTTTGGCTGCTGTAATTTAAGACACGCGCCTTGCTTTTGTAAGGGATGTGACTTGTTGGGTTTACTTTCCCAGCATGGATATATTTATTTCGCTGTTTTTCTAGGTATTGGCAATAAGCAAGAATTATTCGTCAAGAATAACCTTAGCTTTTTCAGTATCCGGTCATTCAATTTTTAATGTATATCAGTTAATTGAAAGATACTGCCTGGTTTGTTCTATCCCTTCTGCAGAGGGCGTGTCCTCTGCTTCTTTCGTCCTGTTATCTCGCTCTGAGGAAGGCTGGAGGGGAAGCCTGGTGTAAGCGACACCTCCCACACCACCGGGCAGGGATGGCTGGAAGAGGGACAGTTGCAGTGGAGTTGACAATGGGCAACTTCTACCCCCTCTTCCTGCAGGACTGAATTATGTTCTAGAACCCAGAGGGTTGAGTGATGTATTTCTGCCCACCCCGGCCTAACTCTGGTACGTTGCTGTGTGTGGATTCATATGTCCTCAAAGGATGACACTCCTCTCCCATGTAATTAGCCAGAATGCAGTATTTTTTGCCAGTTTTTCCAAGAGGGAATTAAAACTTGAAACTCTAGTTCCTGTCTCCTCTTAAAATAGGCGGAGAGACCTGTGTGGATTAAATTACTTCCGCTGTGTCTTTTCCATCTCACCTATACATATTTGAGGGCCGCATCAGATGCTGAGTGTGTAAAATGGTGGCCGGCAGTGGCCTGGGCGCTTGAGCACCCTGACAGCCCTCGGGTGGCTCTTGAGCATCCTGGGAGGCTCCTTACTCTACATAAAGCTCGATGGCCTCACAGGGGAAAGAGAACTTCACTTATTTTGCATGTTTTATGAGTGGCTCATAATCTTGCACATCAGTCTGTGCGTTTAGTAACTGATCTTTCTGAAATTCGCAGCTCTTTTTAATCATTTGGAGAGTCTCGGGACACACAGAGGCCACAGAAGCACCTAAACTAGAAAGCGGGGTGTCAGCACCTGCTCTGCCCCTTACTGGCCTTGCAGGACTACGTAGCTACGTGTCCTCTCAAAGTCCGCTTCTGAATGGAAATGCAGTCGCCGCTCGGGGTTCTACCTCTTTGGCAGACCACACACGGACTTTCCCCGTGGCCCGCTGGACACCTTAGGGTGTTCTCAACGTCCGCCTGAAGCAGAGCCCCGCCCACGCCCGTCCCCTTCCACCGACCCTCCTTGGCCTACACCCCCGAGTGAGGGCTCAGCCTGGTAAATGGGGGCCGCCCTTTTCCTCCTCCTGCAGCCCCTTCACATTCAGTGAGCGGGAAAATCACTGGGCTGCGCCTTCCCCGTGTCTCTCCGCTTGCTCTCCTCTCGCCCTTTCTGCGGCCAGTGCCCCAGCGGAGGCTGCTAGCCTGGGTCTGAAACAGTGCAGCGGCTCTGTACCGGCAGCAGCGCCTCCCTCCTTCCACTGCCACCGCTTCATTTGCAGCCCACCCTCATCTTCTCCGGGCACAGCTCGCATCTGTCATTTTTCTTCTTAAAAGTCTTTAAGTGGATCTCTTTGTGACTGAACGAAGGCCAAGCGAGAGTGCCTCCAGCGCGCGAGTGTGACCCGTGTCTGCTGCCAGGTTGCAGGCTCTGACAGTCAATACATCCTCTCTGATGTTTCCTCATCTTTAATTTCGGCTTTGCATTTTTGGCCAAGACGCCAAAAAGTGAGGCTGCGACCTTCTCCGTACATCATGTCAGAAGGCATTTGATGTCGACTCGTTCCATTACTGAAAATGGTAACTTTGATCACTCGATGAAGGTCATATCTGCTGGTTTCTGTGCTGCGAAGTGGCGGCACTTCTCTGCGTTTGGTAAGAGGAAAGCCTGGGAGGGAAATGATTTGGGAGTATTTAAGTGTCTTGTTATTTATGCCAACTTTACCCTAATTTTAGCAAACACTGATGATTCTTGCTTGAAACAATTGTTACCATGGTTTTTGCCAAGCAGAAGTTTTCTATTTCAATCATTCTTTAATCTAGAGGTACTAGTTGGAAATTTAGAGTAAGAAAAGGTTACCCTCTTCACTTGTTTATTCCTCCATTTGTTTGTTCATTCATTGTTTGTGTTAGTATGGACTGATGGATTCTTATCCCATGGGTTATAATCCCATGGGTTATAATCTGTCTATAATCTGTTGTTGCTTATTTTAGTGTTCAGTTTCTCCAAATTTGGCCTTTAGGAGATCACTGCAAATTGGTGACTGTATCATTAGAATGTGCCCATCCTTAAAAAAAAAAAAATTCTAGAACTACATGTTTTCTGGCATCACTGGATGTATAAGGCTCATCTTGGACTTTCCCTGCCCTTGTCCTGCAACGAGCTGTTTTGCCAGGAGTTATAATTTCCTGTTATTGGAGGATGGTGTTTAGAAACCAAGATTTGGACACTAGGTGGACTCATTGGTGCTGCAGTATCATAATGACTGATCAGAGACCTTGAAAATTATCAGTCATGAAAAAACAAAGACCAAGGAATTGTCACATATGAAGGCGACAGATGCAAAGTGTAATTTCAGATTAGGCCTTGCCCCAATGGCCTGTGATTGTTGGAACAATTGGAGGAGTTTGAGACTTTCTGTTGATTATACAATAGTATATGTTGTATTATGCTCTTATACATATTTATCGTCCTGTCATGGTCAAGTCAAAATAACGTGACCGTCCACATTATAATCACTGGGAAGAAAGCTTTCACACCTCTGTTATTGAAAAAACTGATCGGATGGGGCAAGATAATCCAGCAGAGGAATAAAAAATATCTTTGGTGTTCTCACTTTACCGGTTAGGATTTTTGACAGAAATTATTCTGCATCCCTACAATTCTCTAATTACTCTCCTCTCAATGAATATTTACATGGTTTCTATTTTTCCATGATGGTATTTGAGATGATATTAAATATATTTACATATACATTTACATATACATATTTCAAACATTTGAAAATCTCCTTGGGATACATTTCTTGAAGTGAGGTTGATTAAATAATTTATGGCCCAGCCATAACCAATGTGAACTCATTAAAAATTGTGCTCTAGATCAGCCATTGGCAAACTATAGACTTGGGCCGGATCGTCAACCCAGTCGGCTGTGAGGCTGCTGGCAGGCTCCGGGCAGACAGGGTTGAATGGCTTCAGTGGAGACCCTATGACTCACCAGTGCCGAAAAGATTTACTATCTGGCCATGTACAGATTTTCTCTACCCTGATATGGATTATTGAAATGCAGGATGACAACACTATTGAGTAAAAAAGATGCATATGTGACATATTATAGATCAGTATGGATGGATACAATTTAAATCAAAGATCCTGCTTATTTAAAATTATGTATTGACAGACTCTGTAAGGCTGTTCACTGAAGAGCATAAGTAGTCACCTGTTTTTTGACTCTTAAATTTTCTTCCTGTCTTCCTTTTTCTTCAAAGGTTGGTAAGAATTTCATTTTCACACACATTTTTGCTTCTGGGTAACTTCTCAATCCACTCTACCCTGGCTTCTGCACCCAAAGCTTTACTGAAACTAGTCTGTGATGCTCACAGGGACTGAGTGCCACGAGTAGTCTCTAGGGAGGGGCATCCCGCAGGGCAGCGGGCCTGGACCTGGGCTGGGTACAGATCCTGGGGCCTCAGAGTAGCTGCATTTTCTCTTAACTCTATGCCAGCTTCTTCCTAGTCTCTGCAGTGGCTGTTTGTCTTTGACATCTGTGTTAAGTGTTGCGGTACCTCTGGATTAGGGTCTTTCCCTGTGCTTGTTCTCCTGGAACTTTTCACGACTCCTATAGTTTCTTTTTCTTTTTTTTTTTTTTTTAAGATTTATTTTATTTACTTATGCATACAAGAGCTGGGGTTTAGGCCAGAGGTGTGTGTGTGGGGGGTGGAGAGAGGATTCACCAGAGACAGAGTGGGGAGCAGAACAGGCTGATTTACTGAAGTACACTGCTGAGGGGAGCAGGTGAGACAGGAAACTCCCTGGCTGGGGATTAAACTGGTGCTGCAGTGGCTGTGGACAGCTTCGCAGTGCTGAGACTTAACCCCTTGAGCACCAGAGAGGCCCTCCTATACTTGCTTTTACACAGGTATACTCCTAACTCTGTGCCTCTAGCCTCCAAACCAGTACTTTCTGGACATTTTCAAGAGAGCTAGGATCTAGTTTAATTGGGATGCTATTCTTGACGGTTTTCCTCTCCTCCAGCTCTATTCCTCCCATCAATAAAAATCCCCAGCAGTTTAGCCTGCTAAGTATTTCCCTGTCCCTATACAGATTTTCTGGTTCTTATCTCTTTCACTGAGCGCCTTCAATTTACCTATAAGATCCCACCCCAACCCCAATAAAAATCAGTCTGATATGTCAATCTGTACCAGTTTAAAGTCATCGAGCCACTCTCCTTTTAAAATGAAGTCCTAAACCTCTAAATCATATACAACCTTCTAAACTAAAGTTATCTCAATGAAAAATAATGGTAAAAAAACAAACAAAACATGGCAGGATCTTCCCTGTTCCCTAGTGAGGTTTTACGAAGTGTGGTCCGTGAATAATCTGATTGGACCCGCCTTACATATTACATATTAAAAATGCAAAATTTAAAAGTGTGAAGCCAGAGTCTGGACTCTGTGAGAGTTACTGGCTCAGAATTTATGGGCGCGAGAAACCTAGACATTTATCTTCTCGGTACCACCCCCAGATGATTCTCCTGTGTTCTGATGTTTGGTGTCTGTCAGCGTCTTTCAATCCAGGGTACTCGTGAGAGGACCCAAGCCTTGCCTGGATGGTTTTTATGGCCTTCTCTAGTCTCATTTTTGGCCATTCCCAACTGAAACTTTATCTTCTATTCAATACTAATGTAAACTCTTGTATCGCCCTGTTTAGGTCTTCTTTTGCTTCCGTGAGCAGGCCTGCCACATTTATTGCACTTTGCAGACATTGCATTTTTTACAGGACTGCCCACCAGCCAAAAAGCTTAACAGCTCACTGAAGGTCCAGATCATGCTTAGCTTTTTAGTAATAAAGTATTTTTAAATTAATACATATACATTTTTAGGCATAATGTCATATACTTAATAGATACAGCATTGTGT
This sequence comes from Scalopus aquaticus, assembly GCA_004024925.1. Lineage (NCBI taxonomy): Eukaryota > Metazoa > Chordata > Mammalia > Eulipotyphla > Talpidae > Scalopus > Scalopus aquaticus. Next base: position 163,303 of record PVIJ01001406.1, read on the forward strand.
AATATTATACAAGCTGGGAAGCCAAAAAATGTGTGTGGCTGATTTTACTGAGCTGTTCGTTTCATTGTGGTGGTCTGGGGCCTTGCCTGGGCCTGCACCTGCTCACCTCCTCACTGAACTTCACCTTGCTTCGCCTGGCCCTCTCATAACTCTATTTCAAGGCTTCACTCAGGTCCTGCCGCTGCAGACCCTCCTGGCCCCCCATGGATGGGGCCCCCTGGAGCTCTGTCTCCCCACTATGCTGCTGTTGAGATTTGTCAGCGCGCCTGGCATTTGGGGAATACTCAGTAAATGTTTGGCAACTTGAGCTAATCACAGTTTTATATAAATCTTCTTAGAATACATGGATCTGTCCATTATCTTTTGTTGGGTGACAAATCACCACCCAACTTTGTGGCTGAAAATAACAACTGCTTATTTAGCTCATAATTGGGTTGGTGATTTGCTCTGGGACCAGCTGGGCAGTTCTGCCAGTGCAACTGAGTTACAGGTGTCTGGGGTCAGCAGCCAGTCAGTTCCGTGGCTGGGCTTCTGGGGTTGGCTGGTGGTTGACTGGAGTGATAGCAGTGGCTGAGCTATGACTGATCATGCAGAAGGCTCCGACTGGACTTGGGACGTGTCCCCATGGAAGTGGCAGATCCTGAGAAAGCGCTGATAGCAAGTGCCGAGAAAGTTCCACGTACTTGTGAAGTGTACTCTCACCACTGGCCCTTTCTAGTAGCCAAAGCAAGTCCCATCAGCAGCCCAAATTTGAGGATGGGCAGATAGACTGTTCAGCGTGGTCATGGTGCACAAAGTGCTCTGATCATGTTTGCAGCCTATTCCTGAGCCCAAATGATAATAATTGTCATTCACGACGGAACCATAAACCGGGTTCTGATTTTCTATCATTCTTACTGCTCTCACATTATGGATATCCTTATTGCAATTTAAATTCAAACCATTCCAATGTCAAATGCTGCTTTTTCTTTTCCCTGCTCTTCAATTAGGCTGTTCTGGAGTTCCCTTTGCCTTTATTCATGAGCAGTATAAATAAACATGTACCATTTAGTTAATTACTTGGATCTGGTTAAATATGAAAATGAAGCAACATTTCCAGGCACAGCAAACTTAAGTATGAGAATGCACCTGCTTTCAATAAGAGAACACCCCATTCCCTTATCCTTGAACTTTCGCTTTCATTTTCAACTTTACTGCCTTAAAAAATTGACTGTATCCAGCTTTCATTCTGTTGAATCAGTTGACCTACTTTCTGTTCTAAAAGTGATACTCATTTTCTGCCTGTTGGAGGGAGTCTTCACTGCCAAACAGAACTTTCTCAAAGGGTAGATCCATCAGTGACCAAGCTCATTGGACTCTTTATGAGGAAAAGGGGTGCTTTGACCCGAAGGCCCTGCTCTCAACCCTGGCATCCATGTTAGAGTCTGCACCTCTGCCTTGATTTCTGTGATTGTTCTGGGATCTTTCATCTCATTGGCGTGGAAATGTCATTTTCTCACCAGACTTTAGAAGGAGAGATAACAGTGTCTAATATTTGCAAAGAGCATGAGAGGAGAGAACGACATGGGAACTGTTGAGTAGTCTCTGGATTTTCTGTCTCATGGACTATTTTTGTTCCCTTATTGCCTCTTTAATTTTCCTCCTCATGGATTCTGAATTAAACTTGCAACAAACCTTATTTTTTTCTTTAACACAAAAATGGATTTTATGCAAGCACTTGGGAACTGAACCATTCTGTTTCCAAAAAACAAATTTCTTTCTTATTTTCGAGGACACCTCCGGTCACCGGTGCCTCCACGCTCATGGTCTCCTTGAAGCTTAACATTCAAGCTTGTCATTCATCGAGGGGAAAAAGTCCTAGAATTTGCTTTGTGACCTGGGATATATGGGATGTAAGTGTGTGTTACAAAACTTAATGCATAAAGCTGCTACTTTTGATACAGTCTGGCTCATGGAGAGATGGGATTTAGCTGCTTATAATGAGAATTTGATGTGACTGGAAATTGAACAGAAGCATCTTTTTATTGAAGGTGCTGAACCTTATAACAATCACTCAGTGGCAGAAGTTATTGTTTTTCACATTACTTTTCAACTATAAAACCTTTTAGAGCCTCCTACAAAATTCCTTATCCTTGTACAAGCAACAAAAACTTGGTAATGTTTTCTTTACATCCACATAAAGCAAAATGTAGTCTTGTCCCCCCACTCTCTCTCGAAAGCTCTGTCTCAGTTCTTCTCTAGGTCTTTTCCTTTCTCTAGGCCAGAACTGTCTTCTGATGAAATCTCATTTTCCCATGTTTCTTCCCTATGAGAATCTTCAAGGGGAAGAGGCATAAGAAAAAGAGGGAAAGAGAAAGAAAAAAACCCTAAATTACTGCACCCTGGAGACTAAATGTACATAAAAACTTCTTGCAAACAACAGGCTTTTTAAACTTTAGTTACAGTGTTTCTTGCAATATATACAAACACAAATATTTCCGGCCTCATTGCTTTTTTAGAAGAAGACAAGAATCCCCAAAATATCAACTTAGGCATTTGAATTAAAATTAGGCAAAAAATATTCTATTTCTTGCGCCATTCACAAATAACTTTAGAAATGTGAACAAGTCATATAATCTTTCCTCTCTGTTTCTCCATTTTTTAAAATACATATTTTACACCAGTTTCCTTTTTGTACAATGTATGCTTTCTCCCCTAGTTGTAGACCCCATAGAATTCCCACCACCAATTCACCATAATCCCTTGTGCCCTTCCCTCCTTGTGTTGATCCCTTTCCTTCCCCCTTCCCTGCAGAGTGTTTCTCTTTTATAGTTGCCTGTTAATTATGTTTTTTAATTTATTATAATTATTTTTTCCTGGTTTTATTTGTTTCCCTTACATTCCTCCTGTAAGTGAAGCCATTTCTGGCTTTTTTCACCGAGCATAATCCCTTCTAGCTCCATATATGTTGCTGTGAATGGCATGAGGTTATCTTTTTTGATTGCTGAGTAATATTCCATGGTGTATATACCACATCTTCTTGACCTAATCATCTATTTTTGGGCATTTGGTTTGTTTCCATATCTTACCTGTTGTAAATAGTGTTGAAGTAAACATAGGGGTGCAGGTATCCTTTTGAATTAATGTTTTTTTTTTTAAATTTTTTTTTTTTAAGATTTATTTTTTATTTATACATACAAGCTGGGGTACAGGCCAGAGGTGTGGGGCGGCGAGAGGGTTCACCAGAGACAGAGCGGGTATCAGAACAGGCAGATCAGAAATACACTGCTGAGGGGAGCAGCGGGCAAGGCAGGAGAGGTCTGCCGCGCCATGTGGGATTCTCCCCGGCCGGCCGTCGAACTCGCGTCGCCGCTGCAGACAGCTCCACAGCGCAGCGTTTAACCGCTGCGCCACCGGGGAGGCCCTGAATTAATGTTTTTGTGTCCTTTGGGTAGATTCCTATGAGTGGAATTGCTGGGTCATATGGAAGCTCCAGTTTTACTAGTTTGAGGAACCTCCACCCAGCCTTCTATAGTGGTTGGACCAGTTTACATTCTCATCAGCAGTGTAAGAGTGTTCCTTTTTCACCACATCCTCGCCAACATTTGTTGTTTCCTGTGTTTTATTTTAATATGTGCCATTCTCACTGGTGTAAGGTGGTATCTCATAATGGTTTTGATTTGCATTTCCCTGATTACAAGTGATGTTGAACATCTTTTCATATACCTGTTGGCCATTTGCATTTCCTCTTTAGAGAAGTATCTTTTTAGCTCTTCTGCCCATTTTTTGACTGGATTGTTGACTTTGTTTTTGTTGAGTTGTGTGCTCTTTGTACATCTTTGTGATCAGTCCCTTATCAGTAGTATTGTGTGCAAAAATTTTCTCCCAGTCAGTAGGGTGTCTATTTTATGTAATGTCTCTCTTGGTGTACAGAAACTTTTTAGTTTGATGTAGTCCCAGCTGCTCATCTTTTTCTTTACTTTTTTTGTAATGGTTAACACTCTAGTCTAGAGACTTTGTTTCTCCATTTCTAAAATGAGTACTCAAGCGAAATAAGTCAGGGACCTGATTTCTGTTTTGAAAGTGTGTTTTCATCTTGTCTTAAGACCCTATTTAAGAAGTATTCTGCTTTATTTTCCCCTACCAGGAAATATACCTAAAAAAATCAGTGAGTAGGCAATTTTATAATTTTTATTTGTTGGCCTTCCATTATATCTGATAAAAAATATTTTAAGTTCTAATCACTTGCACATTTGCAAGTTACATCATTAGTGAGTGTAACCCTTACCACATATGTTTTATTAAGTCTAAGTGTGGTGTTAGCAAATACTATTGGATGCTTCTCTTGGGAAATCAGAATGTTGGTTTGGCAATTATTCTCTGTAAGAAATCAGGTCATGTTAAAGGCATCACTTGAGTTTTTACCAAGATGACAGTCAAGGTTTTATCAACCTGTGTGAGACTGATTTCTTAAAATCAATAGTAGCAGTTATGAGTTTTCAGGATTAAGAAGTATCTTAAATTCCACAGACAGAACTGGGTGCCTCGTGCCCTTTCCACCCTGACAGCTGCAGAGGAGAGGACCTGGTCAAGGGCCCAGTTTTTCACTGGGGGTGGAGGTGGGGCAGTGGCTGTACTGGGAGGAAGGTGCTGGAGGTTTCCAGGGCAGGCCTGAGGAGCCAGAGGCTCTGGTGTTAGGGTTAGGTCTTACCCCAAGACTCACTTCTCTGGTCACTTCAGTAGAGAAAACCTTCCTTGATAAATCCCCATTGATGACTTTAGAGGGGACATGTTTGCTCATTTCCTGCTGCTTCTCTTGTGAGATGGGATGTCTGAGGGGAGAGGTTCTGACTTGCCTTGCGGTGGCTCCAGGAAGTAGAATGGACGTCCTGGCGTTGGCGCTGATGCTGTCGTGAGCTTTTTAAGTGTCTAAAAGTCAGACTCAAAAGTGAAATGTAAATAAATAACCCAAAACTTTCTCAACGGAGACTAGGAGGAGGATGAGCCAACAATCATAAAGAGTGATTTCGAGCTTTCGCTTCTCATTATTTTTAGTGTCCTCTTGGCAGAGACTTCAATTTATGCACCGACTGCGGGTAACTCCACTGGGTGATGAATTTGTGAAAGCTGCTAGGAGAGCAGATCCTGAAGTTCTTGTCACAAGGGGAAAGTTTTTGTTCTTTTTTGCTTTTCCTTTTTATTCTATCTGTAGGAGATGATGGATACTAACAAAACAGTGTGGTAATCATTTTACGATAGAAGTCAGCCCAGGATGCTGTGTCCTTAAGCTTACCCTGCGATGTAAGCCAATTCTATCTCATAATCCTGGAAGAGAATGTTCTGCAGTGAGAGTTTAAAGTATTTTAATTCCAGATATAGATAAGCTAGTGCTATGATTAATACATCACTTGAGTTGCCATGGGTTTGTCTGTAAGAGCTCTAGTGACAAGTTTAGATCGTGTACAGGTGACACCCCAAAATTAATTCTCAATACTGATTAAAAATGGATGCATGTGATTTCACTATTTACAAGCCTGCCATGCAGAAAGACTAGAACTAATTTTTAACAGGATAGCCTTGTTACATTATGCTTTTGAATGCTGTATATATGCATGTGTATATATACAGCATTAACACACACACACACACATATATATAGCATTAACATAATAGTGTTACAATATTATATAATTACTAGTGATCGTACCAGTAAAGAGAGGTACATGCTCTATTTTTAATCTAGTTTCATTAAACACAGGTACACATCTAAATATTGTCCTCAAGTCACAAAAATAAAACAAATCGAAACAGAACAGTGAAATAAAGTAGTCTCAGTGCAGCCCTCTCTGCTGCCTTAGCTTCCCTTAGCCCTTCACACTTGTACTGTTATTTCTTCACTTCACTTCACTTCACTTCACTTCACTTCACTTCACTTCACTTCACTCTTTGGGATCACACTCTTTGCAAACTCTTTTGGTTATTGAAAAAGAATCATCACAACTGCAAGCGCACTATCTAGCTAATTCCAGAACTGCAAGAACTCGAGACCCACCTTGGCTGGAGTCTTGCCTGCCAGACGTTGCCAGCACTCCCTGACCCTGGGCCTCCTCTTCTGGCCACGAGGAGGAGGCCTCTTCTCAGCTTTCTCGCAGGTGGGTGGTGGGACTCTCGGTCCACCTCCAGCTAATGAACTGTGCAAGGAGGTGATTTGTGTTAACTCCAAGCTGAGGGCATGAAACCTCTTGTGATCCTCTAGTCTTTCTACCTTCCAGGAAATGTAGGAGACTAGCCCATAGTGAAGAATCTTCAAGAAATGGAGGCTTCCTTTAGCCCAGGCCCTCAGTTCCTATGTGGAGCAAATTCCAACCCTTCCCCCCCCCCCCCGGTGCCACGTGCACTGACTATATACCAGCAAGGAGAACTCAAGCTTTCTGATATTAACCCATTGAGGTTAACAGGTAAATTTGTCAACCGTGGCATAACCTAGCTTGAAAAATTCTTTTGATTGTAGAGGTTTTCACCTTTAGATTTTGTGTTTAGGTTTATCAGTAATAACTGCTTCCAAGAGAAGTCCTATTCTCTCCTGAACTTTTAGCTTTTATCTTCTTTCCTTGTTTTCTGCTGTCAAAATAAAATCACCGCTGGTGTCTGATTTTGGTGGGGAGGGTGATATTTGGAAGATAGTGAGGGTGTGAAGATGGGAAGACAGGACAAATAAATGCTGTGAGCCCAGAGGGCAGAGTAGACACAGTCTAGAAGCTAAGTCACAAGTGATGACTGGGCAGCAAGTGACCTGCGTACACAGGCCCAGAGGGCGTTTGGGGTTCGGGCTCTGAAGAAGGCCCAGAGAGAACAGCGAGGCTGTGACCAGAATGTGTGGGCCGTTCCAGAGGTTTGAGATGGCAGGTGGAGCATAAAATCCAGAATGAAAGCCAGGGACCGTGTTTTAGGACTGGGAAGGGCAGGTGTTGTTGCCTTGCGGGCACCAGATATGGGCTAACAGGCTGCTGGGGAGGAAGAGCCTGAAAGGATCTGGGCTGTGAGGTCCAAGTAGGGCCTCTGAGCCACTGTGCCTCAAACAGAGCATAGAAACAGGGTTGTCTCAGAACAGCCTGAGTGGAGCTCCTTGTTCCTTGAGTTCCTTGCTTGGGGCATGTGGTGGGGCCAGGCGCAGGACCCAGAAGGGGACACGAGACACCCAACCCAGTAGTGAGGCAGCGAGAACAGCCCCTGGAGACCTTTGTGGGGGGCCCCATCTTCCCATTTGTCATTTCCCTATGATCTCTAGCACCCCCTCTCCTGTCTGTCCAGTTCCTATGGTGACTCCCCACAATCTGAGGGCTCGTGTTTGCTGTGAGCTCCTCGTCATCAGGTTTTGTGGGGTGGGTTGCAGGAAGGACGCCTGGAGCGAGTCTCCATGCTGCCGGGGCTGGATCAGCCTGCGTGTTTGTGTGTGTTTGCACATGAGGGCCTCTGGTGGCATGTTCACCGGGCTCTGCCACCTCAGTCACGTGACCGCTCCGGCCTCAGAGCCCCTGGTGCAGGCCGTGGGCTGGTGTGTTTGTGGCAAGTGGAGGTGGGGACTCGGTGAATGTCACCACCTTTGCGACTACGGTTGTCTGCAGCGGTTCTCTGCGGTGAGTCGGACTTCCCCAGAAGCTCAATTTCTGGGAACTAAAGGTGCTTTACACACTCCTCTTGCCTTTGCCTCTTATCTTCGGTGATCTTAACATCTGAGCCTAAGTTCAGTTTCAACTCCTATCATCCATTTAAATTTCTCCTCTTCACAACTCTTGCCCCCAGATTTCCTGTCAGCAGCCCTGGAATGGCCAACTGCCAGCCTTCCCCCACCCCTGTCAGCAGGGGAGTCCTTAAGCGTGGGGAGTCCCCCACTCCAGTCTCTCTCCAGGCAGCCTCTTTTACAGCATCTCTGGGGCCGCTGCATGCGGGGAGCTGGCTGGCTGTGGTGGCACAGCCGGGCTGCAGGCCTGGGTCAGGCAGGCGGGCTTGCGAGCAGCTTTGTGTGGTATCACTTTTGATGCCTCAGAACAAGGGACGAAAAAGCCCCTGTCCACCCTCTGTCTTCTGTTCTCCTGCCTGAATATAGGGAGATGTGGTGCAGGTCCCCCAAGTATCAGCTGAGATAATCAAAACTGCAGTCGATGCTTTCCCTGCAATCGCGGCGCCTCTTATCCTGCTCGCTAGCACCACTCAGCTCGCCTTTCGGACTCAAAGTGGAAATAAAAGTGTCTTAGGTGATATAAAGCACCTCTCCCAAATAGCACGTCAGCAGGCGCTCTCCACAGCAGGCCCAGCCTCGTGTCAGAGCTGACTTGGCCACACTGCACTGACGGCCTCTCTCTCACCACCCAGAGGCCTCTCTTTCCCAAGGGACCTGGTGTGTCCTGGTGCCAGTTTTCTCTCCAGTCTCCAAGTCTGCGGTTCTCCCCCAGTACCTCTTTCCTCTTTATCCCGTATACATAGTCAGACATTAAGTTCTTTTATCTTCTTTCCAAATTGTCTCTCCTGTGTGCCCTTTTAGTCCTCAGTTTCAGTTACCATGGCCCTAATCCATGTGCTCATTAAAAACAATGAGAGCCGTTGGGCCTCCCTGGTGGCGCAATGGGTTAAGCCCACAGCCACTGCAGCACGAGTTCGATCCCCTGCCAGGGAGCTGACCCACATGGTGCAGCAGACCTCTCCTGCCTCGCGTGCTGCTCCCCTCAGCAGTGTACTTCAGTCTCTTTTGCCTGTTCTGCTCCCCACTCTGTCTCTGGTGAATCGTCTCACCATTACCCCACACACCTCTGGCCTGCACCCCAGCTTGTATGCACAAATAAATAAATCTTAAAAAAAAAATAAAAAGAATGAGAGCTGTTCTTCTCCACCTCTGTGCCCATCAAGTCCTGTCTGAAGTCAGGAGCTGGGCCTGGTTCGGTGAAGGGGGTGCCCCCACCCTGGTAGGGAGAGGGGCCGGCCTGCTTGGGCCAGAGCAGTTCCTTGCCTTGCTGGTGTGCGGAGAGGACCTTCACTGCGTATGGTGTGGTGGGCAGATCCCCGCTCTGCCTGGTAGGGGCGCTGGGCGCTGCTGGCAGCGTGGCTGGGTGGCAACACCATGCGGCCCAGCTTGCGTTTCTCTACCAGCCAAGCAAGAGCCAGAATCCACCCACTTCTGTGGTCCTGCCTCTGCATCCTCACAGGTTACCTGTAACCAAGAATCTCCTCTCTCATTGAATAGGAAACAATGAGTGTGTGCCCTTTTTGGCAGGAGGCAGAGATAGAGGGGTGACAAAGGAACTTTTTTCTACCAGCCTCAGGGTCCCCACTCTCTGGAAGCTGGCCTTGAAAACTGTCTGCATCAGCCATATATGCCCACTGACACCATTTAGAGTCTGATAAACCCTCAGGACAGATTGTTCTAGGCAAGCCTTACAGCTGCTCCTGAACAGCTTTCAGCTTGGCCTGACAGCTGTGCGCCTGACAGAGAAGCTCACCTTCTCACCTGGGCTGCTGAACTAGCTTGTTTTCTTTTTTTTTTAAAAAAAGATTTATTTATTTATGCATATAAGCTGTGATGTAGGCCAGAGGTGTGGGGTAGTGAGGGGGTTCACCAGAGACAGAGTGGGGAACAGAACAGGCAGATTGACTGAAGTACACAGCTGAGGGGAGCAGCGGGTGAGGCAGGAGAGGTCTGCTGCCCCATGTGGGAAGCTCCCTGGTGGGGTATTGAACTTGTGCTGCAGTGGCTCTGATAGCTTCATGGTGCGGAGACTTAACCCATTGCGCCACCAGGGAAGCCCCTGACCCAGCTTTCTGAGGGTGATGTCTACAATTTGTCCTCCAGCGAGCGCCAGGGTGTGCTGAAGCCTCCGGGAACTTTTGGAGGATGCTTTCCCTTCTGACCCTTTCTGACCTGAGGTGGCTGGAAGCCATCTTGCAAGCAAATATTTGAATTGTTCATGTTTTTGCTTTTAGTCCCCGCTACTGGGGAAGTTGAGTTCTCCTCAGCTGTGCGTGGGTCTCCCTGGAGGAGGGTCCTGAGCCCTGACTCCCCACCAGGCCCAGGGCCCAGCACTGACGCAGTTGGGTGCAAGGAGGGTCCTGACACAGAGGGTGGGTGGGAGCTTTCCAGGCAGCGGGAGCACCTGTGCTCAGGCTCAGCGGTGTCATTTCTCCAGACTGCTCCTGACTGTGATGTCTGGTGACAAGCAGGCTTTTCCTCATGCAGCACGCAGAAAATTGAAAAAAATATCTCACAAATAACACAGTGATGTGTTTCTCTTCTTCCATTTAATTAAATTAAAATGTTGATCTCGACGAAACTGTTTTCACGCCTCCCTAAAATATGTTTGTGAGGTTGGACACACATATAAAAACACTGGCTGAAGACTCAGGCCGGGTGGAGGCAGAGTGTGGGGTGGCTGCATGCGAGGTGAAGCTGCCAGAAAGCCAGAGCAGCCTCTGCAGGCCCCGATGGCCGCGTGAGCCTGTCTGCAGTCGGCGGGAAGCCCTGAGGTGGGGTGTACCGGGAGGTGCTGGGGGCGTGACATCAGGTTTGCACGATATTCTTGCAGCAGACTGACTTGCGGGGGTCGAGAGTGGGTCCAGGAGACCAGTTCGAGTTGTGTTTTGCTATTCCAGGTGGGAAGTGATAGTGACTGGACTGAGGAAAGGGCACTCTTTGACCCTCTGGAATGATGAGAACTTGGAGGACGTCACAGATAGACTGGAGGAAGCAGAGGAGGTCAGAGGTGACTGGGTTTCCAGCCAGTGGGATTTGCTGTGCTGCTGCCCGTTCATTGACAAGGGAAGACGAGAGGGTGTGTGGGAGCCCTGACGAGGTCTGCTTTGGCAGCAGCCCCCCAGACCTGCTGAAGGGCAAGTCGTCTCTGTAGCAGGTGGTGTTTGGGTGGAACAGCAGACAGGAGACGGGGAGCGCATAGTGGTTATGAGTGTAGGCTGGAGAGCGGGACTGCCTGTGCGCGGCTATCAGACCTGCTAGTTAGTAGCTGTGTGACCTTGGGCAAATAACTTACCCTCTGGGTCTCCATTACCGTACCTCTGAAATAGAGATAACAGTTGTTCCTAGCTGAGTTACTGCAGTGCGAAGAAGTAAATAACGAAAAACTTGAGCTGTGCCCGGCAGCTCGTGAAGTTAAGCAAATGGTGGCAGTCACGAGTTTTGGTGTTTACATGGAGAGTCAGCATGGCCCTTCTCGAAATTCTTCCCCATCCTTGGTCCTGCACTTTCTGCCATAGACATCTGGTTGCTCTGACGCCGCTCTGAATGGCAGCGAAGGGTTCCAGTAAACACCTTCATTTTTCTCCCCAGAGGCTCCAAGGCTCAAGAAATTCTGAATATGAGGAGGTGAGCGTGTTGCAGCCACGCCAGGCTCCGCTCTCGCCCAGACCAGTGGCCTCAGCCTCACTGGGACCTGGTTAAAAGTACAGAATCTCAGCTTTCCCCCAGATTTACTAATTAGAATCTGTATTTTAACCAGACTTCTAAGTGCATCACTTGGCGTCAGCATTTTGGCAGCGAGCTCGTGAAAGTCCACACAGCATCGCAGGCGCTGCCTTTTCCGCTGCAATGTTTGCTTGCAAATGGCTCCCTGACTTGACTTCAGTGATTTCAGAGCAGCGGCTGCAGCTTCCAGTGACATTGGGGTAGACCCCGCTAAGAACCCTCAGGACCTCATTAGTTGATACTGAATCAAACGCTCCTCTTGTGGAAGAGGCACCCGCGGGCGGCTGCCCCGGCTCCTGGTTCAGTGCCAGTGGGCTTTAGATATGGGACTTGCACTATTGATCGTGTGAGAATTCAAGTGATAAAAGTCCAGTGTCAGCTTAGGTATCCCTTCCACCCAAAGAACGGCTCAGAGCCCTATTCTGGGCCCCTAGGGAAATCCTGTGCGTTCTTGGCATCAGCCTGCTGGAAGCTGACTCCATGTAATTGACATGCACTTGGCCCAGTGTCACTCTGAGCCTTGGTGCCCATCGTGTTGGTTTAGTTTGCGGAGAGGTCTGCCAGTCCTCGTATGCAGCTGCAGGGGTCCTCTGTGTCAACACAGACGCCGAGCTCAGCCCTTCCTCGCCCCCACAAGAATAAACAAACAGAAAGGCTCCCTCAAGATCCTGGCATGTCCGACGTGTTCTAGCAGGTTTGGGGGCACGGAGAGTGCTTTCCTCACATCAGTGTGCACAATACTGGCCTCTTAGCAAACCATGCCTTTAAATGCCCCTTGGGCAGTT